>BMAV01023405.1:61982-72980 GCA_019973955.1 Trichonephila inaurata madagascariensis | reverse complement strand
TGTATGTGAGAGAGAGTATGCGAGAGAGAGTTAGAGAGAGTGTATGTTAGAGAGAGAGAGTATGTTAGAGAGAGAGAGTATGTGTGGGAGAGAGGTTAGAGAGAGAGTATGTGTGAAAGAGGGACAGTTATGTGAGAGAGAATTAGAGAAAGTATGTGAGAGAGAGTTAGAGAGAGAGTATGTGTGTGTGAGAGAGAGAGTTAGAGAGAGAGATTATGTGAGAGAGAGTTAGAGAGAGAGAGTATGTGTGAGAGAGAGGGTCAGTTATGTGAGAGAGAGTTAGAGAGATTGACTGAGAGAGTGTGTGTGATAGTATGTGGGAAAGATAATGATAGAGAGTGTGTGTGAGAGAGATAGGAAGAGTGTGTATGAGAATGAATGTGCATGTGTGTGAGAAAGAGAGTGAGAGTGAGAAAGAGAGTGAAAAATTGAGAGAGAGAGTGAAATAGAGTGTATGTGTGAGAGATAGTGATAGATCGTATGTGTGTGAGAGAGGGAGCGTATGTGAGATAGAGAGTGAGTGTGTGTGTGAGAGAGAGTGAGTGAAAGTGAGTGTATGTGCTTTAGAGAGAAAGAGTGAATGGGTATGTATGTGTATGAGAAAGAGTGAGTGTATGTGCATGAGAGAAAGAGAGAGAGTAAGAGAGAATGAATGATAGAATATGTGTGTGTGTAAGAGAGAGAGAGTAAGTGAAAGAAAATATATGTGCGAGAGATAGTGATAGAGAGTACGAGAGAGATAGTGTGTGTGTGTGAGAGAGAGAATGTGTATGTATGTGTGTGAGAGAGATAGAATGTGTATGTTGTGACGGGGATTTATCGCGCCTTGTAACTAAAAACCCTCTTGGGAAATTTTTGGGGCCAGAATGGCAATTCTTTCCAATCAACTCAAGAAGAGAACGCGATTATGCAGATTAAGAATTGTGTATATATTGGAGCTTTAGTATTCGCGTGTGGTTCTAAGAGGTTCTGTGAGGAGGTCTAATAGTGCTCCAAGAGGAGAAAGTTCTAGGAAGTGCTAGGGGAGCTCTATGAGTGTTAAGTTAAGTTCTAAGAAGGAGAGTTCTAAGTGAGTTCGAAGCCCGAAGATTATCCATTTGCCGGATCAACTATAATCAAGTATTATATTGACGATATAAGGACTGGTAGCTGTTCACCGTGGATTAGTGGTAAGAGAGATTATATTAAACTCTAATACTAGAGTGGATTCTAGTAAGTTAGGGAATCATCTATAAATATAGATCAGGTAGTTTATTGCGCTATTTGTTAGAATTGCAGTTTATGTCTCATCACTCCTGATCATAAGCCTCCTAGACTTGTGTTGATTTGCTGAATATAAATTGAGATAACAATAAACTAATTTTAGTTTGGAATCTCTGAGTGGTCAATCTTTTATCCCCTCAAACTTAGGTCGCGTGGATGATGAAGAGATGACATCCACAGCCCGTGGGCTATCACAATGTATGTGTGTGAGAAAGAGTGAGTGTGTGTGTGAGAGAGAGAGAGTAAGAGAGAATTAATGATAGAATAAGTGTGAGATAAGTGTGTGTGAGAGAGAGTAAGTGAAAGAGAGTATATGTGGGAGAGATAGTGATAGAGAGCGTGGGAGAGAGAGACAGAATGTATGTGAAAGAGAGAGAGAGAGAAAGAGAGTGGGATGGTTTATCTGTCCCCTAGCTCTCTGTTTCAATGAATCATTTTACCAAATAAAAAAGTAGTAAATAACCCGAATATTTAGAGCATGCGTTGAAAAAAATCTGGAATTTCTGGACTCCTTACCAAAAATACTCCCTGATATAAGTATAGTTCTACAAAGAATGATGAAGTGAAATAGGGGTTTATTATGTAATGTGTGAGAATAAGTGTATCTCACGCTGGCTCTTCATCCGAGTTGAAATCTTTAGTGTTGGAAACATAGGGATTCATTAAAAGCCTCATAAAATCGGCTTATTTTATGAAAAATAGCTGAATATGTGGTTCACAAGTAATTCACAAAATATTTAACCTTGCACAACATGAATTTATTTCTTAGGATTTTTTAAGCTGCAGGTCATGAAACCAAAAGTATTTTTTAGGCGACTTCAAGGTATTTTCCCCTAAAAAGATTTCTTAGCATATTGCATAAATTAAGGAATTGCAGTGGTGTAGTATTACAATTTGTATTATTTATAAAATTTAGATATGAATTGTTTTTAACTTTGGATAGAAATTCATTGATATGGAAAAATAAAGAATTACTCAGCGATAAATTTAACCCCAAAAAATATAAATTTTATACTCATTTTTCGTGTGATCAATAATTTACAAACTAATATGAGAGAGTGAGAACGGAATATTTAATTTATTATTTACCTTTAGTAAATGTTTTTGTAGAGATCTTTAATTTATTATATTTCTTGAGTTTCCGTTTTTCTTCTTCATTTAAGAATCCTTGATGCAAAAGCAAGAAATACCGATACGATTTAAATGGCTACATTTTGGAAATACATGGAATAAATAACGATAAAGAGTCGGCCGATAAAATATCAACCTCATTTGCATCGTCGGGTAGGAGCGGAAAAAAATTGAATCGATTTACGTTCACAATGAAAAGTAATATAATTTAAAGAATCTACAAAAATAGGTAAAATTTGTACAATTTTTTTACATAATTAAAAAAAAAGTTTTTGAGATGTTTTATAATAAATCAGTAGTTCCAGCTTGTGAAACAAGGTCGCTTTTTCATTCTTGGTAAGTATATTAGTTAAGGGGATGGCGGACCTTCACAGTCAAATTTTGGTCAAAATTTTGCGATTTTTATTTCTTATACTAATAATATTCCTTATATTTCACAGAATAATTCTGTCAAAGAATTTCGACATTTTGATTAATAATGAATGAATTATTTTTTTTATTTTACTCAATTAAATGTTTAAAATTTTCTTTTTTTAGTTCGTAAATTTTACCTTTTTATTGGTACGTAAAATGCTCCTTGCGTTTCAAATTACTTCATATGTTTTTGAAATTTTCACAAATTGTAAAAGATGATATAATTCACAAATTTGTGCCTTAGTTTTCTAAAAAAAATTAACGGATTATATTTTGTGTTGTTTTGAATACCTTGAATGTGTGATGATTGGTGAAATATTTCCCATAGTAGAGAAAATTTATCTTTTTTTCCATCAAATTTTATTCTAAATTTAAAATCCTTGCACAGATATATCTGTTATAAAACAAAAATTATGCACATATCCTAAAAACTAATGCGCAAGGACCATTTTTAAAAAAATAGTTAAAAAAATTTAGTTTATATAATAGTTTTTTAAAAAATATATTTAAATTGTAAAATATAATAATCATTTACTACATTGATTCCATTTTCAGCTAATTAAGCAAACAATTTAAAAAATTAGTTTTAATAGTTCACCATCCCTCTAAATGCCAGGGTTTATGAAAGCTATGGAAAAATGAATGATACAATATGAATCACTTTAAATACCCATACAGACTAACATAAAAAACAAACTAGGTCACTATTTCTCCAATAAGTATCAGTTATTAATCATCTGATAAATGATGCGGTTCCTGGAAAAAGTATTACCTTTTTACTATTTGAAAGATTCCGTTAGTAATGTATTCGATTGTTGGAGTATGAATTGATTTCCCGTGCACTTTTACAGTGCCATTACCTTTCTATACTCTTTTTTAATATTGGTAATTGAGGGAACAATAAATTGAAATTGACGAAAAAAAAAACTTTGAAGGTAATATGGCATTTTACGTTAGGTTTGAAATTCAGCATAGGGTACA
The DNA here is from genome assembly GCA_019973955.1 of Trichonephila inaurata madagascariensis. Classification (NCBI taxonomy): domain Eukaryota; kingdom Metazoa; phylum Arthropoda; class Arachnida; order Araneae; family Nephilidae; genus Trichonephila; species Trichonephila inaurata. Next base: position 69,191 of record BMAV01023405.1, on the reverse strand, counting down.
GGTTGGCGATTTAACGGTTTGATAACCATTTATTACGGCACTTTTTTACTAACACTTGTGATACTTTTGTCTGGCAACTCTTAAAATAACGTGGCGGTCTTTTTTAAACATCGCCAAAAAATCCCCAAAATTGCTAACTTGTGTCGTATTAATCATTATATTGTATTTTTGAAGATGATAATCGGATTATTTATTTCAGGCCAAGTAGTAAGATATTTTTTGTTGAAAATATAATGACTGATGAACAGTTTTTGTTTTCCAAATTTAAATACAGTCGGGGATCTGTATAACGAAGTCGCTAAATCCCGAAAAGAAGTTCGTTATATGGAAAATACGTTATATAGAGGTTCATCTTTCAATTTTCTTCATAAACCTCATAAAACGAATTTTCAATTCATTAACACTATATACTAAAAAAAGTAATTATTCACACCTTTTTGTAAATTAATATCTATTTATTTTATATATTTTACCAATTAAAAAAGAAAAATCCCAAGGAAAATTTCTTGGAGCCTTTATCCACTTTTTGAAGAATTAAATTTTTCATTTGATGCTCAAGCACTTACGTTTTAACATTTTTGAGTCACAAGAAACGAAGTTACCAGTACGGCTGATCAACTACAAATGAACGGAGACTAATTCAAGGACACGGGTACACAAGACAACTCCACCGAGGGTGAAAGAAGATATTGAAGATGCTTCCAGTGAACTGGACATTGGGGGTTAAAGGTTGCATTTCTTGGATGAAAAGCCCAGAATTCTATTCCTTTAGGTGAGTTAGGCACTTAATAAAAACCAGTTCAAGATTTATGACCATCATAAAATGTGTTAAAAGAGAGAAGAAATATCAAGAAATACTTAAAAAAAAAGGGGGGGGGGAGAAAAAATTAAATTACAAGGAAAAAAAGTTTGTTATGTAAAAAATGCACTTCGCTATTGTGAGGTTACTTTACAAAGAAAATCGTGAAATGTTTTTGGTTCCAGGAAAAAAGTTAGTTATATAGAAAAATTCGTACTATGGAGTTCGTCTGTGTTAAAAAATTATTCTTAAAAGTTATTTTCATGTTTTCTTGTTTTTTTTTCGGTTGCGGCAAGACCTGCAGAAATCGATAGGTAGGAATATGTACACACAGATTCAAGAAAAGTGTTATGATTTTTTTAAAGTAACGAAAGTTTTCATAAATATTAGAAAAGTCAAAGAAAGAATACCGAAGAAGGATTTAATTTTCATTTACGTCATCTTCTAAATCAACACGAGAGCTGTTGGCAACAGACCTCGAAATTTCGATCGCCATCAAGTGACGCGGATTAAACTCTTGAGCTGGCACCCTCTTTTCCATACTTCTCCCCCACACCACAGGAAGACTTTGGGTCTCGAAAAATTTAATGTGTAACAAAAAGCCCTCTACACGGTGGGTCTAAAGTGGCACTAGAAGAATAAATAATATTTGAAAAATATTTCTTTTACAATTATTTCATTTAGTAAAGCACATATTAAACGAGAGAGAATTAAAACACACAGTGAAATACGTTTAACGCGAAAATGCTTCAGACGAAATATCGGTTAACACGAAATAAAACAACAGTCCTGAAAAACTACTGTGTATTTTCATGCATTTTTTTCTACTGACACGAAATGAAAATCGCTTAACTCAAAAAGATATCCCTTCTGGGAATGAAGAAAATACGGAAAACATCAGCTGAATTCGACTGTCCTATAGTATTGTCGGAAGAATTAATCGCAGTAAATGATTGTAATATGTGTACAGCTACAATTATGGCAGATAAACACATTTTAGAGTTTTCTCAAAGCCAAGAAAATATAATTCATGCAGATTTCGACAACAAAAATGACATGAATAATGCTGCTCCTGTTCCCACGTCATCCGAAATGAGGAACGTCATGAAAATTATGCCCAGATATTTAGACGCACATTGCAATGGTGAAACGAACATCAAAATGGATGACATCGAACAATTAGTTAATTATTTGATGTTAAAAAAGACAATGTTAAGAAAATTATCAGATTATTTTCTAAATACTCTGTGACGAATCTATACGCGTCCTCTCACTAATCCTCTTGGGGAATCTTTGGGCTAGCATTCACGTTTGATTCACAGCCATCCCTCTCAAGAAGAAACCGTGATATTCAGGTTAGTTCGACTATATAAAGTCAGAGTTTGGGTAATTATAGAGAAAGAGGTAGGAAGTAGATACATTCGCTACGCAGGTGAGATCGAATAAGGTTTACTTTCGCATACAAAGATTAATGGTGGTGTTTTGCCACTGTAATGTGTTAGTAGATTTGAGGTTAGGAATCAACAATAGATTCGGATAAGCTTAATAAGTTGGTCCCGCATATTTGCTTAAATAATCATTGCTTTCTCCATTTTACTCATTAGACATTCACTTAGAAAATAGATTGTTAGTTAAGGTATCCGACTACGTTCGGAACCGTGATTTTAAAAAAGCGCATAAATGTGTAATTGTCATGATATTTAGTGTCACTTAGATTAGAATACATTTATAAAATTATTTTAAGGACATTTTGACAAACAATAAACTTAGAATAATCTCTTTTCCAAATGTTCTTCTTTTGTGAAAAATGCTTCTGTTACAATAATATTTTGCCTGTATATAGCTCAGACCTCTCTACAGAGGCTCAACTAGGAGTTTTGAAAAATGCACATTATTTTCAGAGTTACCACCAACTTAAATAATTATTGGCGTTTTTTCTTAAAATTTCTCCCTTCTGTTGTCGCAAAATATGGATAAGCTCACTTCTAAGTTATATATTTCAAAAATTCTAGTTGATCCTCTGTACAGAGGTCTGAGCTATATGCAGGCAAAATATTATTATAATAGAAGTATTTTTTACAAAAGGAGAATATTTTGAAAATGTGTCATTCTATGTTCATTTTTTGTTAAAATATTGTACTTAAGTAATTTTTTATTGCAATAATATTCTTAAAACAATTTTATATACATTTTCTAGTTTAAATGACACTAAATATCATAAATATTATCCATTTATAAGCTTTTGCAAAATCACGGTTCCGAACGTAGTCGGATACCTTAAGTTGTTTGACTAAATAAATAATTGTGATTATGGAATTCTCGGGTTCTGCTTTCATTCCTTCTACACCCTTAGGTAGGCAAAATAGTGAGAGAGAAACTTCAGGTGTAAGTTGCTCACAATTCAATAAATGTTATGCTTTTCTAAAAATTCGAAAATTTTGTATTAAATTCTATTAAGTTCTTGTGAATGTTTTTGTTTCATTTATTTTTTATTAAATACATGTATATATATATATATATATATATATATATATATATATATATATTTAGGTAAATAAAATGTATTCTAATAATCTTTTTAAATAAATGTTTTGTTTTGCAATATTCACACATTAACACGAAACTCTATTAACATGAACGAATCTTTTAGCACGAAATTTCAATCCCCTCAGTTTCGTGTTAAACGATTTTCACTGTACATTTATATAAATGTTTTATTTCAAGTTTAAGGTTTTCTTTGCAATAGGGAAAGAAAAGTGAAAACCGGGCAAACAGTGTTGTTTGTATTGTTTCCTGTTTCTGATAAAAAGGATAGTTTATGATACTACTTAGAGATAAATGTTTACGGAGAAATAGACAAATCTACAAGAGATAACATGCAATTCCTAAAAGAAACTTGCTTTCATTCACCAACAATGCTTTCAAATAAACAACTTTTTGTTACCGTTGTTTTCTTTTCGATTGATTTTTTCTTTAGCGTATTGAATTTAAAGGCAGTAAAGTAGAGGGTAAATATTTTATCTTCTGCTTAAAAATATTTCATTTATTACGAAACAATTGTTCTGTGTTTTTTATTTGCAGTTTGAAAGTTAGGTTGTATATATTTTGAGTTAAGGAAATAAAACTTTAAAGCAATAAGATGTTTGTTTCTTATTTTTGAAAGTGATTATCCCACAAAACAATTTTCTGCACTAGACATTTAAAACAGTGTTTGTATGTTACTCATTGTTATTTTAAGCCATTATTATATTTTAATCTCGTCTGTGTAATTTTGTAATCAATAGTAAGGGCTTAAAGTTTATTGGAAATATATATAAATGGAATATATTTATGGTATTTATATATATATTCGTTAATATTCATTCCTGTATACATTAGTACTGCACAAATTAAAAAAAAAACACGTGACACACAAATGCTTTTGCATTTTTCAATTACTTAATTTTCACATTTTGAATCTGTATAGAATTCCTCTATATTTTCCAATCTAGAATCAATAAATCTTGAATCAACCTAGAATTCATCCAGCTTTTCAATCTGAAATCAACCAATTTAGAATCAATCCATTTAGAATCAATCTAGAATCAATCCATTTAGAATCAATCTAGCTTTCCAATCTAAAATCAATCAATTTTGAGTCTCAATCTAGATTTCATCTATCGTTCCAATCTAGAATCAATCAATTTTGAATCTCAATCTAGGTTTCATCTATCTTTCCAATCTAGAATCAATTCATTTTGAATCAACCTAGAATTCTTCTAGTTTTCCAATCTAGAATCAATCAACTTTGAATCAATCTAGAATTCTTCTAGTTTTCCAATCTAGAATCAATCGACTTTGAATCAATCTAGAATCAATCAATTTTGAATCTATCTAGATTTCATCTAGTTTCAATTACAGAATCAATCCATTTTGAACCAATCTAGAATTCATCTAGCTTTTCAATCTAGAATCAATCAACTTTGAATCTAAAATCAATCTAGGATCAATATAGCTTTCCAATCTAGAATTCAATTTTTAAAAGAAAAAAAGATATTATATAAATTTAAATAATTTCAACAAAATTATAATTTATTTTTAATTAAATATTCACTCTCTTCTGAGTAGATGGTTGACTTTATGAATACTTCAAAAATTTTCAAAGTTCTCAATTTGAATTTCGAAGGATTCAAATCCTACTTTAAATGAATCAATCCGAAACAATTTCTGATATGGTGACGCTTTGAGGAAGTATTTCATAAGGAAGTGATCCATATTCCTATGAGACATGACTTCATAAATTCATTTAGAATTCCCTCGTTGCAAATGTATTTCAGATTACCCTAGTTACTAATATCTTTTCGCCCCATCCATGAAATGCCCATTAAACATTTTTCACCGAAATCTGACATTTTCTTGATAAACCTAATTGACAATCCTTTAAATAGAACACTTTGCTCCTATCGGTCTTTTAAAATGCATTGAGAGAATTATTATCGAATCAGTCTCTGAAATTTGCCTCCTAATTTAGATTTAGGAGGAAAGTGTCTCTTTGTCATCGCACGCTTGAAGTAACGCAATCTAAAATGCAAAATTAATGGTTTCAATGGTTGTAGATCCTTTATGATAAATTAGTGACTGTTCTGATAATTAACGCTAGTTAATGGTTTTGTAGAAGTATGACTTGTTCCGATATTCTATTCTGCTCTCAAAGGAACTTTTCGCCATCTGACAAAATAGAAAATGTTTGATGAATTGAATTATAGTCTTCGTTTGAAATGTCACACTTTGGATTGAATTCGAGGCCATTTTGTTTCTAACCCGAAACATACAACTCACCTTGTCCATTATCTCATCGTACTTAATTTAAGTGCTGATCATCAAATAGTTACAATTATTTGCAATATTTAAGTAATTTTGTAATTTTATTTAATAATAGAAAATTGATTATAACAAAATTACAATACAATAACAATGTATAGCATGCAATAATAATGTACTTTGAAGTTAAAGAGCTACTATACGATTTTAATCATAAATCGCACAAGTTATCAAGATAAGTTGTAAATTTTGTAAGTAATTTTGTATCACAAGAGCCCAGGGGAGTCACTAGTAATTATTAAACTTGTTCTTAACTTAGTATTGAGAAATTAGTTATCCAATACATTGTGAAGTACTGTTACATTTATAAGTATATTACATCAGTGGTAAATGTATATTTTATTTTTTATTATATCAGAATGGATTTTGTTTTACTACCTTTCAAAAAATGTGTAACTTTTTAAATCTTTAATTTTCGACTTTTCGATGTGCTCACGCCACCCTCTTAGGGTTATCACGCTCCCGTAAGGGGGCGCACCCTACAGTTTGAGAAGCGCGGATATACAGTCAAACCTCCATATTACGAGCCTCCATATCGAAATTTTTCAATATAGCGAACTTTTTCTTGGAATTAAGAATATTTCACGATTTTTTTTGGAAAACAATTTCCCAATAGCGAAGCATATTTTTTAAATAACGAACTTTTTCTCTTGTGATTCATTTTTTCTCTCTCTATTTTTAAAGTATTTCTTAAGATTTCTAGTATTCTCTCTTTTAACTCATTTTATGGTGGTCATAAATCTAAAACTGGTTTTAGTAGATGCCTAACTCGCCGAGAGCAGTAGAACTTCGGGCGTTTCCTCAAAGCAGGGGAGCCTTTAACACCCCCATTGTCTAGTTCAAGATAAATCTTCGATAAATGTTAATGTTCTAAAATAATATATGTTTAAAATTACTTGTATGCTTTAAATTAGAAAATGTGCTTAAATTCATTAATTTTAATACAAAATTATTGTATTAATGTTGAAAATACAGTGTATTTATTCCTCGACATTCTTTTTTCTTGTTTTCCTTGAAGTCTTTCTTTCTTTCTTTTTTTGATAGGTAAGGTACTTAAAATAAATAGATATTAACTTACAAAAAATGTGTAAATAATTATTTTTTTTAATATGTAGTGTTTATCAATGTAAAATTTGTTTTATGCAGTCTCTAATATAATGAAAGATGAACTTCTGTATAACGAATTTTCCATATAACGAACTTTTTTTCGGGATTTAGCGACTTCATTAAATAGAGGTCCGACTGTAAGTGGATTTTTTAAAGCACAACAACCAAATTACGATATATATTCAAATCTAAGCCACACCCCAAAATCTCAGCAAATTTTTGAGAAAAAGGAAAAATAGTTCAAAACGGTTCATCGGTATCCAATTTTACGAAATTAAAACAAAAAGGAGAAATAATAAGTAAATAACTAGTTATTTTACCAGAATTATAGACTTCTAAATACAAACATGAAACTGTAATCGCTGTAATTGCCCCATCGAACGAATTTTCCCCCCTTCGATTCTAAGCCGCACTCGATTTTCAGTAGCATTAACATTGGGATA
>BMAV01023404.1:74279-85038 GCA_019973955.1 Trichonephila inaurata madagascariensis | reverse complement strand
GGAAAATCACACAATGAAGGACAAAAGAGTAATCGAGATAATAAATACAAAATGGATGCTGCAGTGCTATGAACATTACTGACTTAGGACAGTTATTATATAAAAATTAATTTATATAAAAGTGGGGTTGAACATGTTTTTTGGCCAGCCAACCTTCCCCCTTTTTTTGTAAATAACACTGAGTAAAAACCAATAGGAAATAATGGATAGAAATATCTAAATCCATTACAAGATAGAGGTAACTTACCTAAAAATTGCGCTTACAAATGCAAAGCCCGCGCTAAATCTGAGTGGAAACATTCAATTTGTTGCCAGATTCTATACCCTAATACAGATTTAAATCAAAAGAGTGGCTGAAATGTAGCACTTAACAAAAGATTAAAAAGAATGGAAATAAAAATTAATAATAGTTGCATATTATAGCATAACTATAATAACACCAGAGTAAATATGAATAAAATAATAGTAAGTAATTTCTAATCTAATAGACTATGGAGATAACTATAACAAAATATTTGTTTATAATAATAAGCTATTATCAATCTCATAATTTTAATCCTAACTATTTTGAATAGCTTTATTTATATAACTATTAATAAAATTAATTGGGTATTTCTGATTTAAGCAATATTTAGTAAAATGTATATAGTTATTTATAATGTCTGATTTTTTTGACACAAGAAATTTATTACGTTGTATATAATTAATAACAATATTTCTGAATATAGAAACATGTACATTACTTTCCCAATGAGGAACTTTTATAATATTGAAATTAAAATCTTCTCTTTTATCATAAATATTAGAAACTATTACATTTTCATATAATTTGACATGTATGTCAAGAAAATTTGCTTCATTGTTGTTATTATTTGTCTGTATTAAATTAAGATATTGTGGATAAAAATTAATGTTAGGTATAAAATTGGCTTGTTTGCCAAAAATGATTATATCATCTATATAACGATAAATATAAAATTTAGAATTATTAATGTAACTACTTTCAAAATAATGTAAGTATAAATTGTAAATATATATATATATGGGAATCCAACCGAAATCTTCCAAAAGGTGGGATTCTTCTGATGGCGGGGTTTTTATGGCGTAGTGTCTATGGGTTTTTAGGGTGTATTAGTTAATTTTGAAATAAAATAGACAACATTGTTAAAGAAAGAAACTAGTTGAAAACTAAATAATTTATTATGAATTATAGGGGAGTATTTATATGGGGAATATTTCAAAAGAATAGGAAAGTTAGATAAGCATATTTCGAAAGAATAGGAAAGTTAGATCACATTACTTTAAGGGAGGCAATTGAGATTAAATAGAACGCATTATGGTGCTAATAAGAATTACCGCCTGGCGCGGACGAACGGCGCTGACGCGCGAAATACGACGTTTCTCTGACGAGTGTTAGTGGGCCTCTCTGCCGAAAAAGGTTGATGTCGGCGTTTTAAAAGGGACGCTAGATGGCGTTGATGTGGAATACTGTTTTGATTAGAATTGCCGACCTCGGTAAAGGATATGATCAAACCTTTTACAAATGGGATATCCTACATATATATATGTGTGTGTGTCTATCTATCTATTTGTCTCTCATTTAATATAATAATTCAAGTTTTAGAAAGAACTATTTCCCCCGAATTTTAGTATATTCCAAAATTTAGGATTTTGCTTCTATAAAATGGACGTGGAATTGATTTAAAAAGAGACATTTCTTTATTTCATTTAAAATTTAATCTAATAAATAATTTGTTTCTTAAAGCCTGCGCTAATTCGGAAAGACATTCTTACAAGAAGCATTTTGAAAATAAGAGCACAGTTTATCGGGTCTGTCAGCGATTTTTCCATGAATTCTCTTGGGTAAAATTTGTCATTTTATCTGCGAGTTTAGATGAAAACCTTTCTCGGTGAAGATGAGATTTACGCAAATGAAAACTTCGATTTAAGCGTTTGCATTAGAGTAGACCAGTGTTTCTCAAACTTTCTATACTCGCGACCCAATTTTTACTCATAATTTTCATGGCACCTCCCTTACATACGATAATAATGTATTGAATTCAATAATAATATACTTTGATGTAAATCTACAATATGACTTTAATTATAAACCGTACGAATTATCAAGATAAGTATTAAATTTGTATATAATTTTATGACGTGACCATTGAGTCACTGGTAATTACTAAACTTGTTCTTGACTTAATACTGTTAAATTAATTATGAAATGCATGGTGCAGTACTGATACTTTTATAAGTGTATTATATCAGTTTAAATGTGTATTTTATTTTTTTATTATGTCAGAATTTATTTATTTATTGATTTTGCTTCCTATCAGTAAATTAATAATTTTTTTAAATAATGTTTGCTTTCGACTTTTCGATATACTTGCGCCCCTCTTGTAGGGTTATCTCTCCCCCCTAAGGGGGCGCGCCCCACAGTTTGAGAAACACTGGAGTAGACCAAGTGGTACTTAACGTTTTTTTCCGGTGGGCAACATAAATATGACAGGTATTTCACGTGGGCCACAGCATGAGCATAATGGGAGAAAACACTATTAGACCAAAGCAGCATTTTACAAAACAAAATTGATCAAAGTATCAAAAATCCAATTTTCGGTTTTTATTTTAATACTTTACTAAGCCTTCTATCAAACACACACACAAAATATTTATTTTTAAGCTTTTTTTTACTGAATTATGGGGTTATTTCGATTTCCTTTCATCCATGAGCAAACCTGTTGTTTATATTCTACTACCTCTTTATCTCTTCCTTGTGACAAACAGTCCAGCATTTACCTGTCCCGAATTGGCAGTAGGCAATTAAAGTCTCAATTTTTCTGTAGGCAATAAGAGATTTCCTATTTGCCGTGAATACCAGCTGAAACAGTCTTCACCTCAGCACATCTTGGACAGCCTTGAACTGGATTGGGAAGATATCCGTGATAGTGTACTGCTAGTATCGGACTTCGCTAAAGTTAAAAGTTTCACTGATCTGGTCTGACTTTGTCTGACTATATGGAAGATTAGTGTATATATTACACATTCTACTGTCAAAAAAACCCCAAATAGATAGAAGAATTGATAGATTTGATTACTTCATTGATAGAATTTTCCACTAAATTTTTAATACATTGATCTCAAATAATTGATTTTTTAGTGCAATGGGCCACAACAGCGCCACTCAGAAAAGACCACCGGACTACATGTTTGGTATCACTGGAGTAGACGATGATGGTTGATGGTTGATAGCAGAGATTTAAGTGTGAATAAATGATTACGACCGGAAATTGTATACTTAAGCAAGTTACCTAAACAGAATACAAACAAGGGAGTCAAGAGCGCTACAGTTTTCAGATAAGTGCGTTTATTTATATGATAGTTAAATTGCTCCAAAGTTATTTCTCGTCCGGGTTTAATGTTTAGTGCATTCTCTCTCTTTAATTGTGTAGTGTGATTAAATGAAGGTAATAATAAAATTGCGTTTAAATTACTATGGCTGATCTTCCCTCGAACCCCCAAACACTAACGCCTTCAGGGATTTTGCAACAGAAGATAAAAGACAAATAATTCAAAGCTTAGATTTTAAAGTTTTTAAAATGTCACTTAATGTTTTACACATAAGAGGAAACATTTAAAAAAATTAAGTCAAAATTTTAAAATAATTTTACTCATTTTAAAGTTTTATCTTCTTTTCAAGCTATATCTTCAAAAGTTTTAGCAACCAATAACCAAGTAAATGTTATTTGCAAATTAAATTTTTAAACTGGTAGTTTTTAAGCCTATTTAATTTTTAAAGCCTTTTCGGTAAAGTTAATTAGCACAATTATGTTTCATATTATATCGGAAGAAGAAATATTTTATATTAATTCCGTCATATAGCAAATTTAATTTTATTTCATGACTTTACTATCAGAAACTTAACATCAAACAAACTTTTTGATAGATTAATATTTTCAATGTTACAGCAAATTACATTTAAATTCAAAAATTAAATTAGATTTTTAGAAAAGAAAATTGGAAAACTGTTCTGTTCATTATATTTATTCAATTTTAACTGAGAAGTCTTAAAGTTGTTTCTCTCAAAAACTGCTTTTTCACCTTCTCATATTAAAATAATTGAATTCTTGTTGCTTTTCTCCTACTTTACCGCCATTTTCCTGCAATGAAATCCTTTTTTTTTAAATCTTGTTTGCTGTAATTGAAAAAAAATCTAGTAAGATATCCAAAAAACACCTTCATGTTTTTTTCTTTGAGCCTTTCCAACACCTTAACTTTCATTTTAATTTAAGATGAATATTGTTCTTAAATGTAAGGAATAAACTACGATTAGAGACTTAAGAAAATTGTCAAAAATACGAGATTGAAAGAACATTCCAAGCTTTATCCTTAAAGTCTCCTTGACTGTACACAATTTATTTTTCTTTTCGTAGTAATAAGAATTTATTTTCATGTACTGTATTCAAAGACATATGAAATAAACATTTCCGCAACAAAATATCATTTTGAAGCAAACAATAATTTAAAATTTTTAAACTTTTTCCAATTTATTGAAATACCTACAACTTGTACGAATTTTAACATTTTTGAACATTTTTTTAATATTCCCTGAAGTGGTTCTCACAATTATGAGCAGGGGATTACTAATACGAGAGTGATACTTTTAATTTTAGAATTTTTTCTCAGACTCTATAAAAAACAGTAAAAAACAGCTATATGTAACTTTATAGATTTCTACAAAAATAACTGTGCATCTAAATCTTTATTTCATGCACAGAACTGTCAAACATATTATATTGAAAAACCGGAAAAAGTTTCAAAATTTTATAGTAAATATATATATCCGTATATATATATAAACCGCCTTAGGATTTTAAATACATGATCATCATTAAAAATAAGAAAGTGAGAAAAACAACTTAAAGTTTTTTAAGGGAACACAGTACGATCCAATTCACAAAAATCGGTCAAAAATCAAATATAATTTTGTTAGCCTAAATTATTCTTTATATACCTTCTATAACCTCACAAAATTTGAGAGCTCTAAACTTAAAAAATGCAGAATTATAACAGCTTTTACATTCGGTTTTATTCGCATCCCTATGGCACAAATCAAAACTTTAAAATTATTTATCTCAAAAAAATAAAATAACTAGTTTCTCTTCATTTAAAATTCTAAGGCTTTTTTTGTGCCTAACACTCTGATTTTTTTTACCTATTGCTAATAGTACATGTAACAAATTTGGTATGCATTTTTGAATCAAAGTAATGCTTACATTTTAAAAAATAATTGAACTAAGAATTTATACCTTTTTTAAGGAAGTTTCAATAAGCATTCATAAAAATTAGTATTGTTCGAATATCAATCATGTTATCGCAAAACCCATACTAACTTTTATTATACATAGTTTGACATACTTGAAAATCAGATTTCATGTGTGTACGTCAATTTGTTTAGGAGAAGTAACATTTTAAAATCACCACAAATTTTATATTTTTGCCTTAAAAAATTAAATGTATAGCTTTTTTATGAACTTCTGAGCACAAAATATGTTTTACATAGTGTACACACATAGGAGGCAAACAAAAAACATTTTTAAATCCTTAAATTAAAAATTTTTGCGTAAATCGTACCGTGTCCCCTCAAATCAGAAAAACAAATGAAAAAGAAGCAAAATATGGTATTCATTCTTATAAATATTAAAACTCAAGGTGTATTAACTATTTTTAAATAAATTAACCCATCATAAATTATCACATAATAAAATGTTAGCATGTACCATCCCCGTCGACAGTCGTACGAAAGTGCCTCTTGTCATATTAAGTGTCTTTTTGACTTAAGATACTTTAATTTTGAAATATATTGACAAATTATTGATACTGCTTACCTCTGTTGATCTTGATAAATCTTTTTTTGTTTTGGATTACTGTTCATTTTTCTCTTATTTGAACTCTATCGACGTTAATTTTAATACTGGCATCTCGTCGTATTTAGGTTTACCGCTCCTATTTACACACACATACGGGTTAATTTTGGCGATATCATTAATGAGACATATCTTAGAATTTAAATTCACCCCAATAATTTCATCATTCAAAATTTCCTCGTTGAGATCAAATATTTTAAAATTGCAATTTATTTATCATTGCATCACCATAGAACTGAAGCATGCTTCTTCACGCGATAGAGTTTGGGTCCCAATCTGAGTCTTTCTGGCAAGAGAAGTAAAGATCGACCATTTATGTGTAAATTGTGTATGGGGCCTGAAAAGACCATCAGGCCATCAAATCAGTTTACTTTAATGCAGATTAAAATTCAAATGTATCTACATTGTCTGCTCAAGGACAATTTAATTGCAATATTCTTTCCTGTAATTCGATTGAACTCACATCATTTCTTACAGGGGGCTTTGAATGTTACTGAACGATAAAAAAGGCGAAGAGGATAATAGTCTCAAAATTTCACTATAATTATTCACAATTGTAATCATTCAATGTACATAATAAGTACTATGTATCCGGTATAGTGGTTAGTGACCCTGACTTCAATGCCGTAGGGCCTGGATGTTTGTAAATGTATAGTGCCTGAGAGTCAAGACTAAATATTCGTCAAGCCAAAAATCCTCTTGAAAAATTGGGGAAAGGGAAGAAAGATGAGAAGCTCCTGACCATCCTTCAGGGTATTTTATCAAAAGTAGGATTGAACAGAGTCAAATCGTTCTTTCACCTGTATGGTGATAAAAAAAAGTTTTTTAAAAAGCTTGCGGACAACGACAAGCGTAAAAACTAGCCCTTTGCCACTATGAATTTCTTGTGCCTCGATCTGACACCGTGAATCGGCACCAGAAACAACAAGAACCGGACCTTTTTAACTTACATCAGTGCTACTAAAACTTTCAACACTTACGACCAAATATTCAATCATACTTTCCATCACGACCCCTCCCCCTCCATACAATAACAATGTATTAAATTAAATAATACTATTCTTTGACGCAGACCCACAATACGAACTGAACCTCTTAAGTGCCACCATCGTATATATACGTCTCCTTCATCCAGTGCGTTGATTGCTCCAGAAGTACATATACGTCTTTCCAAATAGGATGTTTTCTGTAAACCATGATCTTTTAAATTATTCCGAAGGCTTTGTAAAGCAATAAAATGACATTGACAATGTTCACGAAGAATTTACTTATTTCAGAAGATTTGTTTATTTATTCATTTTCTACCCCCTTCCCCATTTCTTCTTAATGCAAACTTGTTAAACGATGGTATTGGAAAACTATCACGTTATTTTTAATCAGCATTTAAGGGATTAATTATAAACTGCACAAATTAACAAGATAAGTGTTCATTTTTGCATATAATTTAATACATGACAAGCCCATAGGCTGGTTCTTAACTTAGTATTGTTATAAATTAATTATAAAATATATCATGTAGTATACTGATACATAAATGTTTTATATCAGTGTAAATGTGTGATCTATTTTTTATTGTGTCAGAATATAATTTGTTTGTTTACTTTGAGTTAATTAATAATTTTTTTAAAATTGTCTTATGTTTTCGACTTTTCAATATGCGCGTGCCCCCCCCCGGGTTATCATGCCCCCGTAGGGGCGCTCCCCACAGTTTGAGAAACACTGCCTTAGATAACTTATGTAAAAAATAACCTTTACTTAAAGAATAATGCTGTATACAGGGGAGTAGCTACCGCCGTATCGGCCGTATCAATGATACTGGGCCCCCAAGCTACAGGGGCTCCAACATGTGTAGCTGCAGTCCCACTAACACAGGGGTCTCATATCTAAAAACTGACTCCGAAGGAATTTTGATACAGGGCTCGATCAGAGCTCGCTACGCCAGTGATTGTATGTCACAAAGTAATCCTGTCAAAACACATAAACTCTTAATACAGTGATATATTATACTATTCTTTTGAGTTCTAATTAATGAATAATCATTTATTTAAAATAATTGTCTTGATCAATAAGGAAAATAGAATATTCCAAGTAGAACTAACACTTCAGTTAATATTGATATATACACTAATATTGAGAGTTCCTCGTAATTGCACTAAATATACTTAAATTTTAAAAATACTAATTAAATTTATGAATGCACCGATTATTAATGTGTTGTATAAAGTATCATTAAAATATTCATCTGTGCCAGTAACAAAAACTGTGTTCCTGTATAGATTTATATAATCGCATTATTCTCGATATCGTTTCCATTAAACTATATATAGTTACAGATGTAAACGAAATCCTATAAAATGGCTCAGACAAATCATCATTAATTAGTACATTACAACCGTCTACCACAAGCCATAAAATTTTCTTTGTTGAATTTGCGTCCGGGATCAAGTGGAAACAAGTATTAAGAAGGGGTATTGTCCTTGTTGGGGACTTCCTCTCCAAACTAATTAAATCGGTTCAACAAGGTAATTAATTCGCTACTATCCAATAATTGAACTGGAAGTTTCTGATGAGATCATAATTCTTCCCAAATTCCCCGTGTAGCTAAACTATAGTTATTTAATTGCAACACTTTGAAGCAACTCCCTTTCTCCTTCTCTAAGGAGGTTCCTCAATAAGTAAATACTATTAAAACCTTTATATATATACAAAGAGCAAGAAATGTTTGTCACATATACATCATGAGGATGCTATAGTTTCAAAAATTGCAATTGCAATAATAATATAAATTGCAATAATGGGGATTTTAATTTAGAGTAATAACAAAGTTTTAGTGATGTTTGATCCACTCCTGAATAATTTAATTATTTTGAGCTCGTTCCTATTGCAATTCCTACTTATTCTTATTCTCCCGTTAAAATTATAATACACAAGTGAGACAAACGAAGACTATGCGTGAGTTAAATTGAATTAAAGCAGCGTTAATCAAACTTTGGAGGTTGCGTACGTATTTGAATTGTCAAAAACAAAAGATAGTTTAAAAAATTATTAATTTACTGAACGTCAAAAAATAAAATACATTATGCTATAATTAAATATAAAGTACACATTTGCATTGACATAATACACTTATAAATGTGTCAGTCCTTCACAATGTATTTTATATAATTAATTTAATTATACTAAGTTAAGAACAAATTAAATAATAACCAGTAACCCCATGGATTTGACGGCTATAAAGTTTATACAAAAATCAACACTTATCTTGATAATTTGTACGTTTTATAATTAATTCCTTAATTACCGATTAATATTTACGGGATTCGCTCCCCAATACCATCGTTTTTCACGTAAGCGTGCGTATGTCATGTACTGATGGGGGGGGGATGAAAAGGAATAAATAAGTAAAACCTTCTCTGAAATAAGTAAATCCTTCGCAAACCATGACAAAGTTCTTTTACTTCATTCCAAAGCCTTCGGAATAATTTTATGGATAGCAGTGCACAGAGAGGATCGTATTTAGGAAAGTCGTATATATGCGTCCGTTGCAATGAACGCTTTGGTTCAGTGAGAAATTCATATATGCGGTGGCACTTAAGAGGTTAAAGTAGGATTGTAACTTTAGCGTCAAAGTATAGTATTTTTGAATTCAATACATTGTTATTGTATGGGGGGGTGATGAAAATTGTGATTGAACTTTGGGTCACAAATATTGAAAGTTTGAGAAGCACTAATTGAAAGACATTTATTCATTTGAAACTGAGATTTAAATGGACTTTTTATACAAACCTTAAAGCATTGCCCAAAATTTTGAAAGCTCTTTGGAAAAAGAACAGTGCAAAACAATTGAGTTTTATAGAAAAATTCGAATAACAATGACATAAAATTACATTTTCAATAAGTCAACTTTACCAGGTTAGAATTAAGAACCCTCTACTTTACAGGCAGATACTATAACCGAAAGCTTGCTATGTTTACTGTGGAGAAAACAAATTTAGCAAGAGTATCGTGAAACAATTTTTTGTTATTATCTAAACATACATTTACCATGCTTGAAAGATACCATATTATTGTTGCACTACAGCTATTGATGACAGATCTCACATATCTTACTCTAGTTTAAGCAATTACAGTAATAACTTAATTTTATGTGATTCTAATCACATCGTACTCTTACATTACATAAAATGATGATTTTAATCTTCAGTTCCAGTAAAGAACAACAACTCGCATCATACAAAGACTAATCTTTTGGGTTTATTTCATTATTATTAGCATCGCTCTTTGGAACTGCGCGTTGTAATTTTGGGATTCGGTTAAGTGACGAGGGGGATAACTTCGAACAGGCAATTAATTCTTCAAAATTCCATTTGTAGACAGCTGGGAGGAAAATAGGCGTCAAAATTCGAAAGAATAAGGAAAAGCAACCGCAAAAACCCAAAGTCTTTACTACTATTTAGTACCAAAATATGTACAAATGGCTTTGCATTACTGACTCTTTAAAAATAACGTAATATTAATAAACAACATGGGAGAAGCAAAAATTTTTCAGATACAGCAAAAAGGTTTAAAGAGTGTTATCGGGTTTTTTTTATGCTCATAGTACAGCTAAAATTAATCAAGAGCATAAAATAAAATTGAACATTTTATGGAAAGTAAATATGTTTAAAAGAGGCCAGCACAGTAAAAATAGTAGCTTTAATAACATTAAGCCTTGGAAGATGGGTAGTTGTTTTATTACGTAATTAACATGCATTATTACAAACATTAATACCCCGTGCACTATTACCACAAAAATATATAAGAAATAATCATAAACAAAAATTACAGATACA
>BMAV01023404.1:56319-73487 GCA_019973955.1 Trichonephila inaurata madagascariensis | reverse complement strand
GTTTTCAGATGGAAAATGCACCTTTGTACATTTATGAGAAAAAAAAACACCTATATATAATAAAGGAGAAGGAACAACTCATCGACATCTTAACAGATTTGATGCTAAAATCTATAATCTGAACAAGTACATCTCCTTGACTTTAGGTAGCAAATTCATGCAAAATACACAGGATTTCTCAGCTATAAACATATTAGTGCCATTCAGAAAAATATATTTCAGTGGAAAATGTTTCTCTTAAAGTGGAATGGCAACAAAAGCAAAATATAAAAACAAATTAAACGTAGAATTGGTAATGCTATCGCATATAATATTAACAAACCTAGATTTCGATAGTTTGTGTGGAAAAATGCTAGAACATATCTTAGTTACTAAGTATAATGTATAGGTAAGAAACACTTGGAACACAATTTAATATTATTAAAGTGTAAATTATATTTAAAGTGGATTAATATTTTTTAAATAACAAATGCAATACTGATTAATTGTCTTTACATAAAGTACCTATAACATGTTGATATACTTTAAATAATATTTTAAGATAGAAACAATGTGTGTGTGTATGAAATGGGGTTCCACGAAAACGCATCCATGAGGAAACGGGTT
Source organism: Trichonephila inaurata madagascariensis (assembly GCA_019973955.1). Classification (NCBI taxonomy): domain Eukaryota; kingdom Metazoa; phylum Arthropoda; class Arachnida; order Araneae; family Nephilidae; genus Trichonephila; species Trichonephila inaurata. The sequence goes on along the minus strand of BMAV01023404.1, from coordinate 72,881 downwards.
CCATGAGTTAAAGTTTAGAGACCACTGTTCTACAACAAATCTCAAAAACATTTGGGGTTTGATCGAATTATGACTATTATGATCGAATTTATGACTATTTGATCGAATTTATGACTATTTATGATACTAATGAAGTCGATAATGACAAAAAGTTGAAGGTGAGAAATTCAGCTATTCACTCCTTCAGGACGGGGCAATTTTTTACGAGACGCTCGCAAGGGACGAGGTGAATGCGTAAGGATTTGCACATCAGGACGGGGCGTTAAGAAAAAAAGGCATAAATAACAAAATTTCAGTCCTAACGTCGTAATTTTTGGTACCACTTTAGATTACTAAGTAAGTTGTCTGTTACGTTAAAACTAGAATGTAATAACGTTTTTCCTTTAATTTATATGAAATTGTATTAAAAAAAATATCACTTACATTGGGAAATAAATTTTGTAAGCGCTATTCAATTTTTTCCAAAATTTTCATTGACGAAACATATTAATAAACTATCAAATTAATAAGAAAAATTATGACGAAGATTATTTACAAAACGAAATAGCAAAATTAAAATGAAGACTGAGTGTGGAAAATCTCGAAGCATGGAGAAACGCGACGTCCTACATTGTATGATTTGCAAGCATAAAATGTTTGTTACATTTTTTTATTATTATTATTATTTACACAAGGTTTGTGACTATACAATTTGGCTTTTTTCCTTCTTCTTGTTCATATTAAGGTTAGAAAAAAGCTTTCAAAACAATCAAATAATAATCTGAAGTCAAGATTTTTGAAATAAGAAAAGTACGCTAAATATATCCGAAAGCAACAAAAACTGTAACAGAACTGACGCTAAAACTCTAAAACACTCCACACTGTTAAGAAAAAAAAATAAAAAAGCATTGAGAGAGTTATTAGAAACGCGAATGTTTTATATCAAGTAGAAATTTTACGAGCTATTTGTTTACATTTCGATTACCCCCTCCCCCGACTCAGCTGATGTACAAAATATCAAATCCAGACAGAATATAAACAAACTGAAAGTCAGGTTACTCTAGCTACGTTCTATTTCAATATAATGGACATAGGGTGCCATTTAGTGGCACATTTGGACCACCCGGCCATGAGATGCGTCCGTGCAGAATGCATATTTGCATTGCCGGTCTCGAAGGGGTTAACAGCTGATTTAACTCGTTGCGGCTTAAAATTTGGTACAAGTACGGAACACTCTTTTCTTACTCATGATCCCGATATAGAACGCGCATTAAAATTACAACATAATCTTAAGCTGTCGGGTATTATGTAAGCAACTTAATAACCCAAAAAACAATCGTTAATAAGCAGACTTGGTATCAACAGAAGAAAAAAAGGCCCAAGGCCATTAATAATGAACGAAATTCTTTAATTGAATCAACACCAACAGTTGAGCTACACATATACTGACACTAGAATTTTTTATCCAGTTCATAATAAATGTGTACTTTTGTTACCAAGTATCGAAGATTAGTTGCTAGTAGCTTCATTCCTAAATCCAATTTGAATTTGTATGCGTTGTATGTAATTACAGATTGAATTTTCACTGTACACTAGTTAAATTTTTTTTATAGATATTTGACATGGATTTTATTATTACTTTTTTGCGTGGTTTTTTGGGAAAATATGAAGAGATTTTTCATTTTACACGATTTTTCAAACTTGAAGTACTTATCCCCTATTTTACCTTACGTCGCATGTATTTTTTTTCGCGATTTTTTTGGCACGGTTTTCCAAGGAACGTATCTACTATGTAAAAAAAGAATTGAGTGTATCTTCTTCATTTAAATAATATTTTTGGACACTTTATTGATAATTTCTTTGATTTTTAAGAGCCCTTTACTGTGTGTTTTTTTTGGATACATTGAAATTACATACTGCATATAAGCTCACAATAAGCTTTATTTCGTTAAGATTAATGATATTTTTTGACAAAGCTTATTTTAGGTAATTTATATAACTTTAAGGATTTTCAGAAATTATTGGATAACATCTAAAGGGATTCATTATTCTCAGTTCTTAGCATAGAAAACTTTCACTTAAACTCTGATAATATCCATGATTATCAATTGCCCTAATGATTAAAATATCAACTCCTTTTATACCAAACTCGCATAAATGAATCTAGATGAAGGTATATATTAAACGCAAATACATATATATTAGAGCTGTTTATTTAATTCTTTATCCTCTCTGGGAAACTCTGTCAGGCAAACAACAGTGACAGCTGCTTTGGTGAATAATATGAACAAAATTTTCGAATTACTTTATGCCACAATGCATCCAAAATATTCATAAAAATAATGGTCCATTCAATGGGAAGGAATGAAATATGTCGGTGAGTAAAATAAGTGAAACGGAAATTTATGCTTATCACTTCTTATGTCAATTCATCGTTCATGGGCAATTAAATTCTAGTTCATTCCTTAGTCTATCGCTGTATTTTCATGGGAATAAGGAAGATCTAAATCTACTATTTCTTTATGTGTGTTGGAATAAAATTTGGTTCTAGTAGAATAACAAAGATAACAAAAGATTGGCATCTCAAAGATAATTTATTTTGTTAAGATCACTGAACACCCCGACTTGCTGTCACAAATAGTATACTTAAAGAAAAGAAAAATCATTTAATCTGATTCCGAGTTACAATGCTGCGAATGCTACTGTAAGTTTTAAGGTAAGAGTCACGATGAATAAAAAAACATTTACTTAACGAGGTTAGAAGGCAGGATACTTGTAACCGGAGTAATTAACAAAAAAATTCAATGAAAAAAAAAAAAAGAATAGCGAGTAGGTTTTGTAGAACATAAGTGATTAAAATAAGTATAAGAAATAAATATATAAAAATACATCGTTAGAATAACCCAGTGGCTGAGTGGTAGTGTATCGCGCTTCCACGCAACAGGTCTGGGGTTCAAATACCGGGCTGGACAAGGTCGACTAAACCTTTCACCTCTCCCGTGGGTCGATAAATGAGTACCAAGCTTGCTTGGGAACAGAACACTGGAGGTTTCGCGTACGACTGACCACTTGACCGAAACATCTGCACATGCACCCCAGCGCCTAAGGTCACGTATACTAAGATAGACACAGTAGGTCTTGGCTCTCATGAGCTGTTGCGCCACTGAGTTCTGTTTAGTTGTAACACAAAGTAAAAATTAATTGAAAAAGTTTATCTAAGTAACAAAAAATTAAAAGAAACTGTGTATTCAAATCAAAAAATACACATTTGAGATAGAAATCAGGCATATAAGCGAAAGAACAGGCATATATTTTTCTTTAAAAAAATATCAAATAATAATTCGAAAGCATGTATTAACTCTTTTAGAGGTACATTTTTTGTCTAAAGTGTTCCAAAAAAGCGAAATTTTTTTTATTTCATATAACTAAACATGATATTTAACACAGAAACTTATAAATGTTTGCATTTTATAAATACGTTCTGCATACTATATATAGAATGTTTCATCTATCTTAAAAATCACATATTTAAGAAAATTTATTTTGTTTGCGAATGTTTTTAAAATGAGGAGGTTATTGTGTGTGTGTGTCTATAATATATATATATATATATATATGTCAAGTTTGAAAAGTTTAGCTTCAAAATTAAGTAAGTAATAAATAAAAATAGAGCGAACTCTTTACCATCGCGTAAGGATTTGTGGGTAAATAAGCCTATTTAAAGGTGGAACGACCGCTGACGAAGAACGCTTACTCGAAAAGGCTTAGATGTCCGAAGTGTTGTTAATGTTCTAATCGGTTGCGCGCCAAAGGGCCGCCATGTTGGATTTTATGTGATTGAAGCGAAATAAAGAAGTTTTTATAGAGTTGATGCCTTCCTCATTTTACCAGCAGGCCTGGGGTCTGTCATATATATATATATATATATATATTTTCTCATAGTATTTTCTCATAGTATCTGTATATATATACAGATTGCTTTAAAGAATAAATATTAAAGACCAATTAATGGGTTTATGAGTGATGAGGGCTGAGGAAGGCTGAGTACATTTTGAATGGAAAAATAAATTCTGAAGTGCTTCGCACAAAAATGTATTCCGTACTTTCATTATTTAATCATGAGAAGATCTGCTTGGGGATGACTTAATCTACCAACAACACTTGGAATTTTTTTCACATATCTATGTTTCTAACTATACTTGATTTAGGAATAATAAAACTATATTATCCATTAGTCAGGCAGTTAATCAGATTTAATGCGTGGGGTTTATGGAGAACGCATGGGGAATAATTTAAGGATTTCAATCCCTAAAACAATAATAAGTTCATGGAAATAAAAAAAATCTTTTGGGAAACTATAAGCAAAGATGAAGCAAAAAATTAGAGCATAATATGTCAGATAGTACCTCGTTGTCTTATTAGTTGCGATGCAATTATGAAGGGGTTAAAATTAAAAACTCTGTAATCAAATCGAAAAATAAATATTTTAAAGTATTTTTTTTTTCCTTTAAGCACACCATATTTCTTCTTCAAATCAAAATGATCCCCTTTTGAAGTCACAACTCTTTGTCCAATCATTTACCGAGGATTTCACTATCTCCATGGCAACTTCAGTGCCTGCTTTTCTAAAAGAACGCTTAAGATTGTTCTAATTGGGATGCTGTTTTGGCACACCTTTGCCTCTATTGCTGACCACGATTTAGAGTCAAATAGATTTAAATACCGTAATTTGGAAGGCCAATTTCCGTGTTTTATGAAGTTCGGCACATTCTCTTTCAAAAATCTCTAGGTTGTCTTCACCTTATGTGAGCATGGACAGAGTCTTGTTGAAAGGCTCAATCATTTTTATTGACCAGGATTATATTCAAGACCTTCCTTATTGGTTCTACGATTGTATTCATTCATAAATGTTTCATTTTTTTTCACTCTTTTTTTTTTTTCAAAAAGGTATCTTTTAGAGACTTGGCAACACTACCAAATTAACGAGGTTGCCGGATGATACGCTCTCAAGATGAATTTCTTTTCTTTAGCTGTTTGGGCAATCCTTGCACATACATGTCCATTCAGGCGATTGAAGTATTCTTTAATGTCAAAAAATATTTCGTCAGTAAACAGAATTCGTCTACGGCCATTATGAGTGGACCACAGCAAAAGTGTCTTGGCTGTAAGGTACCTGTGGCACTTTAAGTCTTTTAATGTAAAGAGAATGTAAATTATTCTTGGACGCTCTCTTGGTCTAAAGTCTTTGTTTTCTGTGAGATCCACTGTTTTTTTGTTTGTTTTTTTATACGTTAAACATTTTAGAAAGAAGAGTCTTCTTCCGAAAAGGATTTTGATGAGTTCTCACCCTAACTGCTTTTACTAGAGCTGGTACTTTCAGCGATTACAAGCGACTGCATAAGATCAGCAATGCTGTTGGTCTCAGCAAGTCTCTTGTTAGTTTAATAAATGTATAACCTTTTGATGCCTAAATGTTTAAGAGTCTTAAGAGTCATTGATGTGTTCTTCATTTTTTGTGGGATCCACAGAAATATCTGCTGCACGCTTCCTTTCAAAGTGCCATAGCACTGACTAATTTGAGTACAACATGCGTGAAAGACAACGATTATCTCCAATGATAAAGTTAAAAAACTTTAACTGCATTTCAGTCATAGCAGTACTATCTAACGCTCTTTTGTATCAGAACTTACGACACGACTAAGTAATTATTATGGGACGATGTTATTGTCCCTTTAAATGCACCGACGTGTATCCGTCTCTTTCAACCAATACCATGTGTGACCTGGACTTATATATACGTCTTTCCAAAATGTGACTCTTTTCTTTGCTTTTCAATCAGTATAACCATTCCAAAATCTTTGGAATGTAATAAAATGACCTTGATAGTATTTGCACACACAAAGGATTTACTTATTTCAGAGAAAAATTTATTTATTTGCGCTTTTCTTTTTCCTACAATACACCGCATACGAGTGCCTATGTGAGAAACGGTGGCACTGGGGAGCAAACCCCACAACTTTTAATCGAAAGTTAAAGGTTTAAAGCTGTGCTTCTCAAACTTTAAATATTTGTGACCCAATATTCAATCATAATTTCCATCATGCAACCCTCCCTACAATAACAATGTATTGAATTCAATAATGCTATCCTTTTACAATAAGGCTAGAATATGACTTTAATCCCTTAGGTGCCACCTTCGTCTATATACGTCTCTCTCAGCCAAAGCGTTGATTGCCCAAGACGTATACATCCTCTTTATGAAGTACGATCTTTTCTGTGGACTGCTATTCATTAAATTATTCCGAAGGTTTTGGAATGCAATAAAAGGACTTTGACAGTGTTTACGAAGGATTTACTTATTCCACAGGATTTGCGTATTGATTCCGTTTCTTCCTCCCCCCACGCAATACATCACATACACGCACCTTCGTGGAAAACGATGACATGAAGGAGCGAATCACGTACCTTTTAAGGGTAATGTGTACCGTCAGTAAAGGGTTTTAATTATAAACTGCACAAATTATCCAGATAATATTTGTACATAATTTTATAAATGACAAGCCCATGGAATTACTGGTAATTATTAAACTTTTTCTTAACTTAGTATTGTTAAATTAATTATAAAATATGTGCAGTACTGATACATTTATAAGTGTAATATATCAGTGTAAATGTGTAATGTAAATTATATCAGTACCAAATGTGTATTCTATTTTTTACCATTTAAGAACGCATTTTGTGTGTTTGCTTTCAATAAATTACAAATTTTTTAAATAATTTTTTGTTTTCGACTTTTCAATATGTTCGCGTCCCCTTCGTAAGGTTATCACGCTTCCTTAAGGGGGGGTGCAGGGCCCCACAGTTTGAGAAACGCTGGGTTAAAACCGAAGGAGATACTTTTACTTATTAATTATTCGCAATGTTATTCTTTTAATTAAAAAGTATTATGTTTGTATGTTATATTTTCTTAAACTGCTTTCATATTTATTCTGTTTTCTTTTTAATTCTTAGATAAAAATGCATTGTGTAAACCTGCGACAATATATTGATTTTTTTATGCTTATCTACTTTTAATATTAATTACAATTATTAATTTATCTTAATTTTTTATGCTTAGGTACTGTAGTTCAAAGTTACTGGGTTTCGGAGGTGTGGAAGACTAAGACTGATATAGGTAGACTCAGTAGACTCAGTAGTAGTAGAACAAATATAAACAAGAGGTCATTATGGAGGAATGTTTAAAGGAAAGCACTGGTCCACGAGGGGAAGTCTTACCAAATATGATGATGATGACGATGCTTATCTACAAAACATATAGAATACCATATTACCCTTTGAAATAATAAAACACAATGATTTCTATTAGAATATAAATATTAATTCCAAGTCACTTTGTGTTTTATTTTTTATTATTCTCATGTTTTGAAGTGGAGTTGCTTTGCATCAATCTAGAGTGCAGTTATTTCATTTGGTTTAGTTAAATCAATGTTTCTCAAACTGTGGGGCGCGCTCCCCTTGAGGGGCGTGACGACTCAACGAGGGGAGATCGGGCATATCGAAAAGTCGAAAACAAAAGATTATTTAAAAAAGAATTATTAATTTACTGAATCCATTCTGACATGATATATATATATATATATATGTATATATGTATCTATGTATGTATAAAATACAAATTTACACTGATATATTATACTTATAAATGTATCAGAATGTCTTTTAGGATTAATTTAACAACACTAAGTTAAAAACAAGTTTAATAAATACTATTGATCCCATGGGACTCTGTCAAATATAAAATCACATACAAAAATTAACACTTATCTTGATAATTTGTATAGTTTATAATATTAATCCCTTAATTACCCCGATTAAAGTTTTCGGGATTCGCTCCCTAATGCCACCGTTTTTCATGTAAGCGTGCGTATGTGATGTATTTGGGGGATGTAAAGGAATAAATAAGTAAAACCTTCTCTGAAATAACTAAACCCTTCACAAACACTCTCAAAGTTCTTTTATTGCATTCCAAAACCCGCAGAATAATTTTATGGAAAGCAGTGCACAGAAAAGTTCTTACTTTGGAAAAATTGACGCTTTGGCTGACAGAGACGTTTATATACTCCGATGGCACTTAAGAGGTTAAAGTCGTATCGTAGTTTTATCATCAAAGTATAATATTATTGAATTCAATACATTTTTATTGTTTGAGGGGGGTGCGACTAAAATTATGATTGAATAATGGGTCGCGAATATTGAAACTTTGAGAAGCACTGAGTTAAATAGTTTAAAATTTTTTCAAAAACAAATTATAAGAATAAGGAAACAAAACTAAATGAGAAATTTAATTAAAAAAATAATACGTAATAGAGGAATAAACTGCAAAATAATTTTCAAAAGCAAAACAGGAAAAATATATGATTTTAGGTATGATTTAAGTATGATTTTAAGTATGATTTTAATAAATACGTTAGATAAAATTAAAACAATAATTTATGCTACGAATCAAGAGCCGTAAAACGACAAACTCTCAAAGAGGTAAGTTACGTGAATCTAACAAGTAATGTAAAAAAAAATTAAGTCAATTTCTACTAACAAACAACAAAGAAAATTTTTATTTTAGTTAATTTTTGTCAAATAATTACAATTAATATGAATATGTGTTTACATATGACAGAATCACAATATTAAGTGACAATTAATTTTTATTAATTATCATTAAAGTATCGTATTGTCATCCAAAACAATCGTGTATATAAAATTTCCGTTCAACTGAATGCTTTAAAACGTGAGAAAAAAAAATCTTTAATGTTTTGACCCGATTACGTCACTTGACCATGGTTCACAATTACGTGGTCCGTCGCCAAAAGTCCTCGTGTAGCTGAACAGTGCGACGTTAATATTCACTCACTTTGACCCGAGTCACTAAAAATGAATCCAACGTGACTATGTATTCGTACTTCTTTAAATAATTAGTTTCAGTCAATTAACTATAGTTAAATTGTCGTGTTGTCACCTAAAATAATCATGTATAGAAAATTTCAGCTCAAATGAGTGCTTTAAAATGTGAGAAAAAACCTTTTCAAGTTTAGACACAAGTCACCAAAAGGGTCGCCAAAAATGATGCCAGCGTGGCTGTATCTGTAATTTCTTAAATAATTAGTTTTAATCTATTAATTTTAATTAATTATAATTAAATTACCGCATTGTTATCCAAAATAATCGTGTATATAAAATTTCAGCTCAACTAAGAGCTATAAAATGTATTTTGTTAACGATTGAAAATTTAAGCAAGGTAAATATAAAGAGAGAGTGACCTAATAGTAAGAATTGAATATAATAAATCAAGATAGGCCAAAAATACATACATTGAAATGAGTTATTTCATAAAAAATAAATTTTATTGTTATATATCCATAACATATGGATTCAGCAAGAAATCATGTAATTTTTAAAAATACTGAATCCAATCATAAATCTTGTTTACTGCTTTATGCTAAAAAGAAATACCTTTCTGCAGGGACTAAAATATGTTCCATAAAACCAATGGAGTGAAAAACTCATATATTTGTAGAACAATCTTTAAAATTCGTATATATTTTTAGCTTTCAATTCGCTTATGTCCTCAGGACAAAAGAAGATAATAAAATCCACGTATTTATACAATGGCGATCGAAATTCCTTTTGCCTTGCCCCGAAGCAATCCTTTAAGTTGCAAGAATCTGAATGCAACGGTTTTTGCTCCAACTTTTCTTACGTTTTTATAGGATATACATTCTCGAACATCCAATTTAAGTGCTATAATAAATCGTATACAAGCATTTTATATTATTTCCTATACTTTCGAAGAAAGTACGAATGTAAGACTTTTATCGTTTTTTTTTTTCAGACAGAATTTTATTGAACAATTGATATTTTCTTAAATTCACGCTTGAATGGAGAATGAAATCAATAAATTTCACATTTATGAAAGATAAACTCGTAAAAATCTGATATTTGATGTATCTATCGGTTATGGGGTAAGTTTTACTTTGCAAATTCCTCCATCGAATCGTAGAGGTTTGAGTCATATTAATACAAAAATACTTATATGCCGAATGGTGGGAATTGCAACTATCAAATTCGAGCATGACTTAATGTATATGCGTGTTAAAAGAGACATTACCCAATGGGCTGAATTCATGACGGCCACGTGACAAATGCAATCACGTGTTCTCCATTGAAATTCAAAGCTTACTAGATTTTACTTGTAAAATTTAGATAAAATTTTACATTTGGCTATTTGGTAAAAATGATAAAATATTAAAATTCTTAAGAACTTTTCCATATACATGTACTTTTAAATGAAGTGTATTTTATTTAACCCTCTGACTGGAGCATCCGTCTCACAGGCGGAGATTATTTGCTTTGATGTCTGTAAGTAATGCTGTAGTGTGACTTTAGGGAGGGGGGGGGGCTACCTTGACATCTTCAGTTGGAATCTACCCAGTGAGAGGATCACGTGGTGGTACTTGTCGTTGTTTTTCAACTCACGATATGTGCGATTTTTCTCATCCATCAAAGTATATCGTACGGATATTCCTAAAGTATTTTTAATTATTTTCACATGAATATAAATAATTTCTAATCAGTTTTTTTGTAAAAATACTATTCACAATTCTTGTAATAAAAATATATTAATGTGGTGCCCGCCGCTATTTCCAAGCCACACCACTAACTCTACTCCTCATGCCTACGAATATGCTCAGTGTTGGGAGCCTGCCAGTCGTTAGACGCTCGACAATGCGGAACGAGAAACGACGCCATATTGGTAAAGACGAGTGGCAAAGACGATGAAGCCTCGTGTTTGTTATAAGACGTTGAAAGACATTAAAGGCGAGAAACCTTATAATGGTCCGTATGTAAATAGTATGTAAATAATTACGAACAATTAAAATATAATTAATCACAAATGTATTGCCATCACTGATCAGCCCACCCACTACATTAATATAGTGTGCCTCAGACTTAAATATTAAAAATTCTACTCAATTTCATGAGTGATAAGGACATTTAAAACAGTCCTTAAGGTAATAAAATTCAAAAAAAATTACGTATCCGTCAGTAAGACGGATGTTTCTAAGAGCGGCAAAAAAAATCATGTTCCGGCCAGAGAGTTACGTGCGTATATTATTAGTGTTTATAAATATATACTTTTTAAGAGAATCAGCAAACAGTAAAAGTTGGCAACAGCAAGACGCAATAGCTGATTAGCTAGAACCACATGATTAAATTTATCTTCTGACTGTGACGTCATATGAATTTGTAAACAAAAAGACTGGAAGCAAGTGTTTTCAGTTACTATGTGAATATGACCACATAAATTTAACAAATTGCTTTTGGGTAACATAACAGTCCCTTTGTCCCTAGAATTAATTTCTACATTATTAAGATTGTGAATTTAAGTGTATGACCTGTGTTATTAGTTCTGGAACAAGGGGGTGGGATCGAGACTTTTATGGGAATATAAATCGAACCTTGTTCTCATAAAATTTTTTAAGAGGATCTGTAGATTTTAACTAATTTATTTCGAATTTTCCAAGCAAAAATCATACACTGAATTATACGGCTATCAGATTTGAATCCTGTACTACATACGAATTACATCCTTCAATAAAGCAGCATAAGTTGTCTAAGTTCAACAAGCCAATCATTCCATATTATTTCCTTACTCCGAGATTATGACAATATATATAGCCAATGCAAACAGAAAAAAAAATTATTCCCAGATGCTTGAATGCGGCGTTTTTTCAAGTACTACACAGAAAAAGTGCAAATTAAGCTACGTGATGTTAAATATATCTACATACATAAATACCTAACAAAAATATTGAAATACACAAGCACTTGCAATTTATTCTTAATAATTTAGTTTATAATGAAATAGTCTTTAAGAATACAAAACAAAAAAACAATCGCATTTTTTGAAATACATGTTTCAGTTAGAAAAATATTAGCACAAAATTGTCTACTCGTTTAAAAAAACGCTTAAAATGCACTATTTTTTTTCAAGTTATTCTATTTTTGAGTCTTTAAATAAGGTATAAGTAATAATGTATCCAAGCTTTCATTGTAGTTATTATTTTCAAAATATTTTTTTTTAGTATCAAAGAGCTTATGCGACTCAAATATAGTTTAAAACTGCAATACTTCCCAATGATTAATTCCATCTTAAAGAAATTCTACTATGGAAAAATAAATAAATATGAAAATTCTATATTATATTTCTAAAATTTGTTTAAAAATTTTCCAATCAAAGTATTGCTGGAAGAATTTTTCTGAAAAAAGAAAAGAAAAAAGGAAAATTACAGGCAAAAATGTATGAACTCATTTTTACCTGTGCTAATTGTTCAAGTAAAGATTTCATGCGCAGTGTTATTAAGTTTAAGCTTGAGTATGAGCTAAAATTTAGTATAATTTTAAAATAAAAAAAAACATTTAAATATACATTTAAAGGGACGAAAGTTTTAACATCTAAAGGAATTATGAATGTTTTCCCGAAATAATAGTTAACATATGATACAAACATTTGTTAAGAAGTTATTTAGAATAAAAGTAATTTCTGAAAAATGGAGCAAAAAATTTAAGATTAAAACATTTTCAACTCAATAAAGGTGGCTATAAAAATAACGGAATAAATGAAAATTATAAAGATATGAAATAATTGATGAAAATCCTATTAATGAATATAACGTCCTTTAATGCACCTAGAAAGGGAACTACATATTTCCTGAATGGGGTTTGAAGAAATAAAGTTCAACACCCTTGTGTGTGTGTGTGTGCTAATCAAAAGAAAGCCATATTACAGAAAATCGTTCGTACTTTATGGAAGCGATTTTGATAGTTAATTTTTATCGATAAATGTCTTATTTTTTAATGGCGATTTGCTTCTATCTGATAGCTATGATTCTTCACAATAGCTCTAGCTCAGGGATGGCGAACCAGTGGCACGCGTGCCATTGATGGAACGTGACACAATATTTTGGGCACGCCACCGATCAAAATGGTCTGCATTTTAATTCAAAATAAAAAAGTTCAGTGTGAAGTATTTAAGAAACGTGAGTGATCGGTTGTTGTTTTCAGCGAGATTTTCTCAGTTCAAAGAATTATCGGAAGCGCTCTAGTTTCTTATGTACCTTGACGTGACTTCATTTAATAAACTGAATTTGTTCCAATTCTATTGGTTGTAAATTGAAAAATTTGAAATACAACTGATTGATTCCCAGTCTAGTTCAATATGGATTGAAAAATTTGTTGAAAAAAGGAGAAAGTTTGAATTGATTAAAACAAGAATGTATTAACAAGCATATAAGTAAAAATGCTAGTAATGAAATTTTGGAAACTTGGAATTCGATTCCAGATACATTTAGCTGTTTGAAAAAACAGGATCATGCTATTTTAACCATATTTTCATCTACCTATGCTTGCGAGTCATTATTTTCAGAGATGAATAACATTAAAGACTCACTTAGAAGACGTTTGGAGAAGATTATTCCAATTCATCTTCATTCTGTGTGGTAAGAGTAACATCTTACGATCCTAATACAAGTTATTTGTCATCTAATCTACCACAACAGAATTCTCACTAACGTTGCTTTAATTTGAATTACACGTATAACTAAAACATTTACAACTCTACTGTGCAAAATGTACTTTTTCGTTGTAATTAAAGAGTTTTGAGTTAGTATTTAGTCTTATTATATTTTCTCAATAATCACAATAAGTCAAAATTATTTGATGGCACGTCTATTACCTGTGCAAACATTTCTTATAGAAAAAATGGCACGTTGATTCAAAAAGGTCCGCCAACCCCGCTCTAGCTCAAATTTTCCCCTAAAGTAATACTTAATTTTAATACTGCTCTTAATTTCTTAATACTTTCTTAATACTGTCATACCAACTTTACTCCATTCATCTTGAACCGTTTTCAAAAGTTCGTTTCATGTCGTTTTCCTAAGGCTCGTTTTAATGAACCGAAAGCATTGGGCGTTAGGTGATTTTATAGGTGTTTCATCAAATGCAAAACATTTAATTCCTATCTCTGATTCTTTCTTCGCTAAATAAGTAGCAATTGACTTAGACGAGTGACTACAGGCACCTCAGTGTCCAAGGTCATGAAAACTGAGACGGGCACAGATGGTGTTTGCTCTCTATAGGCTGTTGTGCCACCGAGTTTTGTTTTAGCTACCTTTAAATATTTGCCGGAAATACATCACAGAGTTTGACACAGAGAGAGACATCTCAAACTGTTGGGCGCGTTCCCCTAGGGGAGCGTGATAACTCTACGAGGTCGGTGTGAGCATATTGAAAAGTCGAAAACAAGATTATGTAAGAAAATTATTAATTTATGGAAAGAGTAAACAAAATACATTCTGACATAATAAAAAATAAAATAAATATTAACATTGATATAATACACTTAAAAATGTATCAGTACAGCCCAATGTATTTGTGATAATTAATTTGTTGTTGTTGCTCATACACAACCTGTCTGACATAGTCAGATCGAGGCCCACGAAATTTATCATGGCAAAGGGCTAGAAGTACGCCTGTTAATGGCCTTGAGCACCATACAGGTGACAGTACGAATTAGATCGGCGAAACTCCCCGAAGGGACGATAGATGGCGACACCACCTATCTCCACCTCCATAATTTAGGCATGGAACTGAATGGGAGGGAAATATTCTTCAGTCCCCTGCACTCGTGATTCAGCCTACAAGACTTTCGGACCCACTGATTTAACGAGCACGTACTCCGTGTGTACTCGGAGGGTATTTGGTGCCATCGGGCATCGAACCCAGGCCTTCCGATCTGGAGTCCGGTGCTCTAACCACTAGGCTACCCACGGCCTTATTAGTTAATTTAATAATACTAAGTAAAGATCAAATTTAAATATTAACAGTGACCCCATGGGCTTGGCACATGAAAATTATATCCAAAAATTAATATTTATCTTGATAATTTTTGCGGTTTATAATTGATCCCTTAACTGCCGGTTGAAAGTTACACAAATCACTCCCCAATACCACCGTTTTCCACGTAGGTGAGTGTATGTGATGTATTGGGGGGGGGGAGAGAAAAAGAGTAAATAAGCAAATCCTATGAAATAAGTAAATCCTTCATAAACACTGTCAAGGCACTTTTATTGCATTCCAAGGACTTCAGAATAATTGTATGGATAGCAGTGCAAAGAAAAAAATCTTACATCAGGAAGACGTACATACACGTCCGGGGCAATTATCGTTTCGGTGGAGCGTGACGTTTATATACGTCGGTGGTACTTAAGAAGTTGAAGTCGTGTTGTAGATTTAGCGTCAAAGTACAGTGTCATTGAATTCAATACATTGTTATTGTATGGAGGGGAGGGGGGGGGGCGATGAAAATTATGATCGCATATTGGGCCGCAAATACTAAAAGTTTGAGAAGCACTGTCATAAGTCAAATTCAGTAAATTTTATGTGCTTGTAAATTTTTTCTAATGTAGTTTCAATGAAACTTTTTTTACAAATTAAAAATATTGTTGTTTAAATTTATGAGCCATTTTAAGTTTTTGAAAAACTATTTTCTCTCTCTTCTCTCTCTCTCTCTCTCACTCATTTATTTCTCAATTTAATTTGTAGAAGAAAAAAAATAAACCACATTTTAAGATTCACTTCAATTCTAAATATATGTGTAGTTGAAACTAAATTTTTCTATTGCTGATTACAAATTCTTATTACTCTGCTGATTGATTAATTCTTATTCCAATGTAAGAAATTTTACTGTCAAGTTAATCGAAGAGATTCTTAAGATTTTAATACTCCACAGCATACCCTTTTTTTTTTATCTTAGTATGAAAGAAACGCCTCTTTAGTTTACGAACCAATACTGAATTTTATTAATTCTACTTAAGACAGAAAGTTACTTTCAAAATGAATCAATTAAAAAACTAAATTAAATATATTTTTCACATATTGGGAGGATGATTAAAATAATTATTTTGATACTGATCACTATCATTAAAAAAATCACTTCACATTCTATTAAGTTGGATCATTATTCTCAATGCAAGCACTTTGATCAAGGTATGTACTTATAAACCTGACAAAAACAGAACTGAAAAATTAAATACTTAATAGCTTTCAATACTTTCTAAGGGCTAATAGTGATTAAAATATTTTCTAAATGTCAATTTGCTTGAAGATTTGGACTTTTTTCACTTCTTACACATTAGTATGAACTTTTGAAAATATATATTTTATATGTTTTACTAAAATTACTATTACACGAAAAATGTACATTTCTCTTATATATATTTCTATTATTATATTTCTATCTAGCTATATATTTCTATTTATTCGCATATTTTGCAGCACAGAAAACTAACAAATACACGATAAAAAATAGATATCGGGTTTCATGTTTACTTTCAAAAAACCCTAACATGCACTATTCCCGGGATTGGAATGAGTCAAGCTGAAAGAATCTCTGTCAGTCCACTAGGGGTCACTGTTGGCTCCTTTAAACAAGTAATAATTTTAATTTCAGCCCAACAAGACCAATAAAA
>BMAV01023404.1:44607-56259 GCA_019973955.1 Trichonephila inaurata madagascariensis | reverse complement strand
ATTTTAATTTCAGCCCAACAAGACCAATAAAAAAAACGTAGTGAACAGATGCTGAATTCATTAAAGTCACTTCTCGAACTGTGTCAGGTACGTTTTCACTGGTACTGGGTGCATTCCTTTTGACGTTCTGGGTGCATTCTGTCAGTCCACTAGGGGTCCCTGTTGGCTCCTTTAAACAAGTAATAATTTTAATTTCCGCACAACAAGACCAATAAAAAAAACGTAGTGAACAAATGCTGAATTCATTAAAGTCACTTCTCGAACTATATGAGGAACGTTTTTAGTGGCCCTGGGTGCATTCCCTCTGGAGTTCTGGGTGCTTTCTGTCAGTCCACTAGGAGTCCCTGTTGGCTCCTTTAAACAAGTAATAATTTTAATTTCAGCACAACAAGACCAATAAAAAAAACGTAGTGAACAAATGCTGAATTCATTAAAGTCACTTCTCGAACTATATGAGGAACGTTTTTAGTGGCCCTGGGTGCATTCCCTCTGGAGTTCTGGGTGCTTTCTGTCAGTCCACTAGGAGTCACTGTTGGCTCCTTTAAACAAGTAATAATTTTAATTTCAGCACAACAAGACCAATACAAAAAACGTAGTGAACAGATGCTGAATTCATTAAAGTAACTTCTCGAACTGTGTCAGGTACGTTTTCACTGGTGCTGGGTGCATTCCTTTTGACGTTCTGGGTGCATTCTGTCAGTCCACTAGGGGTAACTGTTGGCTCCTTTAAACAAGTAATAACTTTAATTTCAGTACAACAAGACCAATAAAAGCCGACGTAGTGAACAGAGGCTGAATTCATTGAAGTCACAGCTCGAACTCTCTCAGGTGGGTTTTCAGTGGTGCTAGGTGCATTCCTTCTGGATTCTCCCAGACATGTGTAATTGTTTTCAGCGATGAGTTCTGATTCATATTGAGGTACGATGACAAGGAAAGGCATGACTGAATTCGAGGTGGGAGGATTCTCTCCTGGCAGTCTTCCATTATACAGTCCCAAAACAAGAATTATGATATGGTGTGCCAGTTTCTTTTGACAGTCCTTCCCGTTTGGTTGTTATCCTCGACGCCCTTATGGCGGTTTTCGGTTAATGTTAAAGAATAGGACCCGAATTTGGAACATTTTTTTTTTTTAAGATATAAAAGACATTAAAAATTAATATAATATTCTGGCTCCACTATCCATTAGAGAGAAGCATTTTTTTATCATACTTCCCACTTTTAACCGAGTTTATTCATTTTTTCTGGTATAAAATGTGTTTCGCATTTTTTATTCTATACCGTAATGTTAAATGGGCTTTGCCTTCACGTATTAAAACAAAAAAGAAAGTATTCATGGAATATTTTGACCTTTTTAAAAACACTGTATTGTTAACAGAGGTACAAGTTATAATATTGCAAATTTCCATGGAAATTGGGTCATTTTCCTGTCTGAAAATGTGCTTCGCGTTTAGTTAGATCTCTCGTACTTTTACCGAGTGAGTGAGTGAGTGAATATTAACATCGCACTGCTCAGCTACACGAGGGATTTTGGCGACGGAACACGTAATTTTGAACCATGTTCAAGTGACGTGGATGACACCTGAGCTGGTACCCCCTCTCCTAACTACCACACCACACCAACGGGAGGACGTTTCAGCTCTCAACAAATTTAACGTGCATCGCCTGCCCTACACGGCGGGTCTTTAGCGGTGCTGGGCTCGAACTCATGACATGGCTGCCATGATCCGATACCTTGACCACTGGGCTACCGCAGCCCCGCATTTCTACCGAAGACAGCCTTATAATTCGGCGATACGTCGAGGAGATTGTATGGCTGTCCCATCGTTCGCTAACCCCTGGGCTTACATTTCGAGCGGATAATGACTAGTCGTAAATTGACCACCTTTCTATTGCTTTTCTTCGTGTTTCTACGACACTTCCCTGACTGATACGAGTTCTCCTTCCAATCAAACATAATTAGGATCTGATCTCGAAATATCCTAGCACTGCTCCTATATAAGTCACTCTCTGTATTGTGTATGGCACGTAATCCCGTGGGAGAAGATCCTCTAGTTTTACTATTCTATGTCGAACAGGATTGTGACGGGGCTTAGTGTGTCCTCATACTAATCCTCTTGGAGAATCTTTGAGGCCAGAATTGAGTTATTTCACAGCCAATCCTCTTAAGAAGAAACCGTGATATTCAGATTATTTAGTAATATAGAGAAAGGAAGCTGAGATGCTAAACGCCGTGAGCTGATGGTAAGGAATTAAACTTAGAAGCGTAATTATAGAACGGGCTTTAGCGAGTTAAGGAAATTAAGGAAGATTAAGATTCATAGGATAACTTTGCTTAAAGATAAGGGGTTAGAAATCCAGGCGCTTATTTACAGAGAATTTAGGGATACGTTTTATCACTCCTGATTGCCTTCCTATTGTAAGACTTGCTTTGTTCAATATATTTAGATAATAATAAATTGGATTTATTATGGCCAATTTGGGTGATCATTTCTTACCTCCCACAAATCTAGGTCGCATAGATGAAGAGATGGTACCCCCAGGGAGGTGGGCATCACAAGATAACATCTTGCAAAAGTCTCATAAGTCAGCAACACATGAATGATTTTCTTTCTTTCTTTTTTTTTTCTTTTGAAGCTTTATTTTCTAGGAAAAAGTGCATTTAGTCCTACGACACTATTAGTTTCGTTTCCAGTACATATGCTCCACTTCTATTAATGTTAGTCTCTTTTTCAATTCCTACTATTAGTTTACTCTCTCCCTATATATATCGTGTTCAAATTTTTAATCATTAATAAAATACCTTGACCTCTTTCATACAAGTTCAAATACATTTTTTAAACTTGTAGTGGATGACACACTTGACATCCACTACAAGTTTACTTACAGTTTTTTCAAATATTAATTCATTAATTAAATTTAAAAACGAATAGATAGTAACAAACAAAAATAATAGTCTAACAACATTTATAGAAAGGAAAATGGAAAACTGCAAGGAAAATTGCTTTCTATTTAGTCATTTAATATTGTGATTATATCATACGTATATACATATTTATATTAATTGTAACTATTTAATGAAATGTAACAAAAATAAAATTTTTCTTTGTTGACCTATGTAGGAATCGACTTAATTTTTTTTATATATTACTTGTTAATAACTCATTTTATTGTAGAGGAAAAAGCGTACAAGTAGTTTCTTTCAAAAACATAAATAGTTGCCATCGAAACCAGAATCTAGGTATGTGTTTGATACTTTTAAATATATTTAACCATAATTTAATTTTCACAATATACTACAAGGACCCTGAAGAAAATTAACTTTAAGAAGACCAATTTTGTTTAGCAAAGAAGGCGAGGTAATCAGTGAAAACAAGATTTCTTCATCTCTCAGAATTAAACATGAATACAGCTTTTATCATGAGAATAACGAACCTTTGAAAATTCGTTCTATAAAACTGAAAGGTGGTCCACGTCAGCTAGCTCATTAGTGGCGTTGGAGTTTGCAATTAATGGAGTCGTTAACCCTTTTGTAAATGACGATAATGTCGAGTCCCTTGCATTTTAATACCTACTTCTTAAATTACAGAAAAGTCATATAGATGCTATGATTATAATTTTGTTTCTCTTTGTTTATTATTTTTCAAATATCATGCTTAATATTTCTAAAGCTTAAAAATCATTTGCAGCGAAACTTTAGTAATTTTAAAGTATGCTTTCTAATAATACTGCTTTGAAACATTGGATCAGACTAACAAATTTAAAAAAAAACACTGTTTATTTTTTCTGGTACATTAAAGTTTCGAGTCTTCGTAATAATTTTTTTCTTTAAAAACAACAGAATTTTTTTAAAAATATTAGCCCTTTACTATATTTTGTTCTCAGCTAAGTTTTTCAAATAACATACGATGTTTTAAAGATATACTCAGCAAAAAGACAAAAGAACTTGTGAATTTTTAAGGAGTTACAAATAGTTTTCTTATTCTTACTCAAAAATTCTTTTACCTAACGTTTGGATTAAATTAATACGCAAACATTTGCATGGAGAAATTTTATAACATTTAAATATCTTTCTAATCTTACATTTTTTTCGTAAATGTTTGTAAAAAAACAGAATTACACTGCCATTGTTACAAAGAGGCCATTAATTTACTGAAACATGTTTCTTCCTATTTGCTTTGATCAGTTCAAATATCCTGTTTTCCATCGAATCATACAGTGATTCGATTTCAGTTTGACCCAAACGTAATCAAGCTCAAGATTGGATCCCTATTGCTTTCTTTTCCCGTATGTCCATCCAACAAACATAGCTTAGATATATTTTACAGATTTATTGCAGGTTATTTGGCTGGCCATAACAAAACTCGAACAATTTTTTTTTTAAAAGAAACAATTTTTCACAGCATTTACTGTGGAAATAGATACACTCTTGGAAAAATATCCAATCCTATTTCACCTAATTTTGATGCGCAATGAATGATCTTCACACTAGTCTTGATTCTTCTGTCTGCCACAGTCAAACGTTCAACATTTGCGACCCAATAATCAATCAGATTTTCCATTGCCCTCCTCCTCCATACAATAACAATGTATTGAAATCAATAATACTATACTTTGACGCTAAGACTACAATACGACTTTAACTACTTAAGTGCCACCGGCGTATATAAACGTCTCACTCAGCCAACGCATTATTTGCCATGGACATATAAGTACGTCTTTCCGAAGTACGATCTTTTCTGCGCACTGCTACCCATAAAATTATTTCGAAGGCTTTCGAATGCAATTAAATGACTTTGACAGAGTTTGTGAAGGATTTACTTATTTCAGAGGATTTGCTTCTTTATTCCTTTACTCCCCCCTTCCATGACATCACATGCGCCACATAGCACGTCTATATGGAGAACGGAGACATTGGGGAGTGAATTGCGTAACTTTTAATCAGCAGTGAAAGGATTAATTATAAACAGTACAAATTAGTAAGATAATTGTTCATTTTTGTATATAACTTTATATATGACAAGCCCATGGGGTCATTGGTCATTTTTTGACTTGTTCTTAACTTAGTACTGTTCAATTAATTATAAAATGCATCGTGCAGTACTAATACGTTTATAAGTGTTATATCAGTGTAAATATGTATTTTATTTTTTATTATGCAGAATGTTTTTTTGTTTACTTTCAGTTAATTAATAATTTTTTAAATAAACTTTTGTTTTCAACTTTTCATTATGATCGCGCCTTCCTTATAGACTTATCACGCCCCCTAGGGGGAGTATCCCACAGTTTGAGAAACGCTGGTCTACCATTTAATAACACTGGACTAATTCTTCCTCTGTTACCAACTTCAACCCATCAAATCTAACTTCACCTTTCCATTTGGCGAATTGAGTAAAATTGTTTGTAATTCTTAAGATTTGCCAGCAGTATTGGTAACCATTGGGACCATCTAAATTTTTTAATATCTGATTATATATTTTTAATATTTATTATAAAAATAAGATTTTTTTAATATCTGAGAATATGAGAAAATTCCAATTAGTAGTATGAGTCGATCCAATCGCCTGGTTATGGATGTGTTTTTCTTTTCGCTTCGAAAGATGTTTTCTCTTTTTGAACTGGAAGCTTTTGTATTCTTTTATGCTTTTACTCACATTTGGTCTGGAGGTATGGGTTAGTCCTGCTTATGTTTTGAGTTTTTTTTAAATGACTGCATCTCTTTTTTACGTTTGAGGAAAAATTTTATTTTTTTACAAGGAAATAATTTTTCTGATTGGTTCTTTTTTGATTCATGAATTTCAGGTTTGCACAAATAATTTTAGAAAAAGCATTATGACCTACTTTGCGAAGCCAGAAAATTTCTCGGTCTCACTTTATCTCATTTTAAATGATTTATGTTTGTCTTTTTTTTGAAATTCATTCAAGGGATTCTTCTTGGCAGCCTACAGAAAAAATATTCACAGGATTTATTCTACTTTCTTAAAATCTAGAAATGAATACATAACATTTTTTTTTCAAAAAAGTTAAATTGGTAGATATTAATTTTACATATTTATCTCAAAAACCTATTATAAAAAGTATACAATACTAATCCAACAGAATAACATTTAACTACAAATTTACACAATATTTCAGAGTCTATCTACTTTTTTTTATAGAGTTTAATTGCTTATCATTCGATACGGTTGTTCAAATATCTTCTTTATATTGATTTTAATCGAAGAAAACTTTGGAAGAATCCACTCTGAACATATCTTAAACTCTAAGAGTTATTTCTATTTGCAGACTTCAGTAACCTTTTAATTGTGCCCATTCCCACAAATACGAAAATAAAAGCACCATTTTTGGACTGTTTCGAATCAGAAAAAGGAAGCCATTTTTCTTTCTGTGAAGGATCATTCAACTCTAATGAAGGTGAACAGTTTTTCAGTAAAATCTCATTCGGCAAAGCCCTGCAAAAAAAATTATTTTTTTTTTTTTTTTTTTTTTTTTCGTTTAAATATTTGCTTGGGAAGTCTTCTAATTTTTTGTAAAATTGTTTTATTTAACAAATAATGTAAAAAAAAAATAAGTAAAAATAAGTCAATTCCTACTTAGACCAACGAAGCAAAATTTTAATATTTAGTTACTTTTTATTAAATAATTACAATTAATATAAATATGTATATACATATGACAGAATCACAAAGTTAAGTGGCAGAATAGAAAGCGATTTCTCTATCTATATATGGTGTTGGACTACAATTTTTGTTTGTCCCTATTTATTCATTCATAAATCACATTCTCAGAAATTAGGCAATCGCATGTAAAATTCAAACCCACGCCCTTTGGATTAGAAGTCCAACGCGCTAACCATTGCGCTACAGGGAAACGAACGAATTTCCTTTCTACATATAATGTTGGACTATTATTTTTGTTTGTTCCTATTTATTCATTTTTTAATTTAATTAATTAATTAATAATTGAAAAAATGTATTAACTGAACAAATAGTAAGAATTGAAAAAGAAGACTCAAATTTGTACGAATTCATTGGTACGAAAATTAAATGAAACAATATACCTTTCGTAGATGTTCTGTCAATGAACTATTTAATTAGAGAATCAATGCTGGCAGAGAGTCGATCTTTCCTCCTCAATCCTCATCACTGATAATTGATACACAAAGTCAGACGGGATCGATTGGTTAAACGATGTTAAGCTTGAATGAAATGAGGGGATATGAGGGTTGAAAAGCTCGTTAGAGTTGCATGTGTTTTATTTAATGCAGATGAATAAATGTTCTACAAGTTTAGCGTACATTTTCGTGCCCTAAATATCTTTTTCAATTAAAATTGATCTTCTTTCCCTTTCAGTAGATCCAGGTATATACAGTCTTACCTCAATTTAACGAAGTCGCTAAATCCCGAAAAACATTTCGTTTGATAGAAAATTTGTTATATGTGGAGGTACATCCCTCAATTTTCTTTATAAGCCATATATATATATATATACGCTATGTATATGTACATATGCATACATAAATGTACTATATGTGTGTGCTTTTTGAAATATGTATTTATTAAAAAAGTAAGCATTCATGCCTTTTTGTAAATTATCACATACTTATTTCATATATCCTAACTATCAATAAAAAAAGAAAAAGAAAAACTACAAGGAACGTTTCTTGACGCCTTTATTCACTTCCTGAAGAATTAATTTTTTGTTCTTTGATGCTCAAGCACGTAAGTTTTGACATTTTAGAGCTACATCAAACGAAATTACCATTACGACTGATCAACACTAAAATAAACAGAGGTTAGTTCAAGGACCCGGTGACACGACACAACTCCACTGAAGGTGAGTAGATGAAGCGATGTTTTTAGTGAGCTGGACAATAGAGGTTAAAGATTTCACTTCTTGGATGAAACGCTCAGAGTTTTATTGTTACGCACCTAATAAAGCCAGTTCAAGATTTATGACCACCGTAAAATGTCTTAAAAGGGAGAACAATTTTGGAATGTCCAGAAACACTTTAAAAACAGGGAGAAAAAAAATTGAATTACAAGAAAAAAGTTCGTTACATAGAAAATGCACTTCGCTATTAGGAGGTTATTTTACGAAGAAAACCGTGAAATGGTTCCAGGGTAAAGCTCACTATATAGTAAAATTCGCAATGTAGAGGTTCATCGTAAGGAGATTCGACTGTATATATTTATAAATTTAGGTAATGTATTTTTTATTAATAATATATCCTAAGTATATATATATATATATATATATATATATATATAAATATATGTATGTGTGTGTGATTATTTTTCTTTATATATTTTAAATAAAGATACACATATAACAAAAAATTTAAAATTCGGGAAACACATTTTTTCTGATTCTCATTCTAGGGGAAACATATATTTTACTTAAAAAGTGTTAATAGGAAGATTGTGAACAATAACATGGATACCTATACAAGGCAAATCTCACTGTATTGCTCACGACTTAAACATAGTTTTCAGTTATTTTGAGGGAGGTATGAGACTATATTATACTTTATTATACCTTAAAACATATTCAAAACATAGATAACCATTTTAAAAAATTAAAATATATCTGCAAAATGTTTTAAATGGCAGATTATTTTTGTTTCTTGTAATAAAACGAAAGTTTACCATGCTCATCAGGTTTACAATTGGAACTTAGTCCAAAAGCAATATATATATATATGAGCCTTCAATTCTACTTAGGTGTGAAGTATTTTTACTTTTTGTTAAGTAATTAAAAATTAAACAGAAATTAAATAAAGAAATTAAAACAACAGCGTCATTGTCTCGTTGAATTCGTTTTTATTCTTTTGAAAACAAAACAAAACTGTTGCCACTCACAAAATACTTAATAACTCTTATCAGAATAAGAATTAATATTTATTATCAGAAATAAGTAAAACCACAAGATGACGTCATTGTGTTTGGGTTTTAAACTGTGCAACAACCTCCCCACCCTGGCCAACCTCCAGGAGGATGACAGACTGTACTGGTCGGGTGATGGTGCATCCATTATCATGCAGCACACAAGTACGGACTTGCTCGTCGTGACCAAGGGTTAACTCCTTCACTCGTGCTCTTTTCAATGTTTGTCGGGGTGTGACGTCTTCTTGTAATAGGACAACGTCCTCAATTCGGATTTCGGAAGTTTTGGCTACCACGCACTTAGTGAAAGGTGGGCAATTGTAATAAGTACTCCTTCGACCATTTCTTCCAAAATTGATTTTAAAAATCTTGTTGTTGTTCAAGGATGCGTAGGGGGGTTCTGTGGGTCAAAGGAATTTTAGTCATATTTTGACCAGTTAAGAAGTGACCCAGGGTGAAGGCTACTTCGGTATCACCAATTACCTCTTCAGACACACTTCACTCCTACCAACACGGTGGAAAGGTTCTCTTCGTCCAACAATGCTCACCCCAGAGTTTTTCGTAAATACTGTTTAATTATTCTAACCAGCCTTTTCCACCATCCTCCCCACCACGCCGCACGTGGTACAAAGAATTTAAACCGAGTACCATTTTTAGCATAAAAATGTTGAGCATTTTTTGATGACAGTGTATTACATAAAGTAATTAACTATTTGTTTGTGGCTTGGAAGGTTGTGGCATTGACCATGTAGATGGTATGTGGAAGTCCACGTCATCCTGCGAATCTACGAAAGGCCATCAGAAATCTATCGGTGGTCAAATCCGATACTAGCTCAATACGAAGTGCAAGAATAGTTGAGCATGTGAAAAGCACTATGTACGACTTAGTCGCAGAATTGGTGCTTCAGACATATACTGGAGCCGCCAAGTCTATCGCAGTTGTAACGAATGGTTTACACGGGTTAAGTCTTTTAGCAGGTAAGGGTGCTTCAATTTGCTTGTCACACTTCGCTCGAGCAATCTTGCAAGGTAAGCAATTGAGAAGTGTTTTTATGGCTTGGTGGCCACGTAAGATCCAAAAATTAGAACGCAGTTTAGAGGGAACTATTCTCCCATTCAAGTGATGAAGTCGAATGTGGATATGCAGAATATAAACAATTTGACGAAAGGATGAGATCCGTCAAGCAAAATTGGATGTTTACTTACTGTTTCTAGATTCGCAAATTGAAGTCTTCCTTCTAATCTTAATATGTTATCTTGTAGAAATGGGTTAAAACGAGAAATCTTCGAATTTGCAGTGAATGGCTGGGCATTTTCAGGCAGTCAATTTCGGCTGCGAAGCATTGCTGTTGGACTATGCGAATCCAATAGTTTTTAACCTTTTCAAAATCATCCGATGTCAAATCTGATGGCATGCGTGGTTGTGATTTGCAGTTGTGCAAAAATCTAAATATCTATACTCTTATACGAATAAGTCACACATTTGAGCTAAAATGAGAAACATCTATGGTAAGTTCAACTGAAGTAGTGCATAAATACTAAGTTTTGACTTTTCGTGCATCGGTAATTGTTAAGGACATACCTTCTACAAAAGAGTACCTTCCTCACCAGTTATCTTGGGGTTCTTTCAGCCATTCTGGTCCGTTCCACTACAAGTCTAAGTTAGAAAGCCTAGCTGGAAGAATGCCTCGTGAAAGATGGTCGGCTGGATTCTGATTTCCTGGGCAATGTCACCATTCTCTTGGGGTTGTGTACTGTAGAATTTCAGTGACCTTATTGCAGACAAATATCTTCCATTTGTTACGATCGCTGCAATTCCACCCTAAAACAACTTGAGAATCACTCCATAATGTTCTTTTTTTGACGGACAGATATTGGTTTCAGCACATAAGTATCGTAATAATCTCGCTCCCATCAGAGCCGCCAAGAGCTCCAAATGAGGAAAGGTAATTTTTCTGATAGGTGCTAGTCTGTTGCGACTGCATACTAAATGCACATTTGATTGATCACCTTTGACGGTAACTATGTACAGAAGAGAGCTGTAGGCCGTCACAAAACACATCTACAGCAAAGGGAATATGTGAAGAAATACCAATAAATCGTTGAATGTGAATAGAGTAAATGCTATCCTATTCTTTTACAGTTGCATACCATAAAGTTGCTAAGTTTGGGGGAAGTAACTCATCCCATGAGATACCTAGAATACATGTTTCTTGAAACAGAACTTTTCCAAGGATTGTAAATGGTGAGAACAATCCCAAGGGGCCGTAGTAGCTAGCAATACAGCAAAGGAGCCATCTCTTTGTAAGCGATTTGTCTTGAACACAGCACAAAGAGAGGTACTGAAAGCATTTCCGAAAGTATCAAGTTTTGTGTTCCATTCCATTCCCAATATTTTATCAATTGTTTCGAATTCTTCACCTTGTTTGCAATAGGTTTTCAGCAATAAAGAGTTAGTAGCCCATTTATGCATAGGAATTTTAATCAATAGCATTAAGTCTGTGAGTTCTTTGTGTAGTGTGTGATCTGAGGCTCGGTCTCCAAACTAGGTTTTTGTCCAGCATGGAAGCAGCAGTTGAAAAATCCTTCATGTGTTTTGAAACCAACTCTCTTGTGGCAGCGCACAACAAAAAGAGATAGCAGGCTAGTCTGAAAGGTAGATGAGTAAATCTGTAAGTAGTTAGTTTGCTTGTGAAAGTCTTGTTCTGTAGCAATTTGTACCAGAAAAATCTAGTGGCATCTCTATCCTTTTTGTGTAAATTCAACTGTA
>BMAV01023404.1:19235-35138 GCA_019973955.1 Trichonephila inaurata madagascariensis | reverse complement strand
TTAAGTCTTAAAGTACCCCAAAGTAAGTAAATCGCTTGGATTTTATGTCCCCTTGCTTGTTCCTTAAAATATTGGATCTAGGTCCGAAAGCTATTTATTATCTCTAACGATGCCTGCGCAACGAAGCAGTTCAAACTGCATTACATCACTCATTTAACCGGACGGCTCATGCTTCAAATATGATATCAGGGTATCGATGTTAGTGAGAGAGCAAGATTGTATTGATTCATGGAATATTTCCTGTTATAAATTATTTGAAAGCTTAAAGAAAAGACTCTAGTTGATTTAGTACTGGGATTCGTAAATGTTTTTTTAGCGAAGTAACTATATATATAGTGTAAAGAAGATTAATTTTTTCCCAATAATTTCCTTATGATTATTGTATCTGTTTTGTTTTTCAATGTTACCCGTATTGTTATCCTTAAAAATTTTTTTAAAGAAAATGAAGTTTAAATATGAATAACTATTTGCAAGAAAATTAATGTTTTATTTTTATATTTTATTTTCAATAATTACTCTCCCTAGGCTTTTTAAAAAGGGTAGCGTAAACTATCAGGTTTCTATTTTTAACTTCAAATATTTCAAGTTTGTTTTTTTTAAATCTTCGTAGCAAGCAATGTTAACATTTATAGATCTAATCTAATTTTATATTGCATATTTTAAATCCTTATTTGACCGGTGTCAAATCTTAAAATATGTTAATATTTATTTTGTAAATCAAACTAATCTTCAAATGTTAAACAATTTACTACTAATTTTTTTATTGATTACTGTTAAACTCACTGGGTTGCGACAATGCAGGTAAAAGTAATAATCACACAGGGATTATTCTAAAGCAATTTAATATGGATATTACTTCACGAGAACAGCAACTACATATACATAACAAATCCCGTGTCATACTTAGTTAAAACAAATATTTCTCCGTAAATTTTACAGTTAACAGAAGTTAGTATAAGTCCAATCAGCAAAAGGCGCTTTTTTGTTGATTTCACCCACGCGTTGCGTCATCGAGAACGCTGCGGTGGCCTTCCACAATTACTGTTGAGTACATGGAAAATTGTAAAAATTATAATATCTAGGAGGAAAATTATGCACGTTTTCAGATACAGTAAAAGAATTTGTATTAAAAATTCTTAATAAATATTTGATTTTTCAATACACTTATACTGTTGAACTCCTAATAACTTGAAGAACAAGGCACTGGGAAATAAATTCCTTAAATTCAAATTCGAATCTAAATTTGAATTTTTCATATTTCTAAATTTGAAATTTTGTGAATCAGTAACTTGGAGAAACTATTCTTTAACTGTGATTTTAGCTTAAAAACCGCTTTCCGAAGAGATGACTTGGTTTTATGCTGATTTAAACGCTATTTAAACCCTGCCATTGGAATGTATGAGGTTAATCGTGAAATCTCGGAAGAGTAGAATGTGAAATTCAACTAAGAAGTCGTGCGGTGTGAAGTTAATATTTATCTTTGCATCCACCCGGAGTTGTGAAAAGAAATATAAGTGAATTGGTACCAAGCTGTCGTTGTTCGAGAAGAAGTCGTATAAGGCAGTGTTCCGAAACCTTTTTATCGCCGCGGACCGGTTAACGTTGGATAATTTTACCGCGACCCTGTGAGGGGGAGGACGTTGATTGTTTATATTTCAGATTGTTTTGTTTTAATAATTTTATTTTAATTCTATTTATAAACGTGTCTTCAAAATAAAATATAGATACACCAAAAATGAATATAAAGTGATTTAACAAGGAATATAAAGTGATTTTCATAAAAACTAACCAAAACCTAAGAAAAATATGTCACAGTAAATAAAATAGAAATGATTTAATGTTTCTTGTGTGGATCAGTAGTATTTGATCCACGGAACGGGGGGCGGAGACCACTGGTATAAGGAACTACGATCAGCGATAAATCTTTTTGAATAATCACATATGTTAGATGAAGAATTTGGATATAAGATTGTTCCCAAGGCTTAGAAATACGTTGTAAATTGTTTATTAAGTTTTTGATCTAAAATAAATGCATCTGTTTTAAAAGTCATGTCTGCGTCTTTTCCGAACCTTCATACACCTGCAACCTCCAGATTGCGACAATTTTTAATTATATTTCTTGGATAATTAAGGCTTTCTTCAGATAATATACTATAGTTTTCCATATTACAATGATACTTTTCACTCGACTAATAAAGTGTTTTAACACAGGAGTGGTCGTGTAGAGCAGCGGTCGCCAAACTTTTTGACCTCACGAACCAGTAAATTCACAATTTAAATCCCATGGACCACTAATTGGATTTTTCAAGTGTTAAATATATTTTTAAGAAAATTGTGATCAAAGTACCTAGTTAATAAAATGAAACTATTAATTGTAACCAAATTAGGAAAACTTTAAAAATAAACCATAATAAAAAAAAACAAAATAAACAAAACCTGTAAAAACAAATTTAAAAAATGGTTTAAGTAAGTATTTCAAGCTTTTAGCATTATACATTCCTATTGTGATGGATGTTCCTGCTTGAAATAAGATTATGGATATTTGGATCCAATGTTGTTAATGTAAGACGGAGAACTGCATTTATTTCAAGCTGAGATCTGTACCGTGTTGTGATGGCATTTTTCTGGGTACCAGAGAAATTTTCTCTCGGACCACCACTTTGGAAACCTCTAGTATAGAGTCACCCTAATCTCATGAAATCTTTGATTCTGGAAAAACTGTTACATTGTTATAGATGACCTTATAAATATAATCCTATATGACAGTCTTCATGTAAACCAAAATGTATTTGTCACATATCTCGCTCTCTCTCTTTTTTGGAAATAGCAAACGTTTTCTTACAATCTCAAGGTGTTGGTTTTACCCCTTGTTGTTCCAAAATATTTTCTATGAACAGTCAATACTTTCTTCCTGGAAACACCTTAATGGTCTTGATTGCTGTGTTGTACGAATCATCACGTTTTATGAATGCAAATTAACTGATATAAAATGTAAATTAACAGAATATAAAGAGAGACATGTATATGTGGGCGATCTCAATTGGAGGAAGTTGAAACTGATCAAGCAAAAGAAGAGACTTATGAAATAATGGATATTAATACTGATAGCAAAAGTAAATTTGAGAAAAGTGATAACATGAAACATTTGAGTTGAAAGGAAAGTTTTCAAACGCTACCTAAATACTAAATCCAAGAAAGTTATAAAGCCACAAGTGTTCACAAAACACAATGGGTCCTGCCAAAAAGACACAAACGAGAAAAAGTTCTACATATTATTTGTCATTCATCAAAGGACAATAAAACTACAATAACTTAAACAAAATATGACAGTTTTGCCTGCAAATATTATTCATCTAATGTTAATGAAAAGTGTCTGTAATTTGAGTCCTTTATTAAAGTCAGGCACATTTGCAACATTTTAGTTTATTTTTATCGGATTTTTTCCCAAATTATCAAAGAAAAATTAAAAAGTCTTAAAGGCTTGGTACCCCAAAAATGACATACCTATCGTTTTTTTTTTTATTTTTATTTTATCTTATTCTTTGCATTATTACCTTTCAATTGATATATCACTTGTGCATGGCGGAAAGTTAGAAGTTGAATAAAACTTCATTTGAGTACAAATTAGGCAATTCAGCCACGCCCCCATTTTAGAAAAAAAAAGCTGAAAAAAGGGTTTTGATAAAAAAAATCTATTTTATAATGAGAAATAATAACATTATAAAAGGAATGTGTAATATATAAAGCAGAATATTATCGAGGCAATACAATATAATAATTGTTTTTCTTTGTGAAATGTGTGCATGTAAAATTTTTGAGAATTAAGGCATTTTATATTAATAATTTTATAATTTCACTTCTTATTTCTGATATGTTTTTCATACAAATGTAATACTTCAATATTATAAGAAAAAAAAAACTAAAATTTCTGTTGTGACAGAAATTTTTTTTTATCATTTTTCTTGAATTTTTTATGCAATTAATACTCTCTAAAAATTGATCATTTATAAAAATGTATGGGTTGAAAAAATTTGAAAATGCAATTACTTTAAGGAAAAATGTATAACTAATATCTTAAAGTGGTATTTTAAGTTTATTTAAGCTTATTATAATTGTTTTTTCAGAATTATAAACTTTAAAGTGGTTTTTCTCTGTGTTTTTTGAAACATTAGTGCATTCAAAATGCTACTCCTTCCACAATTTAATTACCAATTACTTCATTTTTTTTACGTGTTATATATAAAGCATGTAATAATAAAACTAGGGATCCGTTTTGCTGTAAACTGAATACTTTTTTTTAAAAAAAAAAATTAGAATGTAAGAGATATTGACTTTTTTGTTGATTTTTAGCATGCATATCAACATTTTTTTTTCTCGAAAACGAATTAAGTTATTGTAAAATCGATCCCTAAAGTTTCTAAGAACATCCATAAGAATATTACAAAAAATTTCAGCTCAAAAAATTAATACTTACAAAAGGAGTAAAATTTTAAAATTTTCCAAATATTTTTCCAAAAATTTAAATTTTTAAAATTGTGTGAATAATACGTGAAAATTTTCATCTCGTATCATTTTCTTGAAAATATGATTTTAAAATTCATAAATAAAGAAAGTAGTTCAAAGGGTACCAAGTTCTCTTAAAAAAAAGTAAGTATACTTTCTCTTACTTAAATTATTTACTAAAATTACTATTTCTATCGTGTACACTAAAAAAAGAATTATAAAAAAAGAATTCGGGTGACTGAGTCACCCCGCATGGCCATTAACGTTAGTATCGAGTACTTGCCTTCGCCCGAGTAAGCAATTGTGGTTTTCATGTGTGTGAATCCTTTTAATTATATTCCTTTATACTTAAGCAACAACTCAATGGAAAGCACGGCATGTTCTCGTGAATCTAAGCAAAGCATCCCTTTGGGTCATCGGAATTGCTCCTCTCTCTCTTTTCAGCTGTCTTCGACTAGAATAAGAATTTTTTTTTCATTCCAATAAACACACAAACGAAATCACGGGGGAATGGGAACGACGTACACGTGATACATACCAAACTAGAGCGAGAGAAATCAGTTACGCTGCTTTGCTAGGGAGACCATTTAATTTTCTGGAGCGTGTCATAATAGGAGATGTGTATGTGAAGATACATCCATCAAAACGTGTCAAAGTATTGAATACAACATAATATTATTCATTATTGTCAATTATTGTGGGCAATGTTATTATAGTTGATTTTGAAAAGTAGGATATTTGTCGATTACTGGATGGGAAAAGATCAGGTAGCAAAGCAAAAATAAGATGTGCCGGCCTATTTATTTTCAACTAATGTTGCAGTAGAGCAGCGCTGCTCAAACTTTCAACATTTGTGACCCAATATTCAATTATAATTTCCATCCCTCCCCTTCTATAAAATGACAATGTATTGAATTCAGTACGGCTTTAGCCTCTTAATTGATACTGGCGTATATAAACGTCTCACTCAGCCAAAGTGTTAATTGCCCCAGGCGTATATAAACGTCTTTCCGAAGTGAGATCTTTTCTGTGCACGGCTATCCATAAAATTATTCCGAAAGCTTCGGAATGTAATAAAATGGCCTTTACTATGTTTTCGAAGGGTTTACTTAAGAATATTTGCCTAAGAATGCCCGCCCCTCCCCCCAATACATCTCATACACGCGCCTACGTGGAAAACGGGGGCATTGGAGAGTGAATCACGTAACTTTTAAGAGATAGTTAAGGGATTAATTATAAAAAGTACGAATTATCATGGTAAGTGTTAATTTTTGTACATAATTTTATATATTCTTCACTTGGCATTGTTAAATGAATTATCAAATACATTGTGCAGTACTGACACATTTATAAGCGTATTATATTAGTGTGTGGATGTGTATTTTATATTTTATTATGTAAAAATTTATTTTGCTTGTTTACTTTCAGTAAATTAATAATTTTTTAAATAATCTTTTCTTTTCAATAAGCGTGCGTCCCCCTGGGTGGGGGGGGGGGGCGTATCCCTCCTTTTGAGAAACGCTGAAGTATAGCTGCTAAATGACAAATGTCAAGATGTAAAAAAATATAATGTTTTTCTGAATGTATTTTAAGAACAAAAAACTGGTCCGAAGGCGTCTATCAAACATGATTCATTTTTCATACTACAATTCATGATAACAAAATTCCTCAGACTTTCTTCAAATGCCGCAATAAATTACATTTTAATCGACTAAAAGCGTCCTTTATTCTTTGCTAGAAGTAAACATATTACACACACATATATTTACCTATTTACCTTCTGAAAAGGATATTAGTGATGAGATTATTAATATTAGCTATTGAATCACATGAGTAACAGCCCCTATTCCTTAAAATGATTTATTTATATTAATCTTAATACAAACGCAACAAAAAATATTGCTGTGTAAGTATACATGGATCACATTCTCATCAT
Source organism: Trichonephila inaurata madagascariensis (assembly GCA_019973955.1). Lineage (NCBI taxonomy): Eukaryota > Metazoa > Arthropoda > Arachnida > Araneae > Nephilidae > Trichonephila > Trichonephila inaurata. The sequence goes on along the minus strand of BMAV01023404.1, from coordinate 28,699 downwards.
GCTTCACCGATATGTAGTTAATTAGGGCTTTACTTTTGTGAACTAAAGTCAGTGGATCAACAATACATTTGAATCTCTTAACTTTCACAGTACCCTTCGAAAGGACTTAAAGTTTTAATTCTACCGAACACCACCAAAACAGCATGCACTATTTTGTAAAAGGTATATAGTAGAATTAATGTCTGAATACACTAATCTAGAGTTAAGGTATCCGACTACGTTCGGAACCGTGATTTTAAAAAGGAGCATAAATGGATAATTTTCATGATATTTAGCGTTGTTTAGATTCGAATTGTTTTATATATATATAAGAACAGTTTGACAAAAAAAATTATTTAAATACAATATTTCGGCAAAAATTTAACTCAGAATAACCTTTTTTCAAAATGTTCTCCTTTTGTGAAAAATGCTTCTGTTGTAATAATATTTTGCCTGTGCATAGCTGAGACATCTGTACATAGGCTCAACTATGATCTTTCAAAAATTCCCCTTATTTTTAGAGTTACAATCATTTGAAATAATTATCGGCGTTTTTTTAAAAAATTTCTCCCCTCTGTTGTCGTAAAACATGGATAATCCTACTTCTAAGTTATATATTTCAAAAATTCTCTAATGAGCCTCTGTAGAGAAGTCTTAGCTATTTACAGGTAAAATATTATTATAATAGAAACATTTTTCACAAAAGGAGAATAATTTGAAAATGGGTCATTCTATGTTCATTTTTTGTCAAAATATTGTACTTAAATAATTTTTTATTATAATACTACTCTTAAAACAATTTTATATACATTTTCTATTCTAAGTAACACTAAATATCATAAATATTATCCATTTATACGCTTTTGCAAAACCACGGTTCCGAACGTAGTCGGATACCTTAAACATAACAGAAATGACAACTCTCCATCAAGACAAGTTAATAGAGTATTTCAAACTCAAAAGTAAAAAATGTGTTTAAAATGAAATTCATATGTAAATTTGCATAGAATATTCATGCATGGACAAAAATTGTGGAAGGATAAACCTCATAAAAAAATTAATTTTGCTAGAATTTTATTACATGTACGCATTGTTTTTCTCATTAACAGAAGTATTTTTTTTTTAAAAAAAAATCGTATTCACAACTAATAAAATGATTGTTGAAGAATGAAATTTAAAAACGGTCTCAATCATTTTGTTTCGGAAACTTTAAAAAGCAAAACTTTGAACTCTTCTTTCATTATGAGTTATTTCTTTTGAAGCTGTTTCTTTTTTATGAAATATATGGAAGTCAATCTTGTATTTAAATGAGTTTCTAATTTTCTCTATTAAGCAAATTTATACAAAATATAGCACTTTTCTCAAATTATGATAAGACAAGTTTTCAACCGTCTCTTTAAACTCTGACTCTCTCCTTTGGAGTTGTCAAGGGAAATTATATAACTAGTAAAAGTGAAATAATTAAAAAAAAGAAAATTATTAGTCTTAAGCACATAATGGTAATTTTTGTTTTCGAAATTTGTGAAGCAGACTAATTTCCCCCCGATTAAATCGATATTTAACTAAATCTGAAGTGACAGACAATTTAAGTCTTTTATTTACCCATTTATGATAAAGTATGAGAAAAAATAAATTAAAAAACATTTGCTTACACGTAAATTTTCAAAAACAAATCACCTGCTTTTAAAATGAAAAATTAACACAGAAAAAAACTTTGTAATTTTATTTCTTAAAATTCTGCCTTAGCTCGAAGTAAAAACAACCTCATCTGATTTGATGAGTGTAAATGTGTATCAAAAATTCGGAAAAAATATCAATAATTTATGTTAATTATCTACTTTAGGGAAAAAAAACGAACTTGTAAAAATAGTTCTTACTTAATTGTTCTTTTGTTTAGTTTTCTTTTTTTTTCTTTCGAAAAGTTCATTATTTTATGGAGAGTAATTGTGGGAATAATTCTTTCGCATTTTACAAAACTATTATTATGGAAAAACAATTATTTAGAAAGAAATCTTTATTTAGATTTCAGAAAATTTTTATTTAGAATTTATTTTTCGTTTGATGCATTCAATGTTTTCTTTTCTATTTCAAATATTCTGATGTTTTTTTTAAAAAAAATAACTCTCATAGGTTTCTAGAACTCATTGCGAGGCTATAGTAAAATAGTTATAAGTTTGTGTACCAGTTCCATTTGTCGTGTGTTTTTATCCTGGGATACATATGAAATGCAAATGGAAGAGCAGAAACATACAATACAAGCAGAAGAATATAGACATTTATTACGCATGATGTTCCCGCATATAACAGAAGGAGGGCACTGCTTTCCATTCTAGACGGGAATCCATTACAGGCGAAAGTCCGACTTCTTTTCCCGAAGGAGATATAACCATGCCCTATTCCGGATTCGAACCCGATCCCACTCCGTTACAAGCCGAGGATCATATCCACCATACTGGCTGGGCGGCAAAACTCCATTTAATTAGCATATATGTATCCTGGTACTTATAAATACACTTCGTGAGAGAGAGAGAGAGAAGAACTGTGACGAACTTTAAATTGTTGAAGTTTCAAAATACGTATGTTGATATGTATTCAAAGAATAGAGTGCAGAATCAAATGAAAAACAACAGCAAAAATTGAAAAAAGAACAAAAAATAGCTACTACAAGATAAAAAATAGAGATAGACATTTCTTACAGTAAAGGATAAAATGTGTAGCAATATCAAAAATTCAAAGGGTAAAGCTAAAAAAAAAAATTACTACAAAATGTAAAATGCAGATAGGCAAATTTTAGAAAACTCCTGGAAAGATCTCTAATAAATCCAGTTTTTGACAAATTAATCATTTTTGAATAAAAATGTTTATGAAAAATGATATCGAATAGATTCGGAATCGTTTCAGACTAAACTAAATTTTCTTTTTGAAAAAGTGACACTTATATCTGCTTAAACCAAGACCAGGAACAGCAGACAGTATCGAGAAATATTTTGTCAAAAAGCGTCTGTCTTCTGTTGTTCTTAAAAAAGTCATTATTTTTGTTTTAATCTTATTGTATTAAAGTTTAAGAATTATTATTTTAAATTCTTTTTTTTTTTTGATAAATTTGAAAAGAATTATACAGAAGTGTGTCTGAAAGTTACGGGTCATTAATTCAAAGTGTTGTACTTTATTTAATTTTTTTTTCATAATTCACTTTCGGTTTTTAAATTTTACACTAAGATTTTAACGTAAAATTTATCGTTGAATAGAAAGCATCAAATTTCCTGTTATTTGATTGTATTTTCCTACGTACACACTTTAAATATCGCTACATCAAGTTCTGCAATTAATTGCAAGTGCTGTTATTTATTTGTGTAGGAAAAATAAGAATTCATGATTCAATTCAATGAAGTATTTTTACATCAAACAGAGAAATCTACTGGATATAAGAGAGAGATGTATCATAAATCAAGCTAAACTAATCCAAACTGATTTTTTCTTATTCAGGTACGCGGTTGCCAGTATGTAGAATAGGGGTTAGCAACCTATGCCACGCGTGCCACATGTGACACACGGTACAATTTTCAGTATAGTATTCTGCACTACTCTACAAATTTGTTAATATTTAAGTGGATGGAAGATGATAAATTTGTAATGTGGTCCTTATTTAACAAAGATCATTAGAATTATGGACATTTACGGAATTACTAAAAACGCTGAAACATACTCTAAAGATAAATTTACAACTATTTTGTAAATTATCGAATACCATTGCTGGAGAGATATAGTTGTTTGAAGAGAGAAAATCGTATGTATTCTACTTTCCGCTTTTGGTTCTACATATCTAAGAAAAATTCTTTTCTCATGTCTCCCTGATTTTGCGATATGAAAATAGAGCGGTGTGCAAGCACTAGGTTCGCATTAAAATTTTTATTTAATTATATTAAAGTAAGTACTTATATTTTATGTTGTATAATTCTTATTTTAATAAATATGTTTAAAAATGCACAATATATATACTACTGTATTTTTTATATCTTTGTTGAAGAAATAATTATATTTTATGCTATTTATTTTTATGCTAAGAAATATCTTTAAATGATGCAAAAAAAATATATATTAAAAATATAAATATCTGTATGATTGACCTCTATTCATACTTTCTCTGCATGCATTATCGTGGGAATCGAATTGTCTCAAAAATGTTGATTAACACTCTACAACTAAAACTTTGCATGTACTACTAAATATATAGTTTTGTATTTAGGAGACCACTAAATAGTCGGACAAATATATCCACATTGTCTCATATTTAAGTCCCTGTTTACATTTCCATATCACTGAAAACTGAATCTCATTAAAAGCAAAAACAAACCAAAACAGAAAGTAATACCAACAAACTGAATTGTTATGCCTCTAATTTACCAGAGTTGCTAACTCCCACTTTCAAATGTCGCTAGATACACCTACAAAAGTAGCTAAACTCGGATGGATTTTTGTTAAAGTAGCAGCTAATTTTCTTTAAAAAAAAAAAGGTATAATACTTATGGGAAAAAATATTTTTTTACTCGCCATTTTGGTAACTCAGTGTTTCTCAAACTGTGGGCGCGCCCCATAGGGGGGCGTAATACGTCTGCAAGGGGGGCGCGAACATATTGAAAAGCCGAAAACTAAAGATCATTTTAAAAAATTATTAATTTACTGAAAGTAAACAAACAAAATACATTCTGACATAATAATAATTTAAAAAAAAGTACACAACACTAATAAATATGTCAATACCGAGGAATGAATTTTATAATTAATTTAACAATACTAAGTTAAAAATAACTATCAGTGACCCCATGGGCTTGTTATATATAAAATTATGTGCAAAAGTAACATTTTCTTAAAAATTTGAATGGTTTATAATTAACCCCTTAAATGTCATTTAAAAATGACATGATTCTCTCCCCAAATCCACGGTTTAACACGTAGGCGAGCATATGTGTTGGGGAGGGGGGAGCAGAAAAAGGAATAAATAAGAAAATCCTTTGCAAACACTGTCAAAGTCCTTTTATTGCATTCTAAAGCCTTCAGAATAATATTATAGTTGACAGAGCACAGAAAAATTCGTACTTCGGAAAGACGTACATATACGTTCTGAGAAAATATTGGGTCGCAAATATAGAAAGTTTGAGAAGCACTGTGGTTACTGAAACTTCATAAACATATAGTTATTGTCTCAAAGTAGCTGCTGATATCAAAAGTTTTTCACGGACCACCAATAGTTAATAGAAGACCGGCTGGTGACCTTTGATGGACACTGCTGCTGCGTTCGAAGACATTTGTTAAAAGTTAAATATGTTAATTTCTTAATCATCTGAGTCAGAATTCATATAATTGTGAGCTATTACGAATTAGACTAGACTTTTTTTCTACCTTTATCTGTGATTTATGAAAATTATTGAAAGACACTATTTTGATGACTTGAGATTATACAAATATTGAAATAATTAATAAATTCCTTGCCGTAAGTCATAATTTTAATTTTCTTGAAACCTGTAAATTCAAAAAATTAAACAAATCGATAGATGAAAACTGAGTATAATTTTATGTGGGTTTCAATAAAATTATAATAATTTTAAGAAAAAACTTAGACTTAGAAAGAATTTAGATAGAAAGATTTAGAAATTTTTAGAATTTAGAAAGATTTTTACAACATATTTTTTAACCCAAATCATGACTAAAAAGGCAGAAATAATATCAAAGGAACATTAAAATACACTCACCAAATCCTGGAATTTCTACTCTACATATATGTAAGCTGTATGGCAACAGTTCTTAAACTGTGATCCGTGGGCCCCGGGGAGACCCCATCGCCTATCTAGAGGAAGTTCTCTCCTTTATGTGAATTTTTCTTCCTTTTACAGACTTAAAATGTCTCGCGGAATAATTGAAAAATATGCAATCCTAGACTAGATCACTAACGGTGGTATTCTCAATCGCGAGTTATTGAAAAGAAAACTCACGGATTGGGTAACCCTCGCTCGCCGATAATTCGTGGATAATTCTCCTTTCTTATTCTCGAACTGACGATTACCGAATCCGTGAGTTATGCGTGGGCAAGATGTTACAGTCGTTGTGATTGGACACTGATAATCACGTGACATATTCTTTGTTACCTCCATCTTTGATTACAAACAGATTCGCGTGATCGAAATCCGCGAGTTACCCTCCGAAATCGGCGGGTTACCTTTGGATGAATAATCCGTGGATTCGGCGCGATCCGCAATTGAGAATAATGATGTTTCGCCACACACACACAATCTGCGAGTTACCTCCGGTTCGGGGATAACCCGAGGTTAACTCGCGATTGAGAATACCACCGTAAATGGCACATTCAATGAATAGAATACTGAAACATATTTTGAATAAGAATATTAATTCTAACTAGTTACTTATGTGAAAAAGCATTTTCAAATTTTTATCTGAAAAGTATTGCTACAAATTTTGTGTAAAATAGTGTAAATAATTTGTATTTAGATGTATAATGCCTTTATATATATGTGTGTGTATATATATATTACTCTAAATTATATTTAATTTAGGTTAAAATTGTAATATTCACAAGCAACGCCATCCCTTACGTTATAATGGCGATTCAATGAAAACTTGGCGAAATCTTGGCGATAAAGCCAAGTTGGCCTCATTTTTGGGGACCAAAAATTGGCCACCATTTTTGGTGAGTTGGGACTATCTGGATTCTTCTGGAAATTAGTCGAGAAATCCACTAATTGCACAATCTATGACACAAGTGGATTTTTCTAGAAAGGTCCGTTAGATCCATAAATAAGGAGACGCTCGCCGAACTGAGTTAGTCTGGTATTGACCAGAGCTTAGCAGACTTTCCTTGATCGTGATTATCGATTAGCTCAGACCAGCGGTGCTTGTGAATAATAGTTTACATAATGAGTTTTAAACACTACTAATTGTGTATGAGTGCTGTTGAATGTGTCAAGACCTACTGAGATTTATTCTGCGAATATTGCTGTTGACTCATGTGTTTCAAGGACTGTTTTTTCGACAATAAATTCTCATCGCTCTTTAAGAACTGTCTTGTTCTTTGCGACTGATTTGTATAAAATCCTTGAAACCCGATCAACGTAACAGTATTGTTACTGAAACCGTCAGGAAAATGTAGAACTGGAATTGCAGATTTCAAATATTGCACCTGATATTAAAAAAAAATTGGCACAACATCCTTCTCATTAAATAATTTAGTTAATACAATTAAGTACATTGCTTGTTTGAAATTACTATTTTGTAAAATGTTCTATTAGATGTTTACTTTGTTTTTCTCACGGGAAAAAATTTTTTTAAAAAAGTCTCCAAAAGTATAAGAAACTGTATTCGAATTATTGAGGAACTTTTAAATTATTCAACCATGCTTTAGGAAATGTAATCTGTTGTTTAAAATCTGAGGGGTCCACGATGTCAGATTGATACATGAAACGAGGTCGTGTAGATCGGATGTTTAAGAACCACTATTCCATGATATATGTTTTTCATGCGCATTATTGCATAAATATTAATTTAGAAACGAGCACTCACAGCTCTTAACCCTATTATCATAAAACAATGAAACATCTATTTCAAAAGAACTTCAAATAGATTCCAATGATCTAGCACTAAATCAATGTAATTTCTTTCAAAGATGTTGATCCATATGAATTTCAGTCATACCCGTCCATATTACTTCAAATTATTGTTCTAATTCCTTTTCTTTATGTCAAAACACACTTTTTAAATATTTGCTTTCTACTATATTATTTATGTTTTGTCTGTTTCTTAGTTACATTTATACAAAAGAGAGAGAGAGCATGCATTTTCAAATACTTTCAATAAGACCTCAATTCAGATGCCATTCCATTTAAAACTGGCTATTTAAAAAAATTTCTGTGTTTCTACAATCCCCAACTAATGATTCAAACATCTGGCTACCATTTAACATATCTCAATATCTATTACTCTATATAAAGTAATTAAACGTACCAATTATACGTATTTGAAATAACGTTTGTCTTAGAAATATTCAAAGATTATCCTTCATTAATCTTGAATTTTGGAGCTACTATTAAAGGAGAAGACAGCTGACAGCTGTTCAAGCACCTACCTTTCTTTACTTCCATTCATTTCAAAGCGAGAAATGAATGATTAAATTCCATTTGGCATGCACCAGCTTCGCAGCTTGAATTGGAATGGAACTCTTAAATCGACATGAACTTCACAAGTTATAAAATTTGCAACATACGAGTTGTGTTCAAAAAGTATCTGACCTTTGGCCAGAAAAAAATATCTTAGTTACTTTGAGGTATTATTATCCAAGCAAATTCAAAATAGGCCTCTTGTGCTTTCACGCACTTCAGAATTCCTTACACTGCCGAAAAAACTTCTAAAAGGCTTCTTTTGTATTGGTGCTGAGCTCCGCCGCCGTGTTCTGCATTACCTCATCTCTAATCTGAAAACAGGATTATTTCAATGGCATTTTCATTTTTTGGGAACAGCCAAAAGTCGCAAGGAGCCAATTTCTGCGTGATTGTGCCCAGTATATCCTGTTTATATATGAAAGATAGAGCTCTTTCTTTTCCACCAACATATGCTTGGGAACAAATTTCGCACCTACTCTGCGCATAATCACATAATATTACAGTACCTATACTGATTTCAACTTATTCAGCAATCTCTCATACAGTCAAACAACGATCCTTTATTATCAGATTTTCTACCTTTTCAACAACAGCTGCATTTCGAGCTGTATGTGGCCTCCCAGAACGCTGGGCCCTCTCTACTTTCGGCCATTATTGAACAGGTTAGACACTCCTTCATTTGTGTGATCCCCATATCATCGCCTCCAAACACTTGATGAATCTTACTAACAGTTAATTTTGACAAAAATTGATGCAGTACTTCTGTTAAAATCGTTTAGTCCTGTTTAGAAAAATAAAATTCATTGAACACGAAAAATAGGACCTCACTCGACTGCTTGTAGGAAATGACTGGTACACTGGAACGAAGAAAAAAATTCTCAAGCACGTTCAGTACGCTGTCACCGTTCTCTGTGCTCAGTGGCACCACTTTGGAATTTCTACTATGCGCGGGAAAACTGAAGCTCCTGTAGTTTTTTTTAATAAAGATGATAATTGCAATCAGACATGGAGATCTCATTCTATACTTCATGTATCTTACATTTGTCATTATTTGAGTACACAAAGTAAAGCATGAAGAATTGTAGCAACATTAAAAATAAAAAGGGTGGAAAAATATTTAATGCTCCAGGACGGATGCTCGTATGAAGGATTAAATAATGGATTAACAATTTGACCCATAAAAAAACAATGTTCTTCATATCCTAAGAATTTATTTTTTTAATCAATGGAACAGAATGTTAGAGAAAAAAATGGAAGTAAATATAAATAAGAACAAAAAACTATTATACTACAAAAAATGATTGAAAACAAGCATTT
>BMAV01023404.1:8780-19135 GCA_019973955.1 Trichonephila inaurata madagascariensis | reverse complement strand
TTTTTTTCTTTTTTAGAATATTTGTGTTGACTCTGGACCTGAGCATTCTTACCCTTTTGGAAATATGTCGTGTTTTACCTGTATGTGTGTCTAATCGATCCAATTCGTGAAGGATTTAAGGGCTTTAAAATTTAAGAAATAGTTTCAATATATTGGCAATTATTACTGTAACAAGAGAATATATATATTTTACGTTAATTTTTTTCTTCTTCTCTTGCTTAAACCTACTTCGACGCAAGCCCTGATTCCGAAATTTAAAATAAAAATTGAAAATATTAAAATATATTAAATGATTCATTAGCTTCTCTGACACAATTTTTACTTATAAGAAATAATTACAACATTCATGATAATGTTTTCCATTGTAAACAAAAGTTATATGCGTGCTTTTAGCAGAGAAATCCCTGATACATGCGCAATAGGTGCGAGTTTTTCTTTCTTAGAGCCATTTTTCTCATTTAAGTATTCTTATATCTTAATCCGGGAGAAGGCAAGCATTCGATACTATTTTTAATGGTCACGCGGGAGTGACCGAGTCACCCCGATCCCTTTTTTATGTATATTATGTAATTATTTTTAATATATACAATAAAAATCGTAATTCCCCTGAATAATTTAACTCAGAAAAAGGGTACTTACCTACTTTTAAGGACTTTTCAATTTTTCTTTGATAATTTGAGAAAAAATCCAATAAAACTGAACTAAAATGTTTCAAATGGCCATGACTTTAATAAAGGACACAAATCACAGACACTTTTCTCAAACATTACAGGAATGACACTTGCAGGCAAAACTGTCATATTTCGTTCAGGTTATAGATTTTTTGTCCTTTGATGATCGACAAATAGCATATTGAACATTTTCATGCTTGTGTCTTTTTTGTGGTACATATATTTTTCTTGATGGGGTTCATTAAGTTGCATTTGAAAATTTTCATTTCAACTCAAACGTTTTATGTGCTCTCATCGCTTTTCTCAAACTTACTTTCGCTATCAAGATTAATATACATTATTTCAGCAGATTTTTTCCCTTGTTTTATCAGTTTCAACTTCCTTCAATAGAGATCACAGATGTTCATTTTTTTATATTCTGCTCATTTATATTTATAAGCCATAAAGAGTCGTACAACACAGTAATTAAAACCACTTTGCTGTTAACAGGAGGAAAATGTAGAATGTTCATCAAAAATATTTTGGAACAAAAGTATTCGTGAGATGAACTCAGTCAAAAACAAGTACCTTAAGATTGCAAAAAAGGGGTGTGCTTCTCCAAAAAAAGAAGTACATATGTGACAAATACATTTTAGTTCCCGTGAAGACTGTCATATTGGAGGATACCGAAAAAGCCATTGGTAGCAAATAAATAGTTTTCCCATGATTGATTGATTGAATATTAACGTCGCACTGTTCAGCTACACGAGGGCTTTTGGCGACGGACCAGGTAATTTTGAACCATGGTCAAGTGACGTGGACGACACCTGAACTGGCACCCCCTCTCCTAACTACCACACCACACCACACCAACGGGAGGACGTTTCAGCTCTCGACAGATTTAACGTGCATCGCTGCCCTACACGGCGGGTTTTTAGTGGTACTGGGCTCGAATTCGTGACAAGGCATGCCACGGTCCGATACCTATACTACTTGGCTACAGCGGCCTAAAAATAGTTTTCCCAGAATTAAACATTTCGTAAGGTGATTCGTAAGGGGTGATTCTATGTCCAGCTCCCAGGTTAATATTGACCTTTTGCAGTTATTTACTTCTTGATTATCATTTATATACCAAGCTTTTCTTATTATTAAATAATTCCCTGTAAGGTTTTTCCAAGTTTCTTTAGAAAAAAAAATTCTTTTGAAAAGTTTATGCGCATTGTACGTTGAGTGAGTGAGTGAGTGAATATTAACATCGCACTGTTCAGCTACACGAGGGCTTTTGGCGACGGACCACGTAATTTTGAACCATGGCATTGTACGTTGAATTGGCATGCATAAATACAACAAAAAGATTAATTGCAGTTTATTAAATAGCCGCGGCAACTTAGTTGTTACGGGCACGAAATAATATCTAGCTTGTCTCGGGTTTGAATCCTGGAACCACTGAAGTCCCGCCATGTAGAGGGACTGATGTACGTTAAATATGTCAAGGCTCAAAGTCCGCATATTGGTTTGATGCGGAAATTTGAAGACTCATATGCCTATTTATATGTCTACCTCGTCACTTTATCGAGATTTACAATTATGAGGTTCGCTGCCAGTAGTTCTCGTGTTTCTTTATACTGCGACATTAATAAACACTTATTCACATATACCAAATAAAATTCAGGAATTTTTTTACGAAGTATAGAAAAATGAAAGAATTATTGAAAGAAAGGGTGAAAAAAATAGTAACTTGTTAATGTGTAATAGGTATATAAAATATATAGTTAAGAGTAGAAAACATTTTTTTTTTTTTTTGGAAAAAGAAATAAAACAATCTCCGTCTCGTATTATAGAATACAAAATTAGGCGTGTGCTGGGGAAAATTTAATCGGAAAGGAAGTTAATACAGAAAATATGCAGTACAATATACAATAAAATGTTTATAGTAGTTACAAAACGGGCCAATGCAAACCATTCAGAGTCACAAAATTTAATTACTACAAATAACTAAAATTCGAGTAAAAGGAGATCGAAATGACTGTGCAGTTAATTAACTTTGAACAACATATTCAAATTGCTTATATTCCTGAGGAAGATTTAATAGCTTAACAACGAAGTGAAGTTTTTTCCCTCCAAGAAATTATGAATATGTTCTCTGAAGAGCCTGTCATCCATGCCAATCAATTCTTAAATCATACAAGCTGATTAATGAAAAAATAAGGCAAGTCTTTCATGGACATCAAAAGACGATGGAAGAATCTTGGACTAGTTTTATACCATTCAACTCTTTTAGCGAATGGATATATCAATTAAAAGTTCCAACTTTCGATGAGTTGAAAGGATTGTCTATTATTTAAAATGTGGGGAATCTTAGCATATGAAAAAAAAACATTTTTAGATGATTGGAAGAAAACAAACTCTTAATTTCATTTATCTGAAAAGCCGGATGAGTGTGAAAGTTCAAATGAGATAGTTTAAGCACAAATGATATTTAGCGACATCTAAAGCAAGATGCAATGGTAAAATCCTAGGAGAGCCCGCACCCTTGGCGACAAAACGAAAAAAGCGTCAAGCCAGAACGAGATGGCCCCAAGCAAAACCGACAATGGCGGCAAGTGAATACAGAGAGATAAAGTGGATGCGTAATGAAAATATACGTAAACAATACAGAGATTAAACATTTAAGATAAAAAAGTATAAAAACAGCACTTACTTTCTTACTGCAGATCTTTTCCGAGTGGAGGGTACAGCATAACAGAATTTAAAAAAGTCTTGATGGTCTCATCGCTAAGTGAATGTTCGTGTGAGTGCCGCCATTTTTATTCTGCGAGGTAATGGTCGAACATACCTTCGTGGCTGGTGCAATTTCGAAGAAATCGTTTTATTGTCGACCATGTCACATCATGCTGATTGTTACATTTAGGGCATTCATAACTCTAAGCAATCAATCCTTCATACACTATTCAATCAATTCTTTCTAACCTTTCGCATTCAACAAAGTAAAAAATTTTAAGATATATTCCTTCACACACGCAACCATTCCAGCCCGGTTCCCCAAAACAAAATGAAATTCGAAATGCCCGCCGACAAAATACGAAATTTCCAGAAATAGTTAGGTTTACCATATCTAGTGTATCAAAGTAGGGTTACCAAGAGGGCACAATTATCGTCAACCCAAAATAATTCGCACCAATGGTGTGGGCTCTCCAAGGACTGAACCATAATATCAAAGACCGAAACTACTCAAGTGCTATGAATGTGTGGTTCATATCGTGCTCCAATCAGAGGCGTAGAATTAAGGTTTCTTTTTAAAGAGTAGCATTTTATCTTGTAAGAAAAATTCCAAGATTGACATTATTATTTTCCATGTAAATAGTATTAACCATTAATGGTTTCGAAAGGAAAATTCTCCGAAATGGAATGGGTGCAATTCGAAATTTAATTTGTATTAAGAATATTCAAACTTATTCTTACCGGCGACTTAGCTTAATTTAGTTAAATATATTAATAAGGAATTTCTCTAATTTCTTTAGACATCACAAGATCCATTCGCATACTTTTTCGTATCGAGATTATATATATATATATATATCACATAACCCTTCGAAATATCAATATTTCAATTAAAACGCCCCTGTGTGTAATGCTTCTTAAAAAATATATTTATTACAAAAGAAATGAATGGTTAAAACTAAACATGAGAGTCATGAAGGAGAGAGAAAAAAAGATTACTAATTAAAAGCCAATTTATTCATTAGTTTCGGGTCTCGTAAAAATCTTTTAACCCCTATTTTTCATGAAATTAGATATCCGTTTCACAAAAGCTTTTTATATACCTCAAAAGAAAACACTGGATAAAAACCTCAACACTTAAAACTTCATTTATTTAACAAATACACATAATATGTAATATTTGAATACGATATCATTCAAATAAATTAAATAAAGTTAGATCCAACAACCTGTGAAACAAAGAGTTTAAGAGTAACAAAAATCGTCCAAATAATCATTTCTTTTTGGATTTCTTCTTGCGTTAAAGAGTATTTAAACGGGGAAGAGTAATGAGCGCAGTTGTGCAGTTCCTTCTCTGTCTCCTAATGCTAAAATCATCCTTAGTAGACACTTCACTTCAGGTCTATCTCGTTCCACATCAATTTCTCTTTTGATTTCATTATTTAGTTTCTGTTCAATTGCAATCTGGGTTTTATCCTGGGAAACATCATCAGTGTTAATCCCTTTCAATTTCAAAAATGAAACATTTTCACAGGCATTTGATGTGGTATCTTTATTTCGAGATATATCTATTGTAACTAGTTTGTTGGCTTGATCGTCACCCTTTTCAACTCCTGATAAATTTATTTTAACCAATTTGTCCGTTTGATCGTCATTTTCCTGAAAAGTAGGCTCTACTTTTATTTGCTTGATCTTGGTTTTACAAGTATTTGATGTCGTATTATTCAAGGTCAAATTGTTTAGTTTTAATAAACTCTGAGAAATGGCTTCGGTAAACTGTTTGCGTAGAGCCGAGTTGATTAGCTCTTCGTAAATGAAAGGATCACAGAGACGTCTAAATTTCAATAAAAACTTTTCCATAACATGGGGATTTTTCGTATTTTGGATTGCATCTTCTGTCGCAGCACGGTCAGATTTGGTGAAACTTTGAGGATGAAATTTGACCCAAGTTTTCGATACCGTTTTGCAATTAGCATAAACATCACTCATATAAGTCTTGTAGTTACTTACAACTTCCATGATATCTATCACATAAGCTTGTCTATCTTCAATTGTTTTAAGATTCTTATTTGGAAATGTAAATAAAAATTCATACACTGGAGCGTATGAAGCAGATACAATCTTTAGCTGGCTCCACCCTCCTTGTCTATAAAACTCTTCTGTATATTGATCGAAATATGCTGCCCAGCATATATGAGCATAACCAATTACATCTTTATAACCAAAATGGTAAAAACAGGTTAAACTTAAATATGACACTAAAGAGCACGAAGTGAAAAAAAGCTCAAAGATTGTCAGATCGCGAAACACGCCTTCGCGTCGGCATGTACGGGAAATGTATTCGAAGACATACGAAGGCGAATACTCAAATTCAGGGGCGATTTTCATCAACTCATCGTGAAATATAAACCAGTAAAATATTTCTTTGACGCTTGCTGCCAAAATATAAGATTCATCCCAGATTTCTGCATTTTCAGGATCCAAATTGTATTCATCTGGATACATTGACAAAACGCTAATATTCTGCAATGAAACTCCTGATCTCCTCCAAAGTGATTGAAAGAACTGAAATGCAAATATTTCTAATTTCAAGTCTGATGCCATTCTCGAAATCCTTTGTTGCAGAGAAGGGAATTTTTCTGATTAGAGGAGCAGAACCATACATGTTTATATATGAATTTTATGATAGTTGCCATACTGAAAATTCCTAATAATATTGTTTTTTTTTCAAGTTGCTTACCAGCTGAACGCTCTTGTGCCAAAAAAATCCTCATTCACTCACTCACTTACCAGCTGAATTGTGACAACTGTAGCCGAGTGGGTATAGTCGTGAACTCGTGCTTGGCATTCTTTCTATCGACTTCCTTAGAGTTTCAGGACCATTAAAGATTCGTCACTTTGAGAAACCAACGCCCATTCATCTATCAAGCTCAAAAGGCCGCTGTAGCCTAGTGGTAAAGTTATAGATAGATAGATTAATTGATTATTAACGTCGCACTGTTTAGCTACACGAGGGCTTTTGGCGACGGACCACGTAATTTTGAACCATGGTCAAGTGACATGGACGACACCTGAGCTGGCACCCCTCTCCTAACTACCACACCACACCAACGGGAGGACGTTTCAGCTCTCGACAGATTTAACGTGCATCGCTGCCCTACACGGCGGGTCTTTAGTGGTATTGGACTCGAACTCGTGACAAGGTAAGCCACGGTCCGATGCCTATACCACTCGGCTACCGTGGCCACTTAGTGGTAAAGGTAACTGTTGTTCTTTTCGTGAAATTATTTCCTCACTGTTTTCTGGACGACACATTTATTTAGCACAAACTTAAAAACGATTACGGATACTGCACACAGCGATATGCACACACAGCATCTGTGATCAGGGTGTGATCCCGTAGAAGGAATGCGTAGGAAGAGGTGGGGGGAAAAGTGTGGGTGAATCACGCAGTTATCCTTCAGCCAAAAAAATAGTTCACACGCCTCAACCCAACAGTGCCGGACTCGTGGCCATAGTGTTATGAGTTCAAGCCTAGTACTTCTGAAGACCTACCTGTGGCTGCGGTAGCCGAGTGGTATAGGTATCGGATCGTGGCTTGCCTTGTCACGAGTTTGAGCCCAGTACCGCTAAAGACCCGCCGTGTAGGGCAGCGATGCGCGTTAAATCTGTCGAGAGCTGAAACGTCCTCCAGTTGATGTGGAGTGGTAGTTAGAAGAGGGGGTTCCAGCTCAGGTGTCGTCCACGTCACTTGACTATGGTTCAAAATTGCGTGGTTCTTCGCCAAAAGCCCTCGTGTAGCTGAACAGTGCGAAGTTAATATTCAATCAATCAATCTGAAGACCCACCATGTATGGGAGCGATTCACGTTAAATCTCTCGAGAGCTCGAACGTCCTCTCATTGGTGTGGTGTAAGTTAGGAGAGGTGCTACATCTCAGATGTCATCCTCGTCACTTCACCGTGGCTCAAAATGACGAGGTTCGTCGCCAAAAGCCCTCGAGTGGCTGGATAGTGCGACGTTAATGTTCTCTCACTCACTCTCACTGTCGAGTTCAAAATCCTGTAGTTAAAGAGAAAAAGAGTGGATGGATGGATTGATTGATTGAATATTAACGTCGCACTGTTCAGCTACACGAGGGCTTTTGGCGACGGACCACGTAATTTTGAACCATGGTCAAGTGACGTGGACGACACCTGAGCTGGCACCACCCTCTCCTAACTACCACACCACACCAACGGGAGGACGTTTCAGCTCTAGACAGATTTGACGTGCATCGCTACCCTACACGGCGGGTCTTTAGTGGTACTGGAATCGAACTCGGGACAAGGCAAGTCACTATCCGATACCTATACCACTCGGCTACCGCGGCCACGAAAAAGAGTGGGACGCCAGCTCAGGTATTATTTATTCTCTTCACTTGAGTGACGTTAAAAATCCCGAAATGGTCAAAAAGTAATAAATTTACAATTATTTCACTTTCTAGGTATATTAAGTTTTTTTTAGCTCACCATAGGTTACCTTGAGATAACTCAAAGAATTTTTAAAGCTCTTTTTGAAAATTGGGAAAGTAAGTATGATAATATTTTATTTTTTATCTTTACATTCTCTTATGTAATCTCGAGGGGGGAAACAAAGAAAATTTTAAAAATGTAGAATAAAGTGCTTTTATCGGATTTGGACTTCCACAATAGCTGTCATTCTATTATCTTTTAATGGTGCACTTTGAAATAACACAGTAACTGACCTGCGTAAGTCTCAGGTGGCCGTGGTAGCCGAGTGGTCACGGTATTGGATCATGGCTGACTTGTCACGAGTTCGAACCCAGTACCACTAAAGACACGCCATGTAGGGGAGCGTTAAATCTGTCGAGAGCTCAAACATCCTCCCGTTCGTGTGGTAAATAGGGGAGGGGGTACTAGGTCAGGGGTCATCGACGTCACTTGATCGAGGTTCAGAATTACAAGGTCCATTGCTAAAAGGCGTCGTGTAGCTGAACAGTTCGACGTTAATATTCATTCACTCACACCCGTAAGTCTCCGAATTTTGAGCCACGGGTAAATAATGTGTGAGTGAGTGAACAATTAACAGCGCACTATTCAGCTACTCAAGAGCTTTTGGCGACGGACCTCATCTTTGTGAACCATGGTCAAGTGAGAAGGACGACATCTGAGCTCACACACTCCCCTCTCTTAACTACCACACCAACTGGAGGACGTTTGAGCTTCGGCATATTTAAAGTGAATTACTTTCCCAACACGGCGGTCTTCGGCGGTACTATGGCCGATCTTATAACACGCCTGCCACGAGTACGTTACCTTGACTACTAGGCTACAGTAGCCACCCGAGGAATTAATAAGTACGATATCTAGATTAGATTTGATTTTATTTCAATTTACGATATAATCTGAAGTTGCACTAGGGCTGTTAAAAATGGATACTGTAACTTTCAACAATTGTCAAGTGACGAGGATTTCATCAGAACTGGCACCCCTCTCTCTGAACTGCGACACCACATCAGCGGTATTATTTCGAGTCTTGATAAAGTTAACGCACAATAGCCCTACTACACAGTATGGTCTTAGTGGCTCTAAAATTCGATCGGCTGCTCAATAAAACCATGAACGAGTTCACTACCATGGCCATAGGACGAACATTGTTATGCAGCTACGCCCTAAACTTTCGTATCTCGCTAGCGTGAGGATATGGAAGTTAAAAATGTTTAGTATTCATCAGCTTCGCTACACAACGAACTTTTACTATCCGAGCTCGAGCCTTTGACAGGATGGAAGAACCTAGTGTCCTTATTCGGGACCATGACTATTGAGAAATTGTAGTTGAATTGGATACAGAACCTGTAGTGTAGCATAATGTACAACTTTTGAATATATGGGTGACATTGTGAAATAATTAAACAGTTCCCTTCCATCCTCAGCGGCTCGACAGCCCAGGGATGGCCTTGGCTATCTCAAGAAGCCTTTACCAGACCAGTCTTCTTCCTGCTAGTGTTCACCAATTCTTAGTTCTCATCCTAGAAGATCATTTTCTAGGCCTTCAATCCATCTAAGACTTGGCCTGCCCTTTCTTCGTGTACCAATTGGTTGGGCATTGAATACTTTTTTAGTGGTGCGGTCCTCGTTGATTCTGACAACGTGACCTGCGTATTTCATTCGTTGTATTTTGATGAAGTTAACAATGTCTGACTTTTTATATCATTGATAAAATTTTGAATATGAATTTTTTTATATGATTGATGAAATTTGATCTTCTTCGCCACGTTTCATTTTCCTGAATTTCTCCAAAAATAAATCTTAAAAAATATTCATTCCGTAGATACTTATGTTCTCACATCTGTTCGAGACATGAACCAAGTTTCCCATGCATAAGTTACACCTGATCTTAAAAGAATTTTATACAATAGAACTTTTTTTTCTTTTATTTAAATTCGATTTCATATATTATAGTATTCCGCTAAGACACATCTAATTTATATATATATATATATATATATATATATATATATAGCCAAAGTAATTCTCTTTTAAGTAAACGACATGACTTAGTTATAAATCCGCGTAATACAACGAACCACACTTCTCGTTGTTTTGATATATACCGTAAAATCCGCCGTATAACGCGCACCCCTCTTTTTAAGAAGAAATATGAAACTTTAGTATACAACTTTCTTATGTTTTGAAGTCATTTATTCGAGATTTTATGCCAGATTTTTGAAATAATAGTATATTTCTAGAACCAGAACTCTTTTAGTTCATAAAGTATATAATTTATTTTAAATAAACAGTATTTCTATATGTGTAAAAGTAAATTTTTTTTATACTCATCTCTTTTGTTATTTTTAAAGCTGTTGTTTTTATACCCGGCGTATAACGCGCACCATTATATTTCGATCTCATTTTTTGTATTCAAAGTGCGCGTTATACACCGGATTTTACAGTATATATATATATATATATATATATATATA
>BMAV01023403.1:0-11705 GCA_019973955.1 Trichonephila inaurata madagascariensis | reverse complement strand
AAATTTTTTTGTACTAGTGTTCACGGGAACATTTTAAAAACCTTTTTGTTTTTTTTGGATGAGTGGTTTGTTCTGAAATTTTTTGGTGAGATATTAAAAATAAATTTCCCAAAGTATTTTAAATTTGTTTTCGTTAAATTAAACGATTGAGAATTAAAGCCTTTATTAAAAAAAAAATTTTTTAAAAGAAAATTTAATTTTAAAAATCTTTGGAAGAGTTATTAAAACTAGTCATTGTTTGTTTGTTTCAGGGGGGGCCTAATTCTATGCTATTTTGAAATACTATATATTCAAATTAATTATCTATTTAATATCGTCTTTAAAAATTTTAAAAATTTTACGCCTAAAATTTTTGCAATTTTTTTCTAAAGGATGTTTTTGATTAGTTAGATTTTGTTTTTTTAAAAAAATATTTGTATTTTTGGTTTAAATCTTATTAAAATTTTCTTAAAATTTCTTATATAAAACTCGAAAATTTTATTAACTCTTTTTTTAAAATTTTTTTTAAAAAGCATTTTGATGAACTTTTTTAGTAGTACAGAATTTTTTTACAATAAAAGATTTTTTATACATTTTCATGTATTTTTATAATTAATTATAATATTAATTATTAGACTGTATTAAATTTTCCCTTTAAATTGCCCGTTAAAAAGAGGTTCAAACTTTTTTCTAAAAGATCCCCCATGTTTTTCGGTATGGGATAGACCCCTTTAATTAATATTGAAATTTTGCTAATTTATCAACTTAAATGTTTTTTTGACCGCTAGTACTATATTAATACTATTTAAAAAAGTTAAATTTATAACTAATAATATAGATTTAAAAATTTTAAAAATAATTTAAATTTAAAATTTAAAAAGTTAATATATATATATAAAATAACTGTTAAATAAAATAACCAAACAACCCCAATTGATTTTAATGGGGAATAAACGGGCAAAAAACAAATTTTCACATTAGTATCAAAAAAACTTGTCGGGGTTTTAAACCCTTTAAAACTCATCTTTTTTATTGTTTCAGTTTCTTTTTTTTTTTGGGTTTGGCCCCGCCGAAACTCCCTTTTCAGGAAAAAAAAATTAAAAATTCCTCAGATATTCCATAATTCGGGACAAGTAACAGGCTTGCCTTTTTAAACAAATTGCTGGCACCGTTTCTAAAATTTAAAACTTCATTGGTGCATATCACATCAGTTCCTTTGTATGGACATTTTTTTTAAAAATTTAAATATATAAACATTGCCTACAATGGTATTTTATTAAATTTTTTTTTTGATATTTAAATAATTTTGAATCTAAAGTATTTATAACCTATTCAGCTACCATAAATCTATTGTTTCCTTGTTAGAATACAATTAATTCACAACTATGTATATTTAGCAAAAAATATTACTTTGTAAAAATAGACGTATGAGATTAAATAATTTTATATGACAATACTAATATAATACCCCTTTGTTTTTTATTCACCTAACTAATCACTGAAATAAAATTACAAAATTTGAAATCACTTCTATCGCGTGGTCATAATCACACACTCTTCTTTTTTCCTTTGAATTTTTATTTTGATTCGTGGAACCCCTGGGTAATCTTGGTTTATTTTCTTCATTAACTAGTTAATTTTATAGCCAATTTGCCGCCTCCTAAGTTTGCCGTCTTCGAGCAGGGGGGCCCGGTTGCCCACCTTCTAAACGCTTTCAAATTTGATACAGTATACATAAAAATAGCATCTATAGGTAATAAGTGAATAATCTGATAAAAAACAGGAATGATAAGACAACAGAACAATTCCTTTACAGGAAAATTGCACAGATATTTGTAAATTCATATCTAAATTTATTATGTTGCTACATCGTGGAAAAACTAATGTAAAAATGTAATTGCAAACAATTCATGTTAAAATCCCTGTCGATATATATTTTAAGAAAATTTATAAAATTCGTTTCTTTATTCAGTTTTTATTGCATTGTACGCAGTGGTGAAACTGAGAATATTAGCCCCCCCTCCGGAAAGTCAGGTTTTGGTCCCTGAGCCAAATATCACAAAGAATTGTAAGACCATAACATGACTTAGGCTTAGGCTCACTAGGATCTTGCCCCCCCTCATCGCAATGCAGGATTTGCGTGGTGTTGAACGTTACGCCCTTATATGTAAGATAAAAGTGCGTGTGTACTTAAGTGTGCACGTGCTATACTTTGGCGCGAACAAGATTGCAAATCTTTCTAAAAATCTTTAGCAGGGCAAGCTGGGCCAAGGACGAAAGGCAGTCACGAGCAGAGTTGAACGATACTAACCTTCAGTCAATCGGACGAGCCAAATCTGAGATAATCAGATTTTAATAAATTTAAACACCCCGGCATAGAGACAATAGGACCACAACATGGAGGGGGTATACTGTATCTGAAGTGAACCGAATGTGACACCTGAGACCTCATATTGAATGTCTCGGCGGGAAGAATCGTTCCTGAGAAAATTAAGACATCCGCCTGAAGAGCCCGCGAGTTATGGTCATTTTAAAATAATTAAAACAATTAAATAAAATAGAAGCAGGGCACTCAGCAACTCGAACCTGGGACTAGTTGTGAGCAAACACGAGAGGAATCCATTAGAACCAGCCCGGAGTCTGCAGTTGCAAATGGGGCGGCTCTAGCCCGGGAAAGGAAAACGAAACTAACTCCTCCGGGGGGAATAACTGTGACGTAAATGGTCACGTACATTCCAACGATACACAGAGCAGTAGGTGATCGCAAAGTTTCATCCTTCTATCTATGTAATATTGTTTCGTCATCAAAAGATCGAACCCATTAGGAATAACATGGGGATTCTAATTTAGTGATAATGTGCTCTTCCACTATTCTACACGAATTATAACAGATGAAACAGCTCAACGAGGAGAACCTATGGTCCGAGTTCCATTAACGAATCTCAAAAATCCCCGGAGCTATGCTGGATTTAAAAAAATTATAACTAAAATAATTTTAAAATGTTAAATATATATGGGTAAAGAAATGAGGCTATGCTCCTGAAAAAATATATCTAGGATGCTCACAGAAAGAACAATTGAACCTAGCCGGTGTGGGAGCAGACCAAGTGTGCTATATACCACCCTCCAGCTCCTTGATTTTTTTTCGATTGGTTATAATCCTATGTATATATTACGTAAAATTTAATTATATGTTTGTTATTAATAATTAATTAACGCTAAATATTTATTCAATGAATTTTGTACTGTTTTTGTTCCCTGAAATCAAAATAAACAATATATTGGGCGGCGTATTGGAGCATGATACCAAAATGGTGGACTTTTGACCCTGGATTCCCCCTTGAAAAATTCTTGTGTGCCCTACTGTATATGTTACCGGCAAAGTATGAAATGCCGTCATTGTATAGAATGCCGGACGTTTTTAGGCAAAGTATGAAATGAGAATTATTTCATAGGCATTGTATAGAATGCCTAGGCATTGTATAGAATGATCAAAGCTGTTTAGGCAAAGTATGAAATAAGACAATAAGGCTATTATCTCAATGAGGTAATTTCTAAAAAATATATATGTTCTGACAAAATAGGGAGAGAATCTGAAATAATAATAATTATTTAAAATACGTGAAGGAAAAAGAAAGTTATACCAAAAAAAACAAAATTTAAGAAGCAATTTAAGGAAAAAAATTGATTTTTCGAATCCATCACATGAACTAACCCCCTTAAAATTCCTTCAGATGTTCCAAGTCGATAGAAACTATCTTTCCCACTCGTTATAAGTGCCATTTTTTTTTGCATTCAAAAAAAAAAAAATCATAAATTTCACAATACCTTTTTTCTTAAAATAATTTTCTATTCTCTGGCAAGGCTCACAAAGGTGGATATGCAGTTCAATTTCATAATGTGTAACATTTTTGTATTTGGTTGAAAGTTCTTGTAGAATTCTATCATGTCCTCCGTGTCCAATCGCCAAATGAACTACATGAAGTACGTAAAATAACTCTTGAATCCGTGACGTAATACTTTATAGAAGCGTTTCTCAACCTTATTATCCCCGTAGACCGGTCAACGCTTGATAATTTTACTACGGTCCTCTGAGGGTGGAATAATTGTATTTAAACATATCTTCAGAATAAAATTCGGCTACTCTAAATAAAGAATATAAATGGATTTTTCATGAATTATAAAGTGATTTCCATGGAAAGTCAAACACTAGAGAAATGCACCCCAGTAACGGGGCTGACGGTCTTAGCTGGTGATCAAAAACCCTAAAAAAACAGGGTTTTCATAATGGCGTCAGGACCTGAAACGAAGAAAAGGGGGGAGGTGACGGTCTCGGCTCCAATTCGAAAAACCCTAAAAAAAAACGGGGTTTCCGTAATGGCGTCAGGGACGCTGAAAACACATGTATTTACACGAAAGCAGTAAAATAAATGAAAAACAGCATTTTAAAAATTGTAAAAATCACTTATCACATTCTCATTTACACATGCAACCATACACAAATCTCACAGCAAAACGTATACCAATCCACCACAGTGTTTTTTATTATTTTTCATCTCTCATTCACTACAAACTCATTCATACTCTTGCCAAACCAATACCTGGTTAATCGCAAGTTTCGACTGCACTCGATAACGCCATTCAAAACCATCAATCGTACCCTTTTGTTCAACCAAACGCAAATACTTTTTACACTTCGGACACTCATATCTGGAGGGAATTTTAATCCTTCTTTCATAATCCAATCTAAAACAGCCTTATTTCCTTTTTCTCCAAGCAAAACAAAAAACCCTTGTCATTGTTTCACTTTCAAGCAATTTTCTATCGCAAGCCATTCTAACAACCGGTGCAAAATCAAGCAAAAAATTGTAACACGTGGGGGAGAAAGTAAGAGCAGGGTGAAAAGACGATGTTGCCTTAAGCAGGGTCAAGGGTGAAAAGGGACGTGTCACTTATCCCCGATTTTTCTGCTTGACCGGTTTTAGGTTTGCCATTTTTAGCCACCGGACTGGACAATCTGGAAGGGTTGCCATATTGTAAACTTTACGCCAAAATTTTTTCGCCAAGCGTGTGCCTATGGTAACCAACTTTGCTGATTTGTAAACATAACAATTATTTTTCCAATTTTTTAAATTCTTAGGTATTCAAAAATGATTGGAGCCTCGATTTTCAAAATATATAAGTGAATAAGTTTTTGGGATATTTAAAGTCACCGAATTGAATATACATATTAAATTATTTTAAGAATGTTATCATAAAAAAAGACATTTAAAAGTTTTTTGTAGCAAAAAAAGAAGAAAAATAGAAATATTTTCAAAACACTTTCTTTTTTTGAAAATCATCTATATAAACAAAATATTTTGTTTGTTTTTGCAAAATTTCTTTAAAAGTTTAAAAAAAAATTTTGAACAATTCAAAATATTTTCAGTTGCATTTAATTAATAAATTACCATGTATTTTTTTAAAAAATTTTCTACTCCTACTCTTTTTTTTCTAAGTACTAAAATATGAGTAAACTTTATATTTTATATTTTAAAAAATTAAAATTTCAACACATTTTCTATGTATAGTAATTTTCTGCACAAAACTTCAACAAAATTTCCCTTGAACAAAGGTACTGAACACAGTTGAATTTCGTCCAGGGGCCCCGTTGAAACAAATTATTAGAACAATTTTTCCCACTTTATTTGTGGGTAAAATTTTTCCGGGTATTCTTTTTTATTATGAATTTATTTTTTTTTTTGTTATTTATAAGGAAATTTTGAGCAAAATTTTTTGAATTTCCTTTTCCAAACCCTTTAAGTAATGTATTCTTAGAATTATTCTTCCAAATTTTTTTATGACTTTGTAAATAATGTTGCTTTGTTATATTTCAAAATGAATGGATAAGTTTTATTTATCTTAACTCAGCGTCTCAAACTGTGGGGCGGGGGTGTGTGATAACTCTACAAGGGGGGACAAATTTAAAAAAACGAAAACAAAAAAATGTAAAAATTTTTACGGAAATAAACAAACAAAATACTCTGATATAATAAAATATACATTTACACTGATATAATACACTTATAAATGCATCAGTACCGTACAATGTATTTTATAATTAATTTAACAATACTAAGTTTAGAGCAAGTTTAAGAGTTACCAGTGACCCCATGGGTTTGATATATAAAAAATTAAATACAAAAATTATCAAGATAAATGTTAATTTTTGTATGGTTTATAAATTAATTCTTTAACTGATTTTAAAAAACCTTCCCCAAGCCACCCATTTCTACGTAGACGGTAGTGATATTTGGGGAAGGGGAAATGAAATAAGTAAATCCCTTTAAAAAAACCATCGTGCTTTTTTTTTTATTCAAGGCCTTCGGAAAAATTTTTGGATTGCAGTGCATGAAAGATCGTATTCGGGAAAAACATATAAAACGTCCGGGGCAATTTTTGTTTTGGGTGAGCGAGACGTTTATATACATCGGGCCGGGCTGAAGTCGGGTTTTGCGTTTGAGTCAAAGTATAGGGTTTTTGAACAATATTTATTTTGAGGAAGGGGAGCAATGAAAATTATGATTAATATTGGGTCCAAACGTGAAAGTTTGAAAGCACTGTCTTAACTATTGATTAAAAATTTCTGTGATTCGTTTCCCATGCCACGTTTTCACATGGTACGCTTATATGGTGTCGGCAAAAAAAAGACAAATAAAAAATCTTTTTTGAAATAAATAACCTATTTACCAACCCGCAACCGAAATTTCAAAAAATTTTTTTTGAAAAATTTTTTATCGATTCCCCACCCCCCCTCTACAAGTTTTTGAAAAAATTTTTTAAAAAAATTTCGTAAAGGTTTATATATATGATATTTAAAAATATTTTAATAGAAAAATAAGAAATTAACAATTTTTATTTTAAATAAAATTTCAAAAGCCTACATGAATCTTTTTATTATTCTAAACGTCAGTATCACTTTTTAAAAAAGATTCATCACACTCATTGTCCGTGACTTCGGGAAATTTATACCCAACGGTGTCCCTCTCAATTGCCTTTTAATTCATTTTTTATGAATTTTTTTTCTTCAAAGAATGAAATTCTTGGAATGTAAAAAATTTCAAACTTTAAACATTGAAAAACAAAAATTAATCATTTGCTTACGCCGCGACGGGTATTTTTTTCCCCCGCGGGTTTTTAGGTCCTCACTTCTCTTTCAGTTCTTTTCTGATTATAAAATCCCCCCTTTTCATATTAACGTCATAGTGACTCGTCTTGATGCTATACCGATATCTTTGATATATATGTGATTAAATAAAGCGTACAGAAAAAATTTCCTAAATACTGAATACTGGAGATAAACGAAGGAATGGTATAAACCATCGAACAAGTGACCAAAATGGATGACTACATCTTTTATTTTTGAAAGGGTGGAAACTGAATTTTCCACATCTAACAAATGTTTTTCTTTCGATTTTAAACTGCACTCGATTTTCAGCAGACTTTACATTGGAAAAAAAAGGTGCGGCTTAGATTCGGGTAAATATGGTATATCCTTTGTAAACACTCTCAAGATCATTTTATTGCATATCAACACCTTCGAAATAGTTTTACAGATAAGGACGAAAAAAATTATTTCGGAAAGTTACAGAGTGCAGTAAGCACCCCGATTGTGCAGACGTGTATGCTGTTGTTGTTGCTCATGTCACCTGTCTGACATAGTCAGATCGAGGCCCACGAAATTATCGTGGCAATGGGTTAAAGTACGCCTGTCGTTGGCTTTAGCCTTGAGCACCATACAGGTGACAGTACGATTTAGCTCGAGAAATTCCCAAGGAACGATAGATGGCGACACCACCTATCTCCAGCTCCACAATTTAGGCATGAAACTGAATTGGGGGAAATTTTCTCCAGTTTCCCGCCCTCGTGATTCAGCCCACAAGACTTTTGGGCCCACTGATTTAACGAAACACGTGCTCCCCGTGTACTCGGAGGGTATTTGGCGGTACAGGCATCGAACCAGGCCTTCCGATCCGAGTCCCATGCACTTATGCTACATCCCAAAAGTAGTTAAACAAATTAAAATATAGGCATATTTTGTGATATATTGAAAAAGGGAAATTTAGTCAGCTGTAAGCTCCGAAACATTTTTATTAAGATAATTAATTGACTTGTATGTTATATATATATTAAACTTAAGTAAAAAAATTTGTGTCTGTGTGACAATTGTACTCACATAAATAAACTCGAATCCTTTCACAGATATATTATAATTGATTTCTTTAATCTTATTTGTTTTTGTGTTTGGTTGCGGAA
Organism: Trichonephila inaurata madagascariensis; assembly: GCA_019973955.1. Lineage (NCBI taxonomy): Eukaryota > Metazoa > Arthropoda > Arachnida > Araneae > Nephilidae > Trichonephila > Trichonephila inaurata. The sequence continues at coordinate 3,431 of BMAV01023403.1, read as the reverse complement.
AACTTAAATTTTTAAACAATTTTCGATCTTAATCTACACAAAACTTCATCTAATTTTCGATGCATATTAAATTACAGAATACGATCGAAATTAAAAAAAAATAAGATTTTTCCCCTTGTTTTCGTGAGTAAAAGCTCTTTAATTGAGTCAAATTTTAAAAACGGACCCATTTACCAAAATTACTCTGAGAACATTTTCTTTTAATAGCACTTTATAAACGAAAATTGCTCGTAATTAAAAGTTACAGTATCAGGACCACACATACACAAACATCATTCACAAATTCAGCCACCTGGCTTGCAGTTTTCCTCTTACTAACAAAAACCAGTAAAATGTTCATAATTGCCTCTTTCATGACTTGCATTTTTAACGCACTGTAACTTACAACTCAATGGACCAAACAAAAACCAACACAATAATTTTTTACTACAAAATACCACCTATCCAATGAGAATAAATTGGAAATATTTTGATCGATACTTAAAGAGATATCAAACGCTACAACGATCTACCGAAAAAATAATGGATTTCTTTTCCTCCAAATTAATATATTAAAAAGAAAATCTTTTCATTTTCAAGGATAGAGAACTGATTGTTTCCTTGAGATAATTTTCTATCCAAATTTTGAAATTATCCTCCTTCTTAAAGATCTTACATATTTCTTTAAAAAAGGATTAAAAAATTTTAGAAACTTGATCGCGTACTTTCACTGAGTGAATTTTTAATTTCTTCGTGCGTCTTTTCAGGAAAATATAATTAAATTAATTTGCCGATTTTATATTGTAAATGAAAAGAAAAAGTATTTATTGAAGTACCCTTCCACAAATATATCATTTGAAGTTACAGGCCTGGTCAGACTTTTGTTTTTGTTTAAGTGTATTAAATATAGAACAAGCTTTTTGGGTACTTTTTACTTTCGAGCGATTGAAAATTTTGTCCTTCCATGACCTGGGAAGTACGTAACAAATGAATATAAAAATCTTCTTTTCTGTCAAAGTCAGAAAAAATTTAATTCTCTTATACCGATGGATATTTCAAAATTTCTCCTTGGCCGGTTTGTGCGGGTCAGGGAATAGAATAATGTTAGCTGATTGCGCAGTTGTTTTGTTCTCGTATATTGAGACTGGAATCGTTTTTCTTCGTTCTGCGGGTGTAGGACTTGGTGGTTACGGACCTGGTGGTGCTGAGCCTGGAGGTTATGGACCTGGTGGAGCTGGACCTGGAGGAATTGGACCTGGAGGTGGACCTGGAGGAATGGGCCTGGAGGTGGACCTGGAGGGTTGGACCTGGAGGGTAAACCCGGAGGTCTGGACCAGGAGGATCTGGACCAGGAGGATCTGGACCAGGAGGATCTGGACCAGGAGGATATGGATCTGGCGGTGCCGGACCTGGAGGTGTTGGACCTGGTGGATCAGGACCCGGTTGTACCGGACCCGGTGGTGCAGGACCCGGTGGTGCAGGACGTGGAGGTTCAGGACATGGCAGTGTAGGACGTGGAGGTGCAGGACGTGGTGGAGCTGGAGGTGCTGGCGGATCAGGAGGTGCGGGCGGATCAGGAGGTGCTGGTGTATCAGGGGCAATATCAGGAGGTGCAGGAGGATCTGGCGGTACAACAAACATAGAAGACTTGGATATTACAGTTGATGGTGCAAATGGACCCATAACGATATCAGAAAATTAAAATTGGTGGTGCGGGTGCTGGAGGGACCTGGTGGCTCCCCGGGCCAGGAGGCGTAGGACCTGGTGGCTCGGACCGGAGGCGTAGGATATGGTGGCTCCGGACCGGGGTGTGGGTCTGGTGGCCTGGGGGGTGGACCTGGTGGCTCTGGACCAGGAGGCGTAGGACCTGGTGGCTCTGGACCAAGAGGCGTAGGACCTGGTGGTTCCGGACCCGGAAACGCAGGTGGGGCTAGAGGACCTTATGGACCTGGTAGACCCTATGGACCTGGTGGTTCCGGAGGACCCGGCGGTGCTGGTGGACCTTACGGACTAGGTGGAGCTGGTGGACCCTACGGACCAGGTAAACTTTACGGGCCAGGTGGTGCTGGTGGACCAGGAGGAGAAGGACCAGGTGGTGCTGGAGGACCTTATGGACCAGGAGTAACCTTATGGACCAGGACCTGGAGGTGTTGGACCTGGGGATCCAGGACCGGTGGTGCAGGACCCGGTGTGCAGACGTGGAGGTTCAGGACATCAGTGTAGGACGTGGAGGTGCAGACGTGGTGGAGCTGGGGTGCTGGCGGATCGGGTGCTGGTATCAGAGGGAGGAAAGATCTGGCGTACAACAAAAAAAGACTGGATATTACAGTTGATTGCAATACCCATAACGATAAATTAACAAGGTTGCAGGTGCGCGTAGGCCTGGTGGCCGGACCAGAGGCGTAGGATCGAGTGGCTCGGACCAGGATGCGTAGGATATGGTGGTTTTTGGACCCGGAGGCGTAGGACCTAGTGGCTCTGACCGGAGGCTAGGACCTGAAGGGTCTGGACCAGGAGCTAGGACCAGGGGGCGTAGGACCTGGTGGCCGGACCAGGAGGCGTAGGACCTGTGGTGCTGGAGGACCTTAGGTCCTAGTGGTTCCGGACGCGGAGACGCAGGTGGGGCTGGAGGACCTTATGGACCTGGTTGACCCTATGGACCTGGTGGTTCCGGAGGACCCGGCGGTGCTAGGGCCTTACGGACCAGGTGGGCTGGTGGACCCCACGGGCCAAATTTGGGCCCTACGGACCAGGTGGACCCTACGGACCAGGTGGACCTTAGGGCCGGTTGCTGGTGGACCAGAGGAGGACCAGGTGGTGCTGGAGGACCTTATGGACCAGGAGGTAACAACCATCTCTTTTGCAATCTTGCTATTAAACGAGAAATATTAATATTAAATTACATCTCTTTAATGAAAAGTAAACTTAAGCGATAGGCTTACATTAAGAAATACTTATTAGATAACCTTCTTTTTGCTGAGGTTCTCTAGGCAAATCATCGAATTTTTTAAGCTGCACATCCTCTTGAGACCAGTGCTTATCAATTTTCTGGGAAACAAAACACACAAAGCTAAACATGATTCTTTCTAATCTTCGTAATGAACCAGAATCTTCATCAATTCATTACTCTTGTATGCAATATGAAAAAAAATTATAAGCTTAAACTTTGATTCACTGTATACTGTCTCAAATTAAAATTTTAAATAACTTTTTTTTTTAATGAATTTTAGCTTAAAGTTTCATGAATTTCGAAAAATTTAAAAAATTTTATTTTTTATAAAAAATTATTTTTAAATTTTATTTTGGAATTCCATAAAACGATATTTTAAAAAAAAAAAAACTTTTACAAATTTAAAGTTAAAAATTTTTATTTCGTAATAAATTTTTAAAAAATTTTTAAATTGAAGTTCCGCTTTTTTAATTTTCAAAATTTTAAAAAAAAATTTTAAAAA
>BMAV01023401.1:195000-307307 GCA_019973955.1 Trichonephila inaurata madagascariensis | reverse complement strand
TATTTTTGCTAAAAAAGGGAAATATTTCTTTAAAAAAGGTGTTTTTTTAAAAAGTGGAGATTTTTTCTTCAATTTTTATTCCAAAAGATTTTTTCGCAATTTGTGTGTGTAAAATTAAATAATATATTAAAAATTTTAAAATTATATTTAAAGAAATTTAAATAAAATAAAATAAAGCAATAATTAATTTATTTGACCAGTTTTCAAAAGTCTTAAATACATACGTGAAACTATAATTGCTATAATAAAAAATTTTGTTGGAAACTCAAATTTTCAATTTGATTCTAAGTTTACGATTTTCAATATTTAAAAAACATTGGCAAAAGTTGGTATATAAAATTTTACAAATTCTTTATTCTAAATATTATTATCATATATATATTAGTGGTTGCCAAAATTGTGGTCACTTTTTAAAATTGTTATGTTTGTCAAGTTTGTATTCTTATAAAAATTGTTGCTTTGCACAAAATGCAATTTTTTTTATATCATTTTAAAGCAAATTTAATACTGAATTCAATACAAAGAACAAAAATTCAAATATTTGAGTTTAGTTTTTAAGTGATACTTTCTAAATTTCACATATCGATAAAAAGCAACTATAATTTTTAAATAGAAAAGGCAAAAAAAAAAAATACTGCGTAATTGAATTCTTGTACAGACGTTATTAGATGAAAAACACAAAAACTTTTTTTTAAAATCCGTAATTTTTAAGCAATTTTCTCAATCTTTGGAAAAAACACAGATAATAGCGTTTGACACACGTAAAAAGTATTTCGTGTGATTAATTTTTATAAATGATGAAGTTATTAAATGTTTAATTAGAATTCTGGGTATTTTTTGAAAAATCGTAAAAAAAGTTTTCATATTTCAAATAGATGATTCCAAAAGACCAAAGTATGAATTTTTTTGGACATAGTATCGATTCATTACAAAGATAACAACGATTGAAAAATTCTTTTCATATAAACTTCTCGATTTTGTGTGACTCATTCCTGAAAAAATCGTGAAAAAATGCAAAGTATTGTTATTTTGTAAACTTTAATATGTATATATATACCGTTTGTAGATAAATAATTTAGATTTCTGATTCTGTAATTATTTGTGTGGATTTCGGTAAGAAGAGAGCAATCGTAATTTTAAAAAAGAGTGAAAAGAAGGAACTCTTCCCCGACCATGACTTGGCGCATGCGCAGAACAAAGTGCAACGCTTGTACAAATTTCACTCATAAATTTTTCATACCGGGGGCTTTATTTTAAAATCAATTCTTAAGGAGTAAGCTCAAAGGAAAAAAAAAACATTTATTATCACACTTCAAAAATTAATGCACCACTGAACATTTATAATATGTAAAAGATATTAACTTAGTATGACTTCATTCAAGAGACAATTAGAAGCACAACATTTAGTCACACGTGGCAAGACCAGAATGAAGATACAAGTACATTAAATAAAAAAAAGTTTAACAATTTTTAAAGCGCCTCTGTTGGCCTTTATACAAATCTAATACACATATCAAACTACACAATAAAAGGAATCAAGGAATCCTGTTATTTTATAACTCTTATCTACACATTTCATATGACATTTACATAACATATTACATGATTACATTGTTTAAGTTATTTAGCTGTTAATACGTAATTAACCAATTAATCATAATAAATTTACAATGTTATTACTTACTTTTGAACGATCTTGATCTTAAGAATAGAGAGAGTTTTTCTTTTCATCTATAAATTTAAAGTTTAGCTTTAAATACATAATAAAATTTGTACCTGAGGTGTACAGATTTCATTATTTTTGAGCACACGATATGTAAACTAAATATACTGCTTTATATCATCTTAAATAGCTTTCGGGTAACACACATGGGTATCCTAGATTTTACCGCATAAAGTTTATCCTTTTTAATACGAATTTTTGACGATCATTTCTATCGTATAAAAAATGTTTGGTTGAAATTTCAAAAACGGACTAAAAAGAAGTAACTTCTAAAGTCTAAAGTAAGATGAGTAGTTAATCTTCCATTCAATTATTTTTGCTTCTCAGAAATTCATTTTAAACTTCTAAATTTTCTAAAAATTAGGGTTTATTTGTATTTTGAAAGAATTGTAGTAATGTTAGCATTCGATGTATTGATTTCTTTTGATATGTGTTGCATTACATTTTTCCAGAGTAATAATTTTTTATGTAATTTTTTTGTATTTCTCATTTTACTGTGTGCTATAAGCATCGCATTTTTAAAATATATTATTGTTTCTTCAGAAGCGCAGCTTTTTTAATATAAACAATTTTTTGTAAAAAAGACGAAATATGAAGCCTTTTATTTTATTCGCCATTCTTCTGTTTGAAAATTTTATTTTATTTTATGTAGTTTTTTAATGTTATAATGTATGTCTAAGCTTGTAATAAAGTAAAGTCAGTCTTAGTTTTAAAATATCACAAGATACTTCATTTATTTACATCAATTTGGAGCTCTATTACTAAGCAGAGTAAAAAGGGAGGTAACGGAAAAAATGGATCACCATAAGCAATTATTAAAGACATCAAGAATTAAATGAAAAACCTGAAAAATTGGAGAACGTTTCAACAAATTAAGATGTCATTTATGAATCTATATTCCCTCTAAAATGTATATTTACTTGTTCACGCTCAAACTAATCTCTTATTTTAAACTTTGTTATTTAAGTTTACGAAATATTTGTTGTGACATATGTTTCCTTATCTGTAATGATAATAAATTAGATTTCCTTTTGGAGCAATGCCAGTTTTTAGCGGGAGTTAAAAATAACTTAGTCGAGTTAACAGTAGTTTTCTGAATTTAGAGTTAATTTCTTTATTTGCTTATTATTTCTTCTAATGAAATTAAACATGCTTAAGGCTCATGCACAGAGAATGAACTGTTAACCATTTAGAACCAGAAACCCCAGAAATAACTAGTAAATGCCGAATGAATGTTAAAATTAGTAATTGGTGTGTGTTCGTACATTCTTGGGTGGGTTGATCAATGCAAAGATGCTTAACATTATTTTTTAACATGCATTCATCTTATTATTTACGAATTGCAATTCCAGATCTACATCATTATACTATATTGTAATATGACAGACTACTATATCCCATACCTGTTTGATTAGCAAAAGTTCAGTGACTTTGCAGTTTAACTATCATCTCATAAGGGGAATTCAGAGTTTTCTGCTTCGACAAAAGTATGATGTTATCTTGTGATAATTGACTCCAGGAGGACGACCCACGAAAGATAATACAACTGGCCGTAGAATGTTGTCATTATATCATTGATCGTGTCTTGTATACAAAGTTACACGGCAGTGAACAAAGATTATAAAGGATGAACTACTATCGTAAAATGTAATATTCCACACCATAACTTTAATGATAATGAATGTATATTTGCGTAAAGCAAAACGGTTTGAAATGACTGTTCTGCAAATTTTATTACTAATTATTTCTTTATTTCACTTGAATGCCGCTGAATTATACATTGGCTATTATAAACTTTGGCAAATCTTAATTGGGCCCAAGTTGTAGGATTAAAATGTCCGCTGGTCATTTTGCCATATTGACGTTCATTGGGAAATTTGAGTTCGGAACTGTTGAATCGTACTACTAAGTAGTGGAATCTTTCCATCGTAAAGGATTATTTTGAAAGTTTCTATCACCTCAACAATAAGATGCTGGGACGGCAAAGCCTGATCAAACCAGCAAGTAAGGGAAAACCTAATCTTACTTTTGATTTTAAATAAGGGCTTTTGAATAATCTTACTTAACATGTTAAATTAACAATCATTGAGCTGAGTTTCTTTTAAAAAAAGATGACTTTATTCCATATAAATTATTTTGGAACTGAACCTGATGTAAAGGGTTTGAATTTTTATAATAACTTATTGCTCTTAAAACTATTTATTCATAAAATTATTGCAAAAACTGGAGAAACCTTAATCTTAACAATCTTATATTAAGTAAAAGGTTTTAAACCATATTTTAATCCATTCAAAATAGATTTAGTAATAATCTGAAAACAGATAAACCGCTGAAAATATACAGTTGTGACTTATAAAGTAATGCTATTATCTTAACATTTTTCCCTTTTATTAAAATTTATAATATAACGTCGCACATTTTTAGCTACACTGCTTTGGAAAGGGTACACGATCTTAACCATGCGACAAGAAATACGACCCTGACTGGTTTCATCAAAAAATCAGAAGACGCAAACAAGGAATTTCAGCTGTCGATTTCAGTTGCATAAATAAAGTTAAATTTTTGACATTTAAACTACAAGTAAATGATTCTGCAACTTATCTTTCCCATAATTAAATGTATGATTTCTGTGTATTTAAACGGTTGAAAGAAAATATAAGTATACTAGTGATATGCAACGGCTGTAAACTGAAAAATTGCATGCTATATAATTTTCATTTCCAAATTTTTAGTATTTCGTTGGAAACTTATAATTTTAAATAAACAGGGAAAACAAAGAATAACAGATATTTCTTTGGGAATAAACTGAAACTACTCACACAAAAGTTTAAACAAATTTGAAAAACAATTAAGAGCTGAGTTTTCATATTGTTATAAAACAAACATGAACTTTATTGCATATCAATTTTTTTGGGTAAAGTACATGATGGTAATTTTTTAACCTGAAAACATGCTTATTATTTCCTGCTTAAATCTACGGAACAGGAAATAAAACATAAATACAAAACTTCTGTGTGATAAATAATTTTTTAATAATACTTAAATTATTAATGGTTAAAGGTTTATAAACCCATATTTTAATAACCATTAAAAAAGAAAGAAAAAAAAGCAAAACAAGAAATATGTTTAAAATGTATTTATCACATTTGACTTCAAAATATGTAAACATTATCTTGTATTCCTTTGAAAATAAAAATTGACAATAGTAAAATGCGTCTCACATTTCAAAGTAACATATTTACCTAGTTAAGGAAAAGATACACGATCTCAAGGTAATTCTCGACAAGAAATAACTGACTTTTTAAAACAGAATAGAATGCGTAATATAAGACGAAAAACTAAAGGAAATGCTTACGTCGTCTCTAGCTTCTCAGTTGGATAAAAATAAAGTTTTTATTTATTGGACATTTCAAAAGCCTACAGAGAGATATTTTACTCACACTTAAATTTTCTTCATTGATATATTTTTTATTGGTCAAAATAAAATTAAAACTGATGTACGATAAATTATAATAAATTATACAACAATGATATAAAATTATAAATCGCATGATGCATACTCACTTATTCTTTGTAATTTTTAGACAGTTTTGAAGAGTTTAGATTTCATTAATAAAACAGAAAACCAAAGAACTAACAGATAGTGTTTGGGGGAGATATCGTAAAAATTTTATGATTATTTGCGCTTAAAGAAATTTTTAATATGAAATAATAAAAATAATTTGCCTTTTTTTTTCCTCCCCCCCTTCAACAGTGTAATGATGTAAAACTTTTTCTCTTATCCCTTCTTACGGCATATGAAAATGTTACAATTATGTAAAATTTTTACCATTATTACACACATGAAGAACAAAAATCCTTCTAATAGTGAATAAAATTAAATCTAATCAGAACATTTGTACTTTTAAATGAATTAAATACAATTGTTATAAAATGTATCTTCATCAGCATGTCTTATCTAGTAATTTCAATAATTGACTCGAAAAAAGACTTTTGTGGCTATTTTTTTGACTTTGCATACAATCATAATGTCTTAAATATCTAGTACATTGAATAAAAATGATTATTTTTTTTTTATTATTTGTAAAAAAAATTGAAAGCTATTCAACAAAATTGCTAGGCCACCCCAAATGTTCGTTAAATATAGATTCATTTTTCAATATACTTCATAAAACCATATAAAACAAATTTTAAGTTAATAAACATTATATATTATTTAAAAAAATAATTATTCATACCTTTTTTTTTTGTAAATTATCTAAAAATCCGGTGTTTAATGCACACTTATACTTTCAAGCTGCAAATTTTAGTTTTTAGGTATAATGCGTTGTATAATGCGCACTCCTTTTTTACGAAGCCTGAAATACAGAGGTTTAATTGTTCTTATGCTTTGAAGTTATTTATTCGAGGTATTCTTCCAAGGTTAAAAAAATAGTTATACTTCTAGACCTGAAACCCTTTAAGTTCTTAAGAAATGTCATTTAAATAAAAAAAAAAACAGCATTTCGATATAGTTAAGAGTTTAATTTTTTCCCTATGCTTATTTTTTCTTTATTTTTAAAGCTCTCATTTGAATACCGACTTATAACGCACCCCCATAATGTTGATATTATTTTGTGTTAAAAGTGCACGAATTTTGCAGTAATACCTATTTATTTTATATAACTTACCCCCCAAAAAAGAACTCTGCAAGAAAATCTAAATAATAATAATAATTGACCAAGAATACACCATATTTTCAACTTAAAAAAAAATATTTATATTGAAATTGATGAATTTTAATCACAATTTTTTAATTTTAAGCTTAAAATACTTTAAACATACAATATTTTATAATTAGTAATTTTAAGCATACTTTACCACATGTGTTCTTAAATTTAATTACTGGTAAAATCTGTTACATTTGTTTGAGTCTCGTTAGTACAAAAAAATAAAATCATAATGTGGCATACATTTTTGCAATGCACTCAAAACCCTTTCAGGCGTATATTTTTCACACTATAATCAGTGTCAATTTGTTTAGAAGGATTCAATTATTTCATCATACGAAGGACCACAAATATTTTTATAAAATATGGATCGAAAAAACCGAATCACAAAGAAAAAGTTCATTACATTGAATGAGCACTTTACTAATTGGAGGTTATTTTACGAAGAAAATCCTTTTTTTTATATGTTTTTTTAAGTAACATTCAATTAACTTGCATTTCGGCTTAGACGCATTTTAGATTTAACTGCCATACAATATTACTTATAGAAAAAATGAGCTATTAAACTAATTTGATAGGGAGAGAAAAATATGTTGAAAACGTCACATGTGGTCGGTTTTGAAATATATCAAATAAGGAATGAATCATGTTCCCTATTTTGTATTAATGGAGCTTCTCACAAAGAAAGAATGATTCATGAATCGTCAGAATTACTTACACTATTAAATTTAGAAAATAGGATAATCTCGGCAAAATTAAATCCTAGTATAGGTTGGCATCATCAGAGCTTAAGTGCCTCCTTCTGGTGTTCAGAATTACGTGCGGTAATTCTTATCACCTATATGGTGCCGCGTTAAAAAGTGATACCAGATCTAAGGAAACGTACTAGGTCTGCAAAAGGTTAATATGCCAATGCTAAGCCTCATTATAAAACAATTTAGAAAATGTTCTAAAAATGTTTTTTAAGTCATTAAAATGAATTTATAAAGTCAAATCGAAGTATTTGATTTTATACTTAAAATATTCAATACCTCTGTTAAAACTGCAAATTTTAATTAAATTTTTTCAATTTTTTTAGTATGAATTAATTATTATGAGTTTATTTCAAGTTATTGAGAAATGAAACTTATTTATATTTTAATTAAATCCTTATACAGTATTTCGAAACCCAAAATATTACTGCATAAATAATTTTACTGAGATACTAAGCAATAAAAAATTAGTGTCTCTAAATATTATAATAATTGTGTATCAAAAAGAAATTGTAACAATACTTTGTTGATTGCTTTCAGCAGGACTCTTGTATGAGAATAACACAATTGCATACACTAATTTTTAAATTAAAGAAAAAGATAATAATCACGAATGATTGTGAACTATATTAGCATACATACATGTAGCAATAATAAAGTGGAAAATGCAAATTAAAAAGGACACATTTGTGACAAAAAAAGAAAACTACTAGAAAGAACTTTCTAAAATACATCTAATGCCTTAAAAACTTGTCTAGAACTAGAGATTTTGTTTCTCTTTTCATGAAGCATTTATTTTGTATCTTTTTGTCTTTCTTCTCTCTAAAAGTTACTTTCTATGTAGTCAAAGTGCCAACATAAAAATTTCGTTCGAAGTGTAAAATAAAAGACTTTAGAATAATGATAATGTCGAAAAAATAAATGGTATGTCGATATTTCTAAGTCATTTTCGTGAATTATTCCTTCTTTTCAAGTAATGGTGACAGAAAACAAGTTTAATTTTGAACGATACACGATTGTAAAAGAAATAAGGGGGAAAAGTATTACTTACTAAAAAGTAATGTTGTTTTATTTTTAATTTCGCAGAGAAAAATATTTAATTTTTTGAAGAAAAATATCATTTAATTTTTTTATTCATACGTAAATAATTAGTATAATAACAGTCTTTTCTTAAACAAAAAATGTATAAAAATTTTTTTTAAATTTTTAAAAAATGCTAATAATAGTGAGTTAACCCTCGGGCCCAACATCTTTTTTTGTCGCTCTTAGACACATCCATCTGATAGACCGGTTCTAAGATTTTTTTTTGAATTTTATTATCTTAAGGACTGTTTTAATGTTCTTTTCACCTGACATTAGTGAATTTTTTTAAAATTTATGTCTTTTTTGAGGCACACAATTATTTTTTTTATCACCCGAATTGGCTAGTAATGTTTATAAAACTATTAGAAATTATTTATATTCATGTAAAATAAAAAAACAAGAATCCAATAACAAAAAAACTAGGGAAAATAGAACCGATAATGGTGAAGATAAGAAAAAAAGCAATATCGTGATTGAAAAAACGCCAAGTAGCCACGTACCCCACTGGCAGAGTCCAACTGAAGATGCCCCAAACATCCCACCCCAAAATCACACCCCAGGTTATTATTAAAATCATCCCCTCTGAGAGACGGATGTTCCGGGGCAAAGGGGTTAAAATTTTATATATATATATATATATATATATATATATTATATATATATATATATATATATATATATAATATATGTATATGTATATATGTATATATATATTATGGTTTGTTTAATTTGCAAAAAAAAATATCCAGGTGGCCCCCACTTTTTTTTCCCTTCTTTGTAATCATTTCAATTTTTTACGTCTTTTTCCCGGTTAGGAGCTTATTGGGGAAAGGTTGAATTTTTATTTCCAGTAATTATTTTACACGCAATTTTTTTTTTAAAATAAATTTTTTTTTTTAATTCCTCCTTTAGACATTCATTATTGTTCTTTTTTTTAGCTTCATTTTAATATATTTTCGGTTTTTTTTTTTTTTTTGTTTTAAATTTTCAAAAGCTTGTTTTTTTTCCCCCCTATTATGTCGAAAATTTCTGGGTGTATGGGGAAGGTTAAACCATAAAGATTGTTAACCCTAATTCACTGGTTTTAATTCAGCGACAGCCTTAGGAAATCATAATTGGTCTCCAATTTTTTTCCCAAAAAACTTTTTTTATCTACCTTTGTTTTCTGGTGAATTCCAATTCCCCTTTCCTTTTTTAGCACTGTAGGTTCTAGTATTTCTTCACTTTTATTTTTATATATATATATATATATATATATATAGTCTAAATTACATTACCCATAATAGAAATATTATTTGCAAGTTTAAACTGAATAATTTCTAAAACGCGTAGGTCAGGGTTCAGCAACATTTTATTTGTCGTGGGGCAAACCCAACTTCCAATGTGAATAAGGGGGACACACAGTGAGACATATTTGTAAAAATTCAATTCCCACGTCAATTCAATGAAAGTTAAGAAATAGAGGACAGTGATTCAGATTTATAGTATTATTATATGTTAATTTTGAACCATTTAGAGATATTTATATCAACAAAAAATACGCAAAATCATCCCGTCAGGGGGTCGATAAATGCTAAGCTTTCTTGAGAATTAAACACTGGGGGTTTCGCTTTAGACTGACCATCTGATCGGAACATCTGCTCATTTATCTCAGCGCCCAAGGTTAAGTATACTGAAACAGGCACATCAGGTTTTGCCCTCATGGGGAGTTGCGCAACTGAGTTTAGTTTATATATTAACAAAGTTTACAAGTACGAGGAATGCCTGGAAATTGAGTACCGTTTCACTCTACTGCAATCACCGTGGTAGTTTCACAGCTCAACACTTTCGCACACGTGTCTTTTTATACTGTCAGTATAGTAACACCATTACATCCGATTCATGTTATTTTCACACATGTTAATAGGCGTTTAAAATGTTTAAGACGACTGCTGTGTGTGTGATCCCAACAACTGGGAAATGTGTTTTCTATAATCCATTTTTTGAAAGCAAATAATGTGAATCTAGTTGAATTTCATCGTCAACTTGTAGAGATTTATGGTGAAAAAAATACAAATGATGAAATGGTGAGAAAGCAGGGTTGGCAATTCAGAGATAGACAAACAGTGCTCATGACAAAGAACGGAACACAAAGCACAGATTGCGCTGCCTTGTGTAGTCAATGATGGTATAGTTAAAAAAGTGAATGAGAAAGTTCGTGAAAACAAAGAGTTCACAATAAGATATCTTTGTAATGCGAAGTTTCTCAAACTGAGAGAAGCGCCACCTAGGGAGTGATGATAATCCTACCAAGAGAGCGTGAGTGCATCGAGAAGTCAAAAATAAAAGATTTAAAAAAATTATTAATTTACTGAAATGAGTCGAAACAAAATACATTTTGAGGTAATAAAAAATACACATTTACAATGATATAATATACTTATAAGTGATTTAGTACCGCACAATACATTTGATCATTAATTCATCAATATTTAGAACAAGTTTAATAATCACTAGTGACCCCATAGGCATGTCATAATAAAATTATATGCAAAATTTAATACTTATCTTGATAATTTGTGCAGATTATAATTAAAGTCGTTTTGTAGCTTTAACGTCTAGGTGTACATTATTAATGAACTTAATGCAATATTATAGTTTGAGGGGGGGACCTTGAAAATAATGATTGAAAATATGGTCGCAAACAATGACAGTTTGAGAAGAGCTGTTGTGTGTAACTAGTTTTCACTAACTTGAAAAACTGTTCCCTAGCATCACTTTTTTTCAAAGGTATAGACAAGCTAGTTTCCAGACATGAAAATGCCTCAAAAATTGTATAAACTGTGTAAGAAAAAAAAATAGTTTCTGACAAAAAATAATTCCTTTTCATGTAATAAAAGGGTTTGTTTCGATTTTTTTTGTTAGTTTTTCTAAAGCGGAACTTGCTTCGTATATACTACAATGGGTATTTAAAATGAAATTATTTTGTAAGCATTGAGATTTTTTTCTTTTCTTTTTATATACATCAACAAAGTTTCCAAATAATATCATTTCATACCAAAAAAACCACGAAATTCCTTCCAAACTGAAGAAATTCAAATTTATACCCTCCTAAAAATTGTGTTCAACAGCATACTATCACAACATTTTTCATACAATAAATAGTCCAAAGCAGAAGAACACAAATACATAAAATCCCTTTGACATTAAGATGACTTACGATGTATCGTTTAGTTTATCCAAACCAGCTTTGTCAAGTTATCCTCCGGTGACCACAACATCTCCTAATCCCCATCTGAAATGCTTCTACTTTCTCACCATTTAATTTCCTGTCGGAGTCCGGCAAATCCCGGGTAGCCAGGGCAAATCTTTTAAACTCAGTAGAGGGCATATTCTCCGGCAGCAAGTGCGAAGGCGCCTCCCTTAATGAATCACCTAAATTAGGCTAATTATGAAACGTCCTTTTAATTACAGTCGTCAGTGAGCACGATTCAAATGTCGTTAAATTGTCGGCCGGCGACGCTGAAAATAGATTTTAAAGTTGTCTTAATGCAAGCTCCTCATTCTCGCTGCTTTTGATAGGAAGAGGACGAAAACTGGCTATTTGTGGCTGTGAAGAACAATGGTAATTTATAAAAGCTGTATTTTCAGAAAGGGTTTATTGCCTCTTGAGTAACAAATGAAGTAGAGAAGTTTCTTTAGATAAAAGTTATAGTTAGGGTATCCGACTACGTTCGGAACCGTGGTTTGCAAAAGCTTATAATTGGATAATATTTATTATATTTAGTGTCACTTAGATTAGAAAACGTATATAAAATTCTTTTAAGAATATTATTACAAGAAAAAATTATTTAAGTACAGTATTTTAACAAAAAATGAATATAGAATGACAAATTTTCAAAACATTCTCCTTTAATGAAAAATGCGTTTATTAGAATAATATTTTGCCTGTATATATTTCAGACCTCTGTACAGAGGTTGATCGGGACTTTTGAAATATATAACTTAGAAGTGGATTTATTCATATTTTACTACACACAACAGTGGGGAGAAATCTTAAGAAAAAAACGCCAATAATTATTTCAATTGGTGGTAACTTTGAAAATAATGTGAATTTTTCATACATCCTAGTTCAGACTCTCTGGAAAAGTCTTTACTTTATATGAGCAAAATATTATTATAGAAGTATTTTTTATAAAAAGAGAACGTTATGAAAAAAAGGTTATTATAAGTTAATTTTTTGCCAAAATATTGCATTTAAATATTTTTTTTTTTGTCATTATGTTTTTAAAACAATTTTATACATGTACTCTAATTTAACTGACACTAAATGTCATGAAAATTATCCATTTATGCGCTTTTTTTAATATCACGGTTCCGAACGTAGTCCTTAAGAAAGATTTAGTTTTGTAGAAGAGTACCACATTGGTAAATACTAGGTTTTTGAAGTAGAAGCATTTAAATTTAAATTCGAAACCATTTGAGAATTTGTGCAAATTTTAAAAATTTAATTATAACACTAAACTGTTTAAAATAAGATACTGTTAGTTTAAGAAACAAGAAAAACAATGTTTAAAAACAGAAAAATTTGAATTTTTTTCGAAAACTCAGCCCTCGATAAAAATAATGCTTAGAAAATCCCATTCCAATGTTATAGCTACAGTATTGAATTTTGATTTGTATTTTTACATTGTGCTAGTATATGACATTTAATGTTTCAATAAACATTATATAACGCAATAAATACATTTTTTACAGAAATCTCTAAATTAAAAAATACTATACAATGCATTTTTTCTTTAAGTTGCAGTTTTTTGAATAATCAAACATTAAAAACTGTTATGTGTATTACAAAATAAGTTTTTTCGAAGAAATGTTTGAAAAAAAAATTAGAAAACTTTAAATTTTTAATGATATAACGAAATTTAAATGAAAAATTGCATTGTTTAAAATGAAGGTAATCATTTTGGATGCTTATAAACTATATATCTAAACGAAGTATTATAGTTATGATGTATATTTCTGAATATATATATATTAATGACAAATTATCTTCAGAAATATTTACGAAAGTAATAATTTCTTTGATATTCCTTCTATTATATGGAGTCGGGTAAATCAAAAATATTTTTACTCAGAATTTCCAAACTTACCTTTGTAGAAAAGATGTTCAACGGTATATAGATAAAGGAAAAAAAATACAAGATTTATTTTTATGTTAAGCACTGCTAGTAGGGTATTGAAATTTAGGAATTTGAGTTTTTTACGGTAAAAACCAAAAGTAACTTTTGTCAAAGTGGAAGAGTATAATACATTTTTAAAAATTATTGCAATGAGACGGTACATAATGAATAGTCACAAGTACAAAAAATGAAAGTACATTTAACTGACGGTTTACTATTAAGTTTTTTTTTCTTTAAAAAATGATATTCCACTGTCGTAATTACAGTGCGCAATGAGACGAAAAACAGAAAATAGTTTAGATTGGAATCCGTGGAACAATGATGCTGGAAAATATAGTTGTGTTATAAAATGTTGCGATGTTACATTGTACTACTCAGTACTCACCAATGTATAATCATCCTTTTGATTATTAATTTATATTATAGACAGATAATTTTTTGAGTCTAAAATCCTCTAACCAAAATTAAGACTTTTTTCATTTTTTTGAAAATTCAACCCATTTGTAGAAACATTAAATTTTGAATTTTTTTTTTAATTATTTTCTCTTAAACTCCATACCATAAAACTTCTTTTCCGCATAGGTAGGTTTAAAATGCTAAAATGTTTTTGTTTTTTTCTGCGTGTAATCGTGATCCAGCCTAATATAGTTTATCCATTTAAAAATGATTAAGATTATTAATCATAATTTTATGTTAAAGTTAGCAAGGAACAATAATTTTCTATTCATGTAGAATTTATGCATGAAAATATAATGTTTTCCACATAAGTCAGTTTTGATTGCTGAGGTTTTTTTTTTTTTTGTCGTCTTATATTCGTGATTCAGCTTAATGTAGTTTATAAATTTAAAAATATTTAAGATTATTAATCATATTTTTTTATGTTAAAGTTAACCATAAAACATGCTTTTTGCATAGGTATATATATATATATATATATATAGTAGGTTTTAATTGTTAATTTTTTTCTGCGTATAATCGTGATTCAGCCTAATATAGTTTATAAATTTAAAAATGATTAAGATTATTAATCATATTTTTTATGTTAAAGTTTGTTAAAAAATAATACTTTTCTATTGATAAAAAATTTATGTCTGAAATTATATTTTAAGGTAGCAAGTGTTAATAATTAGACAAATTATCTCAATTAGTTTTCAATTAGTAATAGTCAAAAATCTCTTTTGAGTTTTTTTTGTCTCTCTCTACATACATATAATTATTAAAATTAAATAGTTTCTCATTTTACTTTTGACCTTATTTTATTACAAACCATCTTATATTTCAATTCCTACTGTTAGCTCAATCTCTCTATATATTTATTTATTTATATTATTTAAATTTTCAATCGTTAATAAAATACTTTCTATTCATCCAATGAAGTTCAAATACATTTTTTAAACTTGTAGTGGATGACACTTGATGTTAATACAGTTTTTTTTCAAATATTAAATAATTAAATTTAATTAAATTAATTACTGGTTTTAAAGTTAACTTAGATTCGTCTCTATTATTGTAACAATGTAACTGTTAAAACAAAGACAAAAGTTTGGCGTCGAAAACCTGTTTTTCAGCCAAACTAGCCAAACCGGAAAGGCATTGTTACAACAATTTCAGACAAATCATGCTCTTTTTTCACAGTTTGTACTGTTAGTTCAATCTCTCCTATATATATATACAGTCGAACCTCTGTATAATGAACCTTTATATTGCGAATTTTTCTACTTAGCGAACTTTTTCCCGGATCCTTGAACATTTCATGATTTTCTTCGTAAAATAACCTTTCTATAGCGAAGTGCATTTTCTACATAACGAACTTTTTTTCTTTTGTAATTCAATTTTTGTTCTCTCTTTTTAAAGTATTTCTGAAAAATTTCAAGTTTTTCTCTCTTTAATAAATCTTGAACTGGTTTCAATGGATCCTAACTGGCTGAAAGCAATAGAGTTCTGGACGTTTCATCCAAGAAATGCAACCTGTAACCTCCATTGCCCAGTTCACTAGAAACATCTTCGATATCCTCTTACCCCCAATGGAGTTATCCCGTGTCCCCATGTTTTAATCATAAAATAATGTATGTTTAATATTACTTGCATGCTTTAAATTGTAAAATGTCCTTGAAATTCATCAATTTTAGTATAAAATTATTTTCGTAATATTGAAAATACAAAGAATTCTTCGGCATTCTATTTCTTGTTTTCCTTGCAGTTTTTCTTTCTTTCTTTCTTTTTTGACTCGTAAAGTACATAAAATTAACATATATTAATTAAAAAAAAAGATGTGAATAATTATTATTTTTTTAAATATATAGTGTTTATGAATTAAAAAATTGTTTTATGTGGTTTATATAAAGTATATTAAAAGATAAACCTCTATATAACGGATCTTCCATATAACGAACTTTTTTTCGGGATTTAGCGACTTCGTTATATAGAGGTCTGACTCTCTCTCTATATATACCTTACTCAAATTTTCCATCTCAATAAAATACTTTCTATTCATCTTAATTTTTCTTTTTTTTAATTCGGACTTAATTTTTTTTATATTACTTGTTAATTATAATAAGCCCTCTTCTAAGCACCTGTTAATTTGTAGTACTTCCATCCGTATTGTTGAAAATACGAATCATTGATCATACGAATCTCTAGACCGGTGTTTCTCAAACTGTGGGGCGCGCCCTCCTAGGGGGGCGTGATAACCCTACAAGGGGGCGTGAGATTATCGGAAAGTCGAAAATAAAAGATAATTTTTTAAAAAATTATTAATTTACTGAAAGCAAGCAAAGAAAATGCGTTCTGACGTAATAAAAATAAAATACACATTGACATTGATATAATACACTTATAAATGTATCAGTACCGCATGATGTGTTTCATAATTAATATAACAATATTAAGTTAAGAACAAGTTTAATAATTACCAGTATCCTATGGGCATGTCATAAAATTATATGCAAAATTTAACTTTTATTTTGATAATTTGTATGGTTTATGATTAGAGTAGCATTATAGCTTTACGTCAAAGTATATTATTATTATTGAATTCAATATGTTGTTATTATATGGAGGGGGCGCGAGGAAAATCATGATTGAAAATTAGGTCGCAAGTATAGAAAGTTTGAGAAGCACTGCTCTAGACTGCAGCTGTTAGCTTTCCGAGGAAATATAGGGCTTCACGACATTAAAAATCCAATAGATTTCGGAAACACATTTTCTGATGCGATTTGTTATCTTTCGCGCGTGTTCAAGCACACATCATTTTTCGAATTTGAGTGACAGGATAGTTTGTTTGGTGTCGAAAACGTCAAAATCCTTGACATCAATGGTGCGTTCAGAGACACTGTTTTTTATCTTGCCATACAGAGGGAAAGGTATTTAGGTTTATCTCTTTTGCTTACATATTTTAGTAAAGCATCGCTTTTAAAGGTCTGCTATGGATCATTACAGTTAAATCTTTTACATTTATCAGTGCATTTTTACGACTGAATGACGAATATTAAACATTTATTCAACGCGAGGAAATATATATTAATACTCAAATATAAAATATGGCTCTCGCAAATGGAAATGTTAGATTAATATTGATTTTATAATGAATCATTTTGAATCTCTGGGAGTATGTTTTTTAAAAAACAAACAAACGAACACTTAAGGTATCCGACTACGTTCGGAAACGTGATTTTGCAAAAGCATATAAATGGATAATATTTATGATATTTAGTGTCCTTTAGATTAAAAAATGTATATAAAATTGTTTTAAGAATAGTATTACGATAAAAAATTATTTAAGTACAGTATTTTGACAAAAAATGAACCTAGAATGACCCACTTTCAAAATATTCTCCTTTTGTTAAAAATTCTTCTATTATAATAATATTTTACCTGTATATAGCTCAGACGTCTGTACAGAGGCTCAACTAGAATTTTTGAAATATAACTTAGAAGTGGGTTTATCCATGTTTTAGGACAACAGAAGGGGGGAATTTTAAGAAAAAAAAGCTGATAATTACTTCAATGGGTTGTAACTCTGAAAATAATGTGAATTTTTCAAAAATCATAGTTCAGACTCTTTGGAGAAGTCTTTACTTTATGTAAGCACACACAAAATATTATTATTTTAGAAGCATTTTTTGAAAAAGGAGAAGATTTTGAAAAAAAGATGATTCCGAGTTAATTTTTTGCCGAAATATTGTATTTAAATAATTTTTATGTCAAAATGTCCTTAAAATAATTTTATACATGTATTCTAATCTAAGTGACACTAAATATCCTGAAAATTACCCATTTATGAGCTTTTTTAAAATTACGGTTCCAAACGTAGTCGGTACCTTAAAACTAATTCCCACAGGATATTTTACAGGACTATGTATGCCAGGTCTTATGTACATAACTGCCGCAGTACTTCGTTAGAAAATTAAAGAAGAATTATCCTTGTGTCCTTGTTTTTAATAATACTAATGTTTAATAAACTAATAATAATGTTAGATATATAATACTTGGCTTAATCATCACTCTAAAAGAGTAAATTAAGAATAATTTTTTTAACTGTGGAGTGAATATTAAGTGTTTTGTATTGCTTTAAAATAAAGATGTAATTTTAAGAGAAAATATTTCAAATCCTCATTGTTAATGTGTAGGTTTAAGTGATGCATGCCTATTTACTGAAATTTCAAATATATATATAGCTTTTTTTTTTCCAAAAATAAATAATATAGGCCCAATTATGAAATAAAAACAATTATATAAAAATATTACAAATTAAATGCATGATTAAATAATGTTCTGTCTTCCAAGTAAATTTTTTTTAATCATATTTTCTTTGTCTTGATGCTTTTCTAAATATTTGAGAAATGTATTTCGAATTCTATGTTGCTTTAGGTGAGAAAGTTCATGACTTATAAATTACAATTATTAAAACTGCATCACAGGCATTTTAAATCTAGCAGGTATAGAATATGGAAATAATTGTATATAATTGGTACAGTGAATAAAATATTGTTCATTAGATTTTATCACAATTGGATGTTGCAGAAATTATTTTAACTATTAACTATTTTAACTTTAAACTATTAAGTACGCCAAAAGAAAAATCATTATTTGTAATGTAAGCTTAATGCAAAGTTCGATGGTGTAGTAGTTCGGGGCTAAATCATTTTTGAAAACACATCAATAAATAATATGAACTATTAAACTGATCTGAAAGGGAAGTGTTTCACAAATTGTTCAGATTAAATAGAACTAAATTATGTTTATTATATATCCATTCATATATTACATTATGTTATAAGGTTTTATGTGTTGAAAAATATAAATTTCCTGACCTTTGTAAGCAATTGGTTCACATAAATTTGTTTTAATATAAGTATTTATTTTCTGTCACTCTTAAGTATAGCATAAGTTCAGCATAAAGTAGTAACATAAACATTTTCATATAAGAAGTAATTAGGAATTTACTGTAGTATGTTAGAAAACTTAAATGGCATTTTACTTCAAAGGATATAAAAACTTTTCAGACATTTATAAATATTTACTTTAAATATTTGCATGCAAATATTATATATCTCTCAGAGGATTATAACAAACTTAAGAATAATATTTCAGATTTTTAGAATAAAATAGAAATATAAGGTTATAATAATATAATTTTATTTAGGAATTTAATTTTTCTTCCGGATAAATGGCAAGAGCACGCAAATATTTTTTTTTCTTTTAAATTTCAAACAAAAAATAATGGCAAAATCTTTTTATCAGTATTATTTTACGTAATATTAAGTCATAAGAATATATATAAAATTTAATTTTTATTATGTTGTACCAATATCAGATTTTATATGCGATAAACGAGCATAAAAAATATAGTTTCCTGCTCTAACTAGTCGTTAAATAGTAGGTATTTCTAACAATATTTATATTCTTTCATTGTTACATTTTAAGACATTTGATAATTTACCTCTTAAATCAATCTTTTTCAAAAATAATCTCTAGAGATTTTGTACTTAAATGATTATTTAATTCTATGAGGAACTGAAAAGGAAAATTATGCAGTGATGTTTTTAATCATGTATTGTAATTTATGAATCTTCTAGTATGTGAAAATAAAAATTCTTTTTGATGCAAATTAAAAAATAAATTGCATATTTCTCTGTAAATTTAATACATCATAAATTTGACTCAAAATCTAAGTTCTAAGTAGTATATATGCCTTTTTTAAAGTAATATTCATTAGATATTTGCAAGCGAATGTTGATTTTGCACATTATAAGTCAATACTTCAATATGTTTTGCATTGACAGTGTTACACCATGCCATAAAAATACGTCAACTAGTGATTCCATCGGATGATCTTTTCATGCGGGGTTTAACTACTTTTAGTGTCCCTCCGCGTACGACATTTTTTAAAAAATGTATTTAAATGGTGAAGTAAACGGTTACCAAGGTATATAAACTTCAAAAATCGCGTTATATAGAGTAACCCTGCAACGCTTCTTCACTTCCTTTTACTAACCCTCAATGGAAAACATATTAAATAAACTGTTTTGAAAATATCTTTCTTTAAAGGAATCATAACATATGCAAAATAGAACCCCACACTTAAAGGGCGAAACAGGACGGTGAAGGAAACAGACGTTTTGGTGTTAGATTATGATTTATATTTAAACTGGTAGTGTATCCGGTTTGATTGATGATTGATTATTAACGTCGCACTGTTTATCTACACGAGGGCTTTTGGCGACGGACCACGTAATTTTGAACCATGGTCATGCATGGATTTCACACCTGTGTGTGAGCTCGGCACCCTCTCCCAAACCCACCACCGAACGGGAGTGATGTTTCCCAGCTCTCGACAGATTTAACGTGCATCGCTGCCCCACACGGTGGTCTTAGTGGTACTGGGCTCGAACTCGTGACAAGGCAGTCACGGTCCGATACCTATACCACTCGGATACCGCGGCCACCTGTTAGTGTATCCAGGAAAAGGATTCGGGACCTTGTGGTTCGAGTTCAAGAAATTGAAATCATAAATCTTCTATCAATCAAAAGAGAAATTGATATGTTTTAAAATATAAAATCATATGTATTGTACATATATATATATATATTGTGTAATTTTTCTTCAAAAATATCTATTCTTCCCTTTGTCGCTATCGCCAAATAAAAAATATGTAAATATTAAACAATATTTTGCATTACTTCAATAGTCACAAAAGCAAAAAAATAAAAAAAAAATAATAACAATTACAAAACGGAAAATATTTCTCTAGTAGTTTAGTGATGTCTTACTGTTTACTATACATTTGCACACAGAGAGACTACCTAAAATCGTAGCATTCAAGTAAGAAGTAAGAAATCAAAATGCACTGCAAACCCTACAGCTTACGTAAAATAAAGTTAAGTAACATTTTTCAATGAGTGTACTTTATATGTATATGTTTGTTTTAAACCCCGCATACTATAAATTTTCGGTACCATTTTCTGCTAATATTATTCGGATCAATCCTTTTTTAAAAAAAAAATAGCTCACAAATGCATTTCCAAAAACATATGATAAAATCACAACCTTATAACACGTTATAGTACACATATTTGTTAAAGAATATATCTAATGTTTTAAACATTATGGCTGTAAAAGAACAAATTATTTCGATTCTGCTTTTTTCCTTACGAATATTTCACAAGATATGAAACATACTAAATAGTGAAATATTCTTGTATACAGCTTAAATTACAAAAAATGTCTTTTTCCTCCTTTTTAAAAGTAGATAGAGTTATTTTTGTTTGAAAAATAACTTTTCACTGCTAAAATGTGCCAGCCATGAAAGTGATAGCAGTGTCTCATCCACCAAATTCCTCGTACCCCTAAACTCTACACAAATTTATTTATCGGTTATTTCTTTCAGGGGAATTTTCTGTTAATAGTTTCATTAGGAAAAATATTTTTAAAAAAAATTAATTAATTAGATAAACTTTTCTAAGTTGTCAAAGAATTTAAAAGTAGAAGAGAAATTCTCTATAACGCATTTACTAATAAAAGTCTTTGATAATTAGAAATTAAGATGATTCTTCGGATTATTTAAAAATTTTTTTCAAAAATGTAATTAATGACATTTTTAAATGTACGTGTTAATTAACATTTAAAAATATTTCTTAATTTTTGTTATTTTTTTTTAAATGAAACTGTAAACAATTTTGAAAGAGTAGCAGTTAGTTTACGGTGTTCTACATATAAACTAACCTGTGAGATTTTTGAGTTTCCCCTTCAGAGATAAGAAAATGTGTTTCATTTTTTTATCTCTAATTTCTATTCAAAGAAATTAAGAAACAAACAAATGAAGCTAATTTATAATTAAAGAAAACTAATTTATTTTGAATATATAAGTTTTCAAAAGAGATAGAAAACTATTTCTGCCATTTTTCAGTGCCTCCTCACAAAAGGGCTTTTAGAATCTTACGAAAATTCTACAAAAAGAAAGAAGCCTAATTCTATAAAAATTAATTAAAAGAAAATTACTGCTTGTAATAAAATTATCTTTTCAAGTTAATTTTAGAGGACTGCAATTTCAAAACAGTATTTAAATGTTGTTGTCGTGTCCTTCCCGAAAGGAAGGAATGAATGTTGCCAGAGCCTGAGACAGGGTGGATCTCTTCACACAGATGGCGACACCACCTATATCCCACCAATTTAGCGCGACCGGGAGGGAGGAAAATATTCTCCAGTCCCTCCACTCGTGATTCAGTCCACAAGACTTCGTAACTTACCGATTTAACGAGCAATGTACCTGTGTAAAATTTCCCGGAGTGGGTACTGCGCCATCAGGCATCGAACCCAGACTTTCCTGTCTGGAGTTCAATTTAGACTTTAGAGATAAATATTCTCGTTTCTTAGCTACTAGACTACAAACTTGAAATCTGGTTAGCTCGTTTCTTGTAGAAGTTCACTACAAAACTTTTGCTCAAACCAACCCCGGCGCGTTGTTTCTATGGCGTTACAGGTAAATATTACTACTATTAGTTCAACATACTTGAAAATTGGTAGACACGTTCCTTTCATGGAGTAGAAGTTCGCTTCAAATAGAATTTTATGAAATTTGAACCCTGAGGTGCATCGTGGTGG
The DNA here is from genome assembly GCA_019973955.1 of Trichonephila inaurata madagascariensis. Taxonomy (NCBI): domain Eukaryota; kingdom Metazoa; phylum Arthropoda; class Arachnida; order Araneae; family Nephilidae; genus Trichonephila; species Trichonephila inaurata. The sequence goes on along the minus strand of BMAV01023401.1, from coordinate 284,775 downwards.
CTTAAGGAGCGTTAAAGGTAAATATTTCCGTGTTTTAATTATTAGACATACAAACTTGAAATTTGGTGGGCCATTCCTTTTATAATGTTGAGATAAGTTACAGAATAGGTTTTGAAAAAATCAAAACCCAAGGGGCTTCACCAAGGCTTAAGGGCATTATAAATAAATATTACAGAATTGAAATTTAGTAGGCCCGTTCCTTTCATAGAGCGGAGATCCGTTACAAAAATCGACTTCCAATGGGCGTTGCGAGGGCTTAAGGGGAGTTAAAGATAAATATTTCCGTTTTTGAACTAATAGGCCTACAGACCTGGAATATTGTAGGCATGTTTCTTTTGTTGAATATAGATCTGCTAAGAATGGATTTTATGGAAATTGATATTTATGGGAAGGTGCGGAGACCTTCTGGGACGTATTTACATAAAAAAAAGTTCGTTATTAAACTATTACTTACAGTAATGACGATTGGTATGTATGTTGATTTTGTTGAATGGAGAAATCAGTTAAGATTTTTTTTTTCACGGAAATAAACTCCTATGTGGGAGTCAGGGTGTCTTCCATCGTATTGATAAAAAATTCCATTTTCGAACTCCTAGACTTACGGTAATAAAATTTGTCACGTATATTTCTTTTGCGGAATTGAAATCCACCGAGAACGGGGTTAACGGAAATTGATCTCAAAGGTGCATTAACGGATCTTACTGATCCATTTTTGAACTATTAGATTGAGACTTGAAACTTGGCAAGCTTGTTTATTTTATTGAGTGAGGATCCACTAAAATTGGTTTTGTGGAGATCCACATGAAGAGGGTGTTACGAGTGCGTACATGGAAAAAAACTAAGCATGATATTTTGCATGTTACCTATTTTAAAGTACTCGAACATAATTAATGTAAAAAATTAATCGATGCAGATCTTTTACTGGCATAAATCTTCTACCTGTCGTTAATTATATTCCTTAATATCAAAACTTTTAATATTATTTGGTATTTTTCAACAAATACTTAAGTGATATAAATCCTAATTCTTCGTCTTAACTAATTCTGTTATAATTCTTATATTTACATTTAACAAATCAGCTATAACATTTCAAATAACCATACGTTATATACGCAAAATGTTTCCAATTGAATACAAATTAAAATATTTATATATTTTGTATCTAAAAATGTTTTTCTCTCGTATCATTATTTCCTGTAGTTTAAATTGCTTCTTTTATTCTCTTTAAGAAACAAATAAATTCAAGAATCTTTGAAATCATCACCAAGAAAGATCAACGTAATTTTCGGGGAAACTACTTTCTCACGTCTTGTATCATTTAAAAATTAAGGAAATCTATTTTATGAGAATTAGCTTTCATATTTTGAAAAAAAAAATGTGGTTATAATATATATAAAAATATATAAAGAATTTTTTTAATCAGTTCCATTACTTATGTCATTTAAAATAGCTTTAATGTATTTAACTCTGACAAACGTATATAAATGGAGTTTAAAAAATACATTTTCCACATTTCTACTGTTTCAAAACTATTCTGGAATATTTCAGTTGTTCTCGTTTCCTTATTTAATTTATTTTTATTACTGTATTCTAATGGCAGGCAATTACTGCGCTAGAAGGTTTCATATAAAATAATTTTAAATTAGTGGAAACACTTTGGGCAAAGAAAAACTGTATTTAATTAAGTATACAAGTATTAAATAGCTATATTCATTTGCTCGGGGCCGGAATTCTAAATTTTTATGGAATTTAACTTTTCATTTATTTCCATTGCATCTATTATTTATTTTTAGTTATATGCTTCTACATTTTATTTTCGCTGTTGCTTAGGGGGCGATGATTTGTATATCATGTTTAAATTATACTAAATACAAAAATGAAATTATGTTACAGTTTTCTATAAAAATGTCTTAGTTGGAATTCAAGCAAAATAAATTTTTATTTACTTTTAACTTTGTAAGTTTGATTATTCACAGCAAGAAAACACGTATGCATATTGTTAGTGAGATTAGAAACATCGCAAAAGAAGTGAAAATTTTTTGTTATTTCAAATTTGTCTGCGGGGAAGTAATTACTTTTCCAGATCTAGTATATTCTCCGGGAGCTGGTATCACATTTTAGAGTGGCACCAAATAAGTGGAAACAAATTACCTCAGCGTAATTTTGACACCCAGTTTCCTACAAAGAGGGAGGCATGGGGGTTCCGACAATGCAAAATTGGCCTGGGAGTTTGTTTTTGCAGAGATCACCCAAGCCAAACAGGCACTCTAGTGATCTTTAACCTGCCGCATAATTAGACGGCATGGAAACTGTCGTTTTTCTACATCATGAAAATCCACCGACTTGGGCCAGAGTTGAACCAGCTAAATTAGGTGGATAAGTTAAGCGACAAAGCGGCTACGTCATCCAGTTGACAGAGGAAGTAAAAATATATTGCGATTATTTGGATTTATTCCATTATATCAAATCGAGAAATATGTACAAACGATATTATAGTCAATCGTTACCGGCGATGAAATCAATAATATCAAAAGAGCAGTTTGTTAAATATAATGAAATATGTGCTAGGAATATTTAAGAAATAATTAATAAAGCAAATGCGAAAATAATAATTTTTTTTCCTATTAAGTATAATGTTTTATAAGTAGATAAGTTTATTCACAACACGAAAACCTTTTAACTATAAGGATTGTTTTCTAGTTAATTATAAAAATATTTGGAATGTATAAATTTTTATCATAATTTGCTCACTTCGCCCTCTCTTAATTAATAAAATAATAGCAAAAATTGATTTGTTCCAAAAAGAAAAAGAGTAATGCTAGTCTTAATAAAAAACGTTGTTTTTCTTTGGTGTTTAAATATCAATGATATCATTATTATTTTGTTTCTCGAATCGTATTAAATTGTTGATTGTTCAATAACATAGCACTGAGAAACAATAGATAGGCTATTCGCCACTGTACTGACCCAACCTTTTGATCGCCACGGACCGGTCAACGTTGGATAATTTCACCGTGGCCCGCTGAGCGGGAGGACGTTGATTGCTTATATTTTAGATAGTTTTGATTTAATAATTTTATTTTATTAGTATTTATAAACCTTCCTTCAGAATAACATATAGCTACACCAAAAATGAATATAAAGAGATTTAACAAGGAACATAAAATGATTTTCATAATAAAAGTAGCCCAAACACAAGAAAAATATACCACAGTAAATGAAATGGAAGTAATGTTTCTATTGTGGACCGGTAGCATTTGATCCACGGTCTGGTACCGGCCCGCAGACCGGGGGTTGGAGACCACTGCTGTATGCCATCGTTGAATGTTACATCAGTAACAGAAGCTTTAGTTGTATCAGTAATCTTGCCCACGGTTTGATTGAACAACGTCATCCACAAACCCTATCATGATTTTGCGTCTACCAGAATCTAGGAACATTCTTTTTAATTTCAACAATATTGTTACCCAAATTTTACAGGAAAACATTGTCACATAATAAATAATTTCGCCTTAACGTTTTCATTTAGTGATGTATTTTTGATACTTTGAATACTTGATAGTTTGTTTAGATTTATTTCAAAAGAGAAATATGCTTATCAAGCAATGTAGGTAATTACTGATTGTAATAACCCAGTTTAGACGCGATAATATTTTTGTATAATTTAACGGTTGCAAAAAAATGATATATTATTGAAATTGGAGCTGTTTTAAAGTGTAATTAAGTATTTCTCATAATACACAAGAAAAAAAATCGCTTTTAATCTTAATAGTTAGCAAAAAAAGAAATCCTACATGGACCACCGTAAGAACCCTTCAAAACCAACTCATTATTTAACACTCGAAAAATAAGCATGATACACCGTAAATTTGCAAATGTAAGTCGTTCTGTGTATTAGCCGAAAAGGTGTTTTACTTTCAAAAATTTACTCCGAATTTCAAACTCGTACATAAGCATAATTGGAGGAAAAATCATGAATCAAGTTTCATTATATATAAATATGTGAGAAACTTGTATATGACCCGTGATCGTCGTCCTACGTTTTTCGTTACTGAGAAAAACTCACTGCCTAATGATCATAGGCATTCAGAAATCCTAATGAGAGAATATGAAATTCATCGAATGGGCATTCAGAATTCCATAATTGAATGTGAAGTGTATTCGGGAACTTGAATTCAGACACTTACTTTGAAGGACTTATGTAACTTTTTTACTTTTTCATATTAAATAATTTATTCAAAACACCCCCCCCTCCCTCCCCAAAAAATTAAAATCATTTGCGCAGGACTCACGGAGAACATTCAAAGAAAGCCTTTCCTAAACTACGATTCTTCCGGGATTTAGTGGGTCCATATATAAGCCGATTCTCTTACTATATCTTCAAATACATGTTCCTAAAACCTATTGAAAATATACTGTGTAGTCCAAAAATAATATTTTAGTAACATTACATTTTTAAATCATATCCCTTTCCTTATTTTTTAAAAATAATTTTAACCAAGTTTTTCTTCGTTATTAAAGATCAAGATTTAACAATAATTTTTCAATGATGTTTCTTCTGGCACCATTTAGTTTGTAGATTCTATAAATCAGTTCTTCTTAAACTTTCAATATTTGTGACCCTATTTTCAAACTCACCCCCCCCACACAATAATAATGTGGTGAATGCAATAAAAAATATGCTTTGCCTCTAAGACTTCAATACGACTTTGTTTATAAACCATACAGCCTATCAAGATAAGTATTAAATTTTATGCATTACATGCCCATACGGGACACTAGTAATTACTAAACGTGTTTTTAATTTAATATTGATAAATTGATTATCAAAAATATAGTGTGATACATTTATAAGTATATTATATCAGTGCAAATGTGTACTTAATTTTTATTATGTCAGGTTGAATTTTGTTTTACTTCCTTTCAGTAAATTAAAACTTATTTTAAATGTTTTTATTTTTCAATAAGCTCACGACCCCTTAAGGTATCAGACTACGTTCGGAACTGGGATTTCGCAAAAGCGTATAAATGGATAATATTTATGATATTTTAGATTAGAAAATGTTAATTAGACTTAGACTTAGATTAGAAAATGTATATAAAATTGTTTTAAGAATATTATTACAATAAAAAATTATTTAAGTACAATATTTTGACAAAAAATGAACATAGAATTAACAATTTTCAAAATGTTCTCCTTTTGTGAAAAATGCTTCTATTGTAATAATATTTTTTCCTGTATATAACCGGAACTCTGCAGAAGCTCAACTAAATTTTTGAAATATATAACTTAGAATGGGTTTATCCATGTTTTTGACAACAGAGGAAAGAAATTTTAAGAAAAAACGCCGATAATTATTTCAATGGGTTTTTAACTCTGAAAATAATGTGAAGTTTTCAAATCTTAGTTCGACTCTGAAGTCTTTACTTTATGTTTAAAACACACACACACAACAAAAATTTTTATTATTTTAGAAGCATTTTTTATAAAAGGAGAACATTTTTTAAAAGTTTATTCTAAGTTAATTTTTTTCTAAAATATTGTATTTAAATAAATTTTTTTTCAAAATGTCCTTAAAACTTTTATCATGTATTCTAATCTAAGTGACACTAAATATCATAAAAATTGTCCATTTATGCTTTTTAAAATCATGGTTCCGAACGTAGTCGGATTCCTTAAATGTGCGCTCTCCAAGTTTTGATAAACGCTGCTGAAAATTAAAAAATAAATATATCTACTTTTCTGTATTTAAACATACAAATATCTGTATTTTTGCCTTTTTCCTTGCTTCATCTGAAAAGGAAATAGAACGAATAAAACTCATTGTAAGTTTAATAAACTAATCAGTGATAAGAAACTAATCAATCTTTCTCCCGTAAACCCAAGCGGAAAAATTTCTTTAAGATGCATATATTTATCTTGCGGTATCTGAACGAAACAATTTCGTCAAAATCAATTTATTTTTAAATGCTTTTCTTCCATAACGCTATCGCATGCACATCAAAATTCAGTCACCCTTATTACTAGAAATCTCCTAGAAAGGGAGGGAGGGGAGAAAAGTCTTTTTAACGAATCAATGAACCGGAAAAAAAATTACACAATCCATTCATTATCTGAAGTCATTCATTATAGAACCTTTTGAATGGCCAGACATCACAAGACCTGGTTGGACCGTCGTGAATGTCAAAAAATTGCGTTGGGATGTCAAACTATTTTGTTCCTCAGCTCAATGGAAGGGTCTTAATTAGCATTGCTTCAAAAGAGCGGTAATGAATCAATAATAATCGTTTGCCAGAGACAGCTGTTTTGGAAACTTTGTTGTCTTGTTAAGGCTGGAATTGAAAAAGGAACCCTCTGTGGAGTCTGTCGTTCGAGATGATTCGTTTGCTCTTAATACAACCTTTCTGAGATGTTGTGGAAGAGTTATTTCATTTCTTCAGGATACCAATAACGAGATTTTCATTTTTAGATCATTGATGTTCTGAAAACTACTTTTATTTTCGTTTTGAAAAAATTGTGTTAAGTTATAGATAATTAGAATTTTATTCAAAGCATGTCTTACTGGTATATATCATATATATATCCTATTTTTCAATTCCTACTATTAGCTCGCACTATCTATATATTTATTTTTTATATATTTGTATATTTATTTATTTGTCTTGGCGGAATTTTCAATCGTTAATAAAATACATTTTAAAGCGCTGAATTGAGCTGGATCATTTTGGATGACAATACAATAATATAATTATAATTAATAAAAATTAATTGATTAAAACTAATTATTTAAAGAATTAAAAATACAGCCACGTTGGCGACTTGTGTGTCAAAACTTGAAAAGTTTTTTTTCTCACGTTTTAAAGCACTCAGTTGGACTGAAATTAAAAGGACAATACGATACTTTAATGATAATTAAAAAAAAACTAATTACCACTTAATGTTGTGATTCTGTCCTATGTATATACATATTTATATTAATTGTAACTATTTAATAAAAAGTTGCTAAAATAAAATTTTTCGCTGTTGATTTAAGTAGGAATTGACTTAAAAACTTTTTTTTTATATTACTTGTTCAATTCCTACTATTAACTAATACTCTCTATATATTTATTTATTTATCGTGGCGGAATTTTCAATAGTTACTAAAATATATTTTAAAGCGCTGAATTGAGCCGACATTTTATATACATGATTATTTTGGATGACAATTCAGAAGAAAAATTATAACTTATAAAAATTAATTGATCAAAACTAATTATTTACAGAATTACAAATAAAGCCACGTTAGTATCATTTTTGGCGACTTTGTGTCAAAACTTGAAAAGGTTTTTCTCTCACGTTTTAAAGCATTCAGTTGAACTGAAATTTTATATACATGATTGTTTTGGATGACAATACGATACTTTAATGATAATTAAAAAACTAATTACCACTTAATGTTGTGATTTTCTCATATGTATGTACATATTTATATTAATTGTAACTATTTAATAAAAAATAGCTAAAATAAATTTTTTCTTTGTTGATCTAAGTAGGAATTGAGACAATTTTTGTTATATTACTTGTTTCAGCAATAAGCTTTATTTAACGAGTTTGTTTTATATTGTATAGGTAACCTATATTTGAAATTATGCATTAATGTGTTGCCGAATTTTTATTTAAACCTCTATAATTTGTTGTTATTTATTCACTGCGGGATCAAAACTCTTTTGAATGTAACCAAAACAAGACAGTCAGCCCCGATTTACCGACCCGTATTTAATGAATTTCGAGATTTAACGAATTTTTCTTTTTTCACCGATAAAAACTAAAGCACAAATCCCTATTTAACGAATAATAAACCCAGAATAAAAATTCATTTCAATAACTGAATTGTTTTTGATTAGAAGAAATCTCTCGATTTCTTTTCAAATGACATCATTTTTGTTCTAAGCAGAAAAAAAAGAAGAAAAAAATTCTTGTAAGCAGCAAATTTTGACGGTAAAGAGTGCAACCCAATATTAGACCTTACAAGTGCTAATGAATCATGAGTGTTACTTATTGTGCGTGAGTTTTGAATAGGATAAGAAATTAATATCTTATCTCATCCAATGTTATCAATAATTTTAGCAGATATGTAAAAATATATTGTTTGGGTGTTTTTTGGGCACTTGCTTATTGTAGAATTTTAAAAGGGCAAATGAAAAAAAATTGTATTTTTTTGGACCCCGATATTACAAACACAGCTAACTAATTACTAAAAATCTGGAACTTTATTTTCTAGATATAAACTTTTTTTATTATTTAATATTTCCATCCATAAAAACAAAATAATTTATGTAGTAATGAAAATATATCACACTATTCCTGTAAAGTAACAAAACAAATTTGATATCTACGTATTTTTACGTGCATTTAAACTTCTTTAAATTATACGACTAAGAATTTATAAATATTCAAGTATTCAATGAATCATAATCATTAAAAAATGAATGTTACAAAGAAAAATATAAAAAGATAATTTCTCATAAGACGTATAAAGTGTTCGAATATATTAAGGTTTTGTGAAAATAAATTAGGCATATATTTTTATGCTCAACCACTTAATAAACCACCAGCGTAATTCCTTTAATCTGCATTACGATATATTTTGCGTATTTTTATTGAATTAATGTAGAATTTAATGCCATAGAGCTTTATATATAAAATTTTAGCACCATCAAAAGAGTTAAATTGATTCTTCGACATAATGCCTTCAACCAAAATTTTTGAAAACAATATCTTAAGATGAACATTTTTAATTACTTAGCATTAACATTTTTTAAAAAGCTTCATGCATGCATCGTCATAATATTTATATAAGAAGTTTTCCAAAGTATAAAACTTTTATATGAACTTATAGCTTATTTAAATGAGAAGTAAATTGCAGTAAGCCTCAAAAAGCCTTATTTGAGCTTAAAATTTCAATTCATCAGTTTTATTTTTCTTTAACTTACCTTATAATGTGAAATTACAAAAAAGTTAAAATAAATTAAAAATATATTCAGAGCTAAAATATTTTCTCTAATTATTTTCTAAGATTGTAATTCAATTATTGGGAACACAACCAAAATTTTATATATGCAGTAATTATACTATTGGCGATTACACGCACCTAATTGGAAAAATTTTAATCCTTTTTCTTCTTTTTTTTTTAATTCTACATTAAAACGTTGTTAAGAACAAATACATAAAAGTTCATTCTTTTAAAATAAATTTCAATAAAATTCATTTGCAGATTTTTTTTAAATGTATATTAAAAATTATCTTATGTCATTTCATGCGTTGTGTGTTGTGATTAATACCACCTGCCTTACAAAGTCTGATCGAGGCCCACGAAATTCATCGCTGCTAAGGGCTAGATTTCTTAGGCTAGTCGTTAGCCTTAGCTTTGAGCACCATGTAGGTAACAGTACGATTTTGCTGGGTTCCACCCCGACTTAGATAGAGAAAACACAGGGGGTAGCCAGGAGCCTCCCACCTCTTCGTAAGCACCTCTTGGTAGCTTGCCTACTTCGTAAGCCTAAGATTACGAATTTAATATCAGCAAAAATCGTACGCACGCATGTCATATGATTATATGGCATGTAAAAGATCCTTTGAGTATCAATTTGACTCTAGTACTTTTGGCAAAATTAAATCACGGGAGTATTTATTGTCAACGAGAGCTTGCATTAAAACTAGTGTCAAAACTTGGCAACGAGGGCCACCACTACTAGATGGTGTCATAATTAAATGGCTCGCACATTAGGGTACTTGCCGTCTGTGTAAAGGCTTATTTGCCTATAAGCAGTCCATTAGAAAAAAACTTTTAAAAAGGGTGTTAATTGACAGGTATCCTCGTGTGGTCCATCCTGGTTAAAGTTAAATCTATCCTCACTTCCTGTTGTAGTTGTTGTGACTAATGCCACCTGCCTGACGATGTCAGATCGTGGCCCGTGGAATTCATCACGACTAAGGACAAGAATTTTTACGCCTGTGTTTAGACTTAGCTTTGAGCTCCATGCAGGTTACAGTACGATTTTGCTTGGTTCCACCCCAATTTAGAGGGAGAAAACCCTGGGGTGGGCAGGGCCTCTCACCCGCTTCCACCAACCACACGATAGGACTTGCGGCTCGACGGCTATTTAGAGTACCTCCATGCCGCAAATGCACTATACATTTACATACATCCTTGGCTTCTCAGGGATTCGAACCCAGTCTCTACGGCACCGCAGTTAGCATCGCTAACCACTATACCGGCTGGGCGACTCCTCCTTATGAGTTTGAGCAAAATATCCTAATAGTATCAGATAAAAAAAATATTTATTAGCCTTTGCATATATAAACTGTTCAGAGTAAAATAAATGTAAATAAGCTCAATTATCCCGCCGAGGGTACCAGTTGACTCGGTGGCTTAGAGGTAGCTTGCCTACTTCGTAAGCCTAAGATTTATAGTTTTGATCTCAACGAAAATCGTAGGCACGCATGTTATATGATTATATGGCATGTAAAAGATCCTTTGAGTATCAATTAGACTCTGGTACTTTTGGCAAAATTAATTCATGGCAATATTTATTGTCAACGAGAGCTTGAATCAAAATTAATTCAAGTGTCAAAACTTGGCAGCGAGGGCCGCCACTAGATGGTGCCATCATTAAATGGCTCACACATTAGGGTACCTGCCGTCTGTGTAAAAGCTTATTTGCCGCTATACAGTCCATTAAAAAAAACTTTTAAAAATGGTGTAATGTGACAGGCATCCTTGTGGTCCATCCTGGTTAAAGTTAAATCTGTCACAGCATTGCCGCGCTTCCTTGTTCCTTTGAGCGTTTGTAAAATAAATGTAAATGAGCTCAAGTACAATTTATCTAAGTAAATAAGTAACTTAATAACTAACGTAATCATGTGTAAATAAATTAATAAATTTCTTTAATTTAAAAACGAGGGATTTATATAGAGTAATATAAAATAAAATAAAATAAATTTCAGAATATCTTTTAACAATATTAATTACTCGGGTTTTGAGTCTTCGAAACGGAATATAAATGAAATACTTCCATTTGTACTGCAGTAATACATAAAAACACATCCATGAACACAAAATATTTTCAGTTTCTAACGTGAACTTCAAACAACAAGTATTCTACTCAAGATATTCTTACAAGTCGCAGTTCTTCGACATATTGCCATGAATGCGTTCCTTTTAGATGACTATATATTGAAGTAAACAGATATCTTTAGTCGAGTGACGACATACCGCAGTTACAACACACAAGAATGATTCTGTTGAAGTATCCACCTAAACCGCGAGATGTTACAACTTCCCACTTTCGCAATAAAACTTTGACTCAAATTTAAACTTTACAATGTACAACATAGGGAATGTAGTTTAATATTTAGTTTCGTCGTGGATTCTGGAAACTTGTACGTTGAGAAATATTTACTCTAAAGTATTATTCTCTTTCATGTGATACAGGATTATTGAAGCGAGCTCATTTTCTGGAAACCGATATTTCGCTCCTTAGTTTATGAATATCTTTTATTGTGAAGTCCTTGAAATTATGTGTCTATTCCTGTTGTAGTGTTGTGTGAAGTATTGTATTAATAAAAATATATAGTAATGTGTAGTTTGATTTTCAAGTTCTTAGAAGTGAATTTTGTATATGTTTTCCGAATAATTGTAATGTCTTTTTAAAAGTTATTTTCTTAGGTTTTCATGTTTAACAAAAGTTAAAATAGTAATAAGGAATAAAAATGTACTTTTTTTTAAAAAAAATTATAATTTATAAATAATTAATTCAAATACTATCTATATTTAAATTTTTCTTTAAAGATGGAATGAAATTTTATTGTAAATGTTAACTACAAAATGAGGTTAAATAAATTATTTAAACCACAAGCAGATATTTATATCGGTATTTTTATAAATGGGCTTAAAATTTTGATTCCAAGCAAAATAAATGAAATATAATTTTTTACAAAATATATATCCAGCCAATGTGCAACTTATTATCTGCCCATTCTTTTCTATAAAAGAGTTTTTAAAAATTATTTTTTTAATGGAAAATCAAAGTTTCTGTAAGCAATCATGTCTCAAATATTTTCTACCAAATGTAATTTGATGCTTAGAATAACAGTTGTTATTGTACTTTAAAAGTTATTATAAAACATATCATGTATAATAATAACTGATATTTTTACCATTGCCAAATGCATAAAATTCTTTATGGAACTTTCTTCCTGATAGTATAAATCGCTAGTAATTGTAAACCATATATTTCAACAGCATCTTAGTGTGTGTGGAATGCGATTTTAAATTAGATATAGAACATGACATAATTAATTCAAATGATTATGCTACATATTAATGAATATAAAAATATAAACATTTAACGAAATTCTAAAATTATGGAGTTTTTCAAAATTGCGAAGTACTCTTCAGGTAATATTAATTAATGAATTTAGGTCTCACAGGACGCTTAAGTTGCAAATTTTTCAATTTTTGAAAAAATTATATATTAAAGTCTTAATATTTCTGAGTATTTTGGTACCAAATTTAAGTTGATACTGTGAAAACGTCCGAAGTTATTGATAAATAAGTAGTTAAATTAAACGAGAAAACCCTATCTCTTTCTTATCTTTGTGGCTTCATATTTGGCAAAACAAAAAATTTTAGTTTTCGCGCAGGATTTCTCAGAAGCTATTTTTGATATCAATTTTAAATTTTATACACGTGTTTAAAATAAGAATTTTCATAACTTAATCATCAATTTAAAAAAAAATATATATAGTAGAATTTTTTTTATTTGAATTTGAATTTAATTTTTTTTTTTTAAATTCTCGTTAGAATTGTATTTAAAAAATATTTTGTTTCCTCTAAATTTCTTAAAAATTAGTATAACTCCAAAAGTGCACATTTTTATACTAAGATTTTGTACTTCAGAATCCTGCGCGTTGTAAAATACCGATTTTCATTTTTTTTTTTTTAAATGTCCAATTTTTTTTCTTTATATATAATTTTATTTCTTTTTAAATTTTTTCTCTAAAAATTTAATAAATATTGTAAACATATATATATATATATGATTATCATGTGGTAAAAATTTCAAATTATTGTTTTGTTTTATTGCTAAGTTACATTGGTTTTAAGAAGGGCGTTTTTTTTCGAGTGCACGGATATCTGTTAAGGTTCCTGTGAGCCCTTAAAAAAGAACATTTACTGAGCACAAAAAACCATTGTCTACGCAGTATGAATACACAGTCGAAAAATATAATACAAATATAATGTTTTATTTTAATTAACGTCATTCTAAGAGCTGTATCAGGTTCTGGATAAATCTCACAATATTGAAATATGCACATATACAGGGTGTTGCCAAATTCGACCGACAAATTAAGAGGGCGGCTAATAGGTCTCAAAGGGACGACATATCCCCATAGAACAGGGGTGTCCAACCCAAAAGATCTTGTGGGCCACTTAGGAAAAACGTTACATTCTCGCGGGACGCACATAAAAATATGTACCTTTATATCAGATTTGGAAACAAAAAACAAAACAAAAAAAAACATTTATTGGAGTTAAAATTTCAAACAGAATGAATTATTATTATTGTTTTCATTATTTTTCATGTAAACAGACATAGATAACATAATAATGTTTATATAATAAAATAATGCAATGATCCAATAATGTTTAAAATATTACAGTTGCCATTTTCTTGAAAATTACGGTGTGTTCCTTTTGAAATGTTCTTTCGTCACTCATTATTGAAATTTGATTGTGCTGTCATTCGCAAACAAATAAGTATACATTGTCCTTCATCTTAACTGTCCTGAATATTTTTTTTAACTTTACAAAAAATCTCTGACTGCCTCTTGCTGGGCACTCCAAACAGAAAAGGAGAGTGAGAAATGAAAGTCGCACACACAAAATATCATGTACCATCCATAGTAAAGGATATGCATAGTGCAATTCGGAATTTATTAAAAAAGTTATTTATTATAGTAAAATCAAATGTAACTGTTTAATAAAATATATATCTATTTTAATCTAAAGGACATTTCTATTACCAAAAAGGATTTATTTTAAAACAAGAACAAGTAACAGGCAAAAACATTGTAGATTTATATATATGTATAAATTTCAACTCAAATAAATTTGAAAATGAAAAAAAACTTTAAAAATCTGATATTTAATTATTTTTGAAAAAATAGTCGGTGGGCCACAACTTACGTACTGGCGGGCCAAATGCAACCCGCGGGCCGCGTGTTGGACACCCCTGCCATAGAACATGAGGGTCGAAAGCCATATTTAGTCGGTCAAAATCGCGGTAGAAGTAGCCGTCGGTAAGACAATGTGGCAAAAGAGGAGAGTGAACAAACGAATGTGGGGATTTGGAGTACCATAGTAGGGGTTGAAGAAGCTTGCGCGTATGTAAATTTCCCAATTCTCCCGGAGTTTCTGTAGGGAGTACCAGTCACTGCGAACCAGGACATGTGGTTTACGCATGATGGGGCACCGACTCATTTTTCGATTGCGGTGCGTGACCACCTCTGGGCGGGATGACATATCCCGGGAGTTGGGTTAGGGGTTGCGGAAAGGTTGCTTGATCTCCAATAGGGTTTCTTTCCCGGGATTCCAAGAAATCATAAGATTTTCATAATTTTTGTATTCCCGGGCATTATACTTCGTTCCTGGGAACGACATGGGGCTGAAATAATCTGAGGTAGCTAGTTTTGACTGGACTGTGGATTTCAATCATCGGTATAATTTTTCAATTCCTACTACTAGCTCACAATCTATATATTTATTTATTTATTTTGGTGGAATTTTCAATCGTTAATAAAATACATTTTAAAGCGCTCTATTGAGCTGAAATTTTATATACAGGATTATTTTGGAGGACAATAAAATAATATAACAATAATTAATAAAAAATAATTAATTAAAACTAATTATTTAAAGAAATACAAATACAACCGCGTTGGCATAATTTTTGGCGACTTAGCGACCCTTTTGGCGAATTATGACAAAACTTTAAAAGGTTTTTTTTTTTCTCACGTGTTAAAGTATTCAGTTGAACTGAAATTTATATACACGATTGTTTTGGATGACAATATGATACTTTAATGATAATTAATAAAAATTAATTACCACTTAATGTTGTGATTCTGTCCTATGCATGTACATATTTATATTAATTGTAACTATTTAATAAAATGTAGCTAAAATAAAAATTTTCTTTGTTGATCTAAGTAGGAATTGACTTAAAATTTCTTTTTTATGCTATTTGTTAGCTTGCAGCCCGGCTGCAATTTGAGATCGTGTACCCCGAATTCCTTCGAAGGAAAAATATCTCCCAGTACTGGGATAATAGTGTAATAGAAGATGCAGAGCTGAGAATACTTTTTAAAGCTTGTCGTAGGAAAGAGTTGTATTTGTCTTGATAAGTTCCTATTTGTCTATCGAGCATCACTTTGCTAGCTAAAAGTATCTTAGTTTTTAAAGGAACATCATTTCTTAGGCTACCAGCACGACTTTTCTGATGAATTCTAATATCTTAATTTATGCTGATAAGGTAAGTACTTGCACTTAAAACTGCTAATTATTTAATTTTCTATTTTCGGATACTTGTCTTCATTATAAAATATTTAATTAGATCAGCAGTTTTAAGAAGGGATTGAACCCTCAAACAGTTTGGAGGAGAATATTTTTTAAAAAAAAATCTCACAAATTTTCTTATTTGTCATTTTTTTTTCACCATGATTTTGTGTGAGATTTTTACATTACTATTTAGTTATTTTTATTTAACAAAAATATAGCATAAACAAGAAATAAGTTACAGAAACAAAATCTCTTAAATACAAGAATTCATATTTTTAAAGTACAAGATCAGCAGCAAATAAACTTTGAAGTATTTATATGTGTATTAATATTGTTACGTAGATCCGAGGGTTCGGAGATTTTATGCAAAACAATCACAAAGAAAATAAACAATTCTTTAAGAGCGATGCGAATTTATTATCAAAAATCCAATCCTTTAAATACAGGATTCAGCAGCGATATTCACAGAGTAAATATCCAAAGGTCTTCACACCTTCAACAGCAATCAAACACAATAACAGTGTTTAAAAATACACGTAAGTAAAGATTATTCACAAGCACAGCGAGTTAATCGCTAGTCAAAAAAATCCTCACTACTCGCTGGTTTAATCCAGACTCTTCGCCGTTCAGGCGAGCATCTTTTTTTATAGGCGCGACAGAAACTTCCAGAAATATAACAGCTCGTGTCATTGAACGTGACACTAGTGGAGAGATCCACTACTTTTTAGAAGATTCCCGAGGATTCCAAACTCGCCAACATGGTCGCCAATGACGCCAAAGTCGCCAAATTGGCCGCCAACTTGGTTGCCAAAAATGATGCCAACTTGGCTCTACCGCCAAGATTTCGCCAAATTCTCATTGGATCGCCCTTATAACGTAAGGGTCGGCATTGCTTGTGAATGGTACAATTTTAACATGAAATAAACATAACATAGAGTAATATAAATGCATTAAACACTCAAATACAAATTATTTACACTATTTACACAAAATTCGTTACAATATTTATCTCTTAGTAGCAACACTAGAAAATAATAGATTGAGGACTGATTAAAAAATAACTGAAAATTGATTCTCAAACATGAAACTGAGTGAGGATTTGAAAACAATTTCTAAGACTTTAGCTGAAGCTGAGATTATTTTCGGTAGCAGGATTCATCATAATAAAGCTATGAATTAGGATAAGTGACAACAGCATAGATCAGAGCGTCTCAAAATTTCAATATTTGCGAACCAATATTCAATCATAAATTTCATCGCACCCCCGCCCCTCCATACAATAACAATATATACCCCTGGCCACTCCCTGGGTTTTCTCCCTCTAAATAGGGATGGAACCGATTAAAATCGTGCTGTCACCTGCATGGTGCTCAAAGCTAATGCTAACGACTGGCGTAAAAATTCTATTCCTTAGCAGCGATGAATTTCGCGGGCATCGATCTAACTTCGTCAGGCAGATGGCATTAGTCACAACACATAAAATCACATAAGATTATTTTTAATATACATTAAAAATCTGCAAATGAATATAATTTTATTCAATTTTTTTTCTAAAAGAATAAACTTTTATGCAATTGTTCTTTAGTTAATAACGTTTTAATGTAGAATTAAAAAAGAAGAAAAAAGACTAAAATTTTTCCAGTTATGTATATGTAATCGTCAATAGAAATTACTGCATATATAAAATTTTGGTTGAGTTCAATAATTGAATTACATTCTTAGAAAATAATTAGAGAATATTAGCTCTGAATATCTTTTTAATTTACTTTAACTTTTTTTGTAATTTCACATAATAAAGTACGTCAAAGAAAAATTTAACTGGTGGTTTGAAATTTTAAGCTCAAATAAGGCTTTTCGAGGCTTACACATTGCAATTTATTTCTCCTTTAAATAAGCTATAAGTTCGTATAAAGTTTTACACCTTGGAAAACTCCTTATATAAATATTATGACGATGTATGCTTAAAACCTTTTAAAATTATTAATGCGAAGTCATTAAAATGCTCATCTTAAAATTCTATTTTCAAAAATTTTGGTTGAAGGCATTATGTCGAAGAATCGATTTAACTTTTTTGATGGTGCTAAAAATTTAAAGCTCTATGGCATTAAACTCTACATTAATTAGAGGGTAGTGGTGAAAATTTGAAATATGCTTATTTAAAGAGTTATGTGCTTTTATTATAGACCAAGGCTGAGATTTTAAAATTTCTGGCAAAGGCAAGCCGTGAAGAACTGGCAACTGGAAAGTTGCTTTGCGAAAACATTGCAATTGTTTTACTGTTCGACGGCAGGTATATGCAGTATTTATCGGAAGTTTATTTTTTGATGGTGAAACAAGCAGCAGATGCAAAAATATTGGCCGTATGCAACTAAATAAAGTAACAACGGAAAACGTCTTTTTCTTCCTAGTAGACACATGTTTACGCCTCTTTGAATCATCAGAGAAATTAAATGCAAAACTTTGGAGTGTGAATTTGTACGTTACGCAAATAAATAAATATACATTACATTTATACAAATAGTTTATCATATTTAATCTATATAGTTAAAGTTATAGTACAACTTGTTATTAATTCATCTCTTAGAACATATATCTGATAAAATGGCCGTTACTCGTTGCTGGGAATTACATAATGTGTTGTATGACTATATATATATATATATATATATATATATATATATATGAATAAGCTATTCAAAATAGTAAGGATTAAAAATTCTGATATTGATAATAGTTTATTACTATAAACTTAAATATTTCATAGTCATAGTTATCTCCATATTCTAATAATAGATAAGATTACTAATTATTATTTTACTCATATTTACTGTAGTGTTACTAAAGTTATGCTATAATTTGTAACTCTTATTAAATTTTATTTCCATTCTTTTTATACTTTTGTTAAGTGCTACATTTCAGCCATTCACATGATTTAAATCTGCATTAGGATTCAGAATCTGGCAATAACTTATTTATTGCACTCAGATTTAGCACGGGCTCAGCACTTTTAAGTGTAATTTTTAAGTAAGTTACCTCTATCTTGTAATATATTTAGATATTTCTATCCATTACTTTCAATAAGTTTTTGCTTAGTATTATTTACATAAAGGGGAAGTTGGCTGGCCAAAAATAAATTTAACTTTTAAATAAATTATTTTATATATATGCTGTCCTAAGTCAGCAATGTTTATAATACTGCAGCATCCATTTTATAATTTTTATTCTTGGTTGCTCATATGTCCTTCATTATGGGATTTTCCTACTGTCTATGTGTTTTTCGAATATGATTGTTGGATGTTTTCTCTTGTTTGTAGAGAATAAGACTATACATATATATATATATTGATGTTTAAATCATAGAGTTTCTTCTCTAGAGTTAAAACAACACGCTTTAGGTTTCTAAAATTGAGGAAGAATATTTATCTTTTCGTCTTATATGGAATGTTATCCTTTCTTCAGTGTTATCTTTCTTTTGCAAAACGTGATCTTAGCAAATCTGTATTCAACAATAGAGATCTTCTAACGAAATTTAAAGTTTGTGAGTCTTATAGTACTTAAAAAGGTGTTTTTTTTTTTATTTTTTTTTATTTATAATGCTGCCGAATCTCCCCCCACCCTTAGTCCTTGGGATTCGATTTCTATAAAATTAGTCTTTTTTTCAACGAAAAAACATATTAGCGTAATTTGAAGCTATACATCTTATAGTTCAAAAATGGGATTTTTTATTTTTAACACCTACATTACCCTCAACCTTTTTTGGGCTATGGGTTCTTAGCGGACGTCTTTTCTACAAAAGTAACATGTCGGCAAATTTCAAAACTGTATGACTTAAGTTTCAAAACGAAAATGTTATGTATAATGTTCAACCCCCCTCCCTCTAGAATCAACTTCCAAAAAATCCGTTCTTAGTGGATCTCTACTAAAAAAATAATTACTGCCAAATTACAAGTATATAGGTCTTATGGTCCAGGAGATCTCATGATAGGTTGCTTTTCTCATATATATATATATATATATATATAGATTGAATTTATTTTGTTAAAATAATTATTACAGCGTAATATATCTTAAATTAATTGTAGCCATAAAATCAGTTTAAATGATTAAGAAAATCTTGTAAGATAATTTTTTTAAACAATTTTTAGCGCTGGAACATTTCCTTACTAACATTTATTTAAGCTCTTTTCTCTTATTTAGATGTAAAATTTCATTCACATTATGACTCTACAATTACATTCATTAAATATTTGCCTTTTCAAATTAATCTAGAGTACCTTTTACTTTCTGACAAAATTGTAACATTTAAAATCATTCTTTCAATTCAGTAAGAGGTGGAAGATTAAAACTGCGAAGCAAAATTTCTTTCACATAAAAGTTTCCATAGAAACGAAATATTTTTCACATTTAAAGGAAGTTTCGCTACGCTTTAGAAAGTTCTTTTTATATTTTTTTTGTTACATTTATTTTTCAATAGAAAGTCTAGTCTATAGTACTATTCTAGCTAGAAAAGTATTCATCATTTTACAATTCTAAGGTGAGAGAATAAAAGTTTAAAGTAATATCCTTTGAGGAATTCTAAAAAAAAATATGTTGAAAAATAGAAATAAAACTTTTATTATTGAAGTATAATGTTGTTGGTTATTTTCTAAGAAAGTGCATTTCAAGTTGTTAAATTCAAGTTGCTAAAATTATACTTGAAAATTGTAAGGAGAATATATTTAAAGTTTTACCGATAAATTTCAAGTGTAATTTTAAAAGTAGACTTAAAAAATAAATTGGTCTGTTTGTTGTCTCAGTCTTCTGAAGTTAAAAATTGTGAAGCATATATTCAAAGCAAATAAATGAAAATCGAGTGATGTTAGGATTGTGGCAAATGAAAAAGTTAGGCCCTATTTCCTTTTTTATGTACAGCAATAATATGGTGTTGAAATACGATGAATACAAATTTATTCTAACATCAATAAAGTATTGTTTATTTTAATTGAACAATTATAAAATCGTTTGTTAGTTTATGATTAAAAGGATAAGTTGTAAATTACTCAAATTCAGTGATACATTTTTCTACAAAAATTTAATGGACCGTGTACTTTTTTTACTTCAACAGAAACTTAAAAAAATGTCTAGCATTATCCTAATTTAATATATATCACATATTAATGATCTATTTTTTTTTAGTAAAAATAGTCAATAAAGTCAAGTCAATAAATAGTCAAGATTAATTTTTATTCTGCAAAAGTTAATAAAAACAACAAAAATCAGCTTACTGCTGAATATCTATTTACAAAGATGTTTCAGATCATTAATGAAACAACAGCATTTTTTTTTTAAAGAAATGTTTTTAAAATTAATGCCATTAATGTCCCCTTTTGGAATAACAATATACATATCTCATTCATTAGACCCAATGTAACTTAACTACTTTTAATATACTTGTTATTTAGTATATAACGATTGGAAAAGTGAGTAATATTAAAACCAAATAAAACTCTTGGCAAAACATGATTTTCCTACAATTTAAAACAATTTAAAAAAATAACAATACAATTTATTTTAAATACAAGTTTTTACAATACACTTTATTATTTATTCCCTACAATTTATTTTAAACATTTAATTGTCATTGAGATAATTTTAATGTTATATATATATATATATATATATATATATATATATATATATATATATATATATATATATATTTATTATACATATAATTCAAATTAATTTAAGCCTTAATAACTTATTAACTATTGATGGTTCATTTCTTCAGAACTTTGTTTAAATAATAACTAGCTTCCCACCTAACAGGAATATTTTGAACTTCATCTATCTATCCACACAGATTATGTGATTTGAGCTTTCATTTCCCGCTTGGAATAAAAATTGAGATTTCTGGAAAATCTGTTCTTTTGCCTTGATTCTTCCTCTTGTAATAGGCTAAGCCTGGACGTGTGTGTCTTTTCGTGCTGTGTGTTTTCTTTGTTTTAATGTCCATATATGTTTGTGTGTATCTTGTGTATGTAATGTCTATATATGTTTGTGTGTAATAAACAGGATTAAAATTGAGCATTTTACTGTGCAATCATTGCAACATCAACAAATAAATAATTCTTAATTAATTAATTCTTGGCCGGGAGTATTACATATATATATAATAGCTAAAATTAGTATTTACATATTACATAATACTTGAATCTTAATCTCTAAATCATAATACCGAATACTCTATTTCGAGATAACTAATATTTTGATAAATGCATTAGTGACTCCATGTTAAAAGGATTAGCCCTTTAACTCTTGACAGATTTCGTGGCAATTACTAGTAAAAGGAATATCATAATAGATCACACGTGCCTTACAAAGCTGTTTCTGCTTTTCAAAATATGATGATGTAATTTATATAAATAACAAATAATTTCCCTTCACTTTAACACGTTATTATGTTTTTTTGTATTACATTTTTCAGTGCTTATCCGTCAATTTTTAAATAAAAAATTTGAATAATTATATTTCTTGTACTGTGGAACATGAGCGAAGCATACAGTCAAAATAACTCTCATGAGGCTAAAATGAAATAAGCGATGAAGCTATCAGTATTAAGAAGCTTTGTTTTCGTGCGACAACTACAATAGGAAAAAATCAATCTCATCTTTCCAACAATCCATTATAAATACGTATATATATATACACTATCTACTAAAAAATATTTTGTTACCCTTGCAAAGAAGACACACGCGCGCACTTATATATATATATATATATATATATATATTTAGTTCATATTTCTATAATCTGTACAAAATCACCATCTGCAATCTGAGAAGTTAGATCTTAAAATAAAGAAAATTTTAAGATACCTTTGATTAATGATTTGTTCTATTTTAACGTATCGAATAAATAAAATAAAGTAGTTCTTTAGCATTTGAATTTAATTCCAATTAGTTAACTAATCCAAATAAATTATTTACATTAAGGGTTTAATTTCTTCAAGGTTAAAATAAATAATACATTTTTTCTCTAAGGCTTGAAGTTTAAAAAATATATAATATTAACATTCATGGTTAAATATACCTTTAAATATACCTGTGAAAAATATACCTTTTGAATAAAAAAAAAATCATTATTTTCTTTATTTCAAGAACTTAAAGAAAGAAAAAAAATACGTTTAAATTAATTAAAACTTATAAGATACAATCTACTTCATTCACAAAATTTGTCTCATTTTGCCTCAAAGTTTTATTCCGAAATCCTTTCACATTTAGTTAGATTTACCTTCAAAAGTTAGTTTCTTTGATAAAAGAACAATATTATATAATAGACATTTTCTTTACACTGGAGAGAAATATCTTTGCAATCTGAAATTCGATGTGAAGAAAATGGGTTTTCGGTGTTCCGAAAGAAATGTTCGCTTCGTAAATGTTGAATTCACGCATTTGTTCTGTGAAACGAGGAAAAATGGGAAAGTTTAAGATGATAAGATGTACATTCAAATCTCTCATCAGAAATTCTTCCTCTATGTAATGAATAAATCTTAAAATTTATTTTCCAAGAAGTAATTTAATTTTCATTTTGTTATTTGTTTGTTTTGAAGTATTATTTACACGGTATATATATAGCTCTGTTAATTTATTTCCTCTTTTCACTGAAATTGAATTTTCTTGTTCCTTCTAGAATTTTCAAGTCATGTTTCTTCTTGGGACTGAGCAATTTTATTAGAAATACTTATGCACAGTTTTTAATTATAATAACTCAAAATATTGATTCATCTTTAAGTTGTAAAGTTTACTGTAAAATAATGTTTATTCGAGATATACTTGGCTTATACAGTAAAAAAAGCATGCTTCTTAAAACATCGGCAAGTTTAAACGGAAAATAGTTCTATTTTAAAGTTTGATCTTATTTTATAAAATTGTCAATGTTTAAATATTTTATACAGTTCTTAAAGATAAATAATTTTTTCTTTATAAACATTTCATTTGCAATATAAATCTTGCAACTTAATTTTTAGCTGCTTCCGAAAAAAGAGAAAACAAAATAAAGGTAAGCGTAGTAAAAACGACTTAACTAATAAAATACTATATATAATTACCATTCAAATTAATTTTAAGTTGCTTCCGTAAAAAGAAATATTAGTAAATGTAAGCAAATATAATAATAAAGGATCTTAACCAGTAAAATAACATACATAATCACCATTCAAATTAATTAAAGATTGAAACATAGTTCTGTCTGAAAACTAAACAAGCATATCGTGCAATCGAGGATTAAAAGTTTTATACTAAATTTATTTATAAATATAATTACGTTTGAAGTTTAGTTATTCAATAAAAAAGTAGGTTTTTTAAGTCTAGTTTATGAGAAAATGTTTCATTTAGTGCACTTAAAACGCTTGATCTTAATCCTATAAAATGCAAATAAGGCTATCATTATTTTATTAAAAAATAGTTATTATTAATTTTTTTTACATTAGGATTCTCGCAAATTTTGTTTAAATACCTTTAAGAAATACATTACAAATAGCACAAGTGAAACTACACTGAAGTTTTATCTTTTTAAACCGTAAACCATTTTAAAAAGCAAAATATATTTTAATGATGCTTTTTTAAATATAATTGTTGCAAAGTTATTATTCTAATTTTTTCAAGTATACATTAAATAGAAATAAAATATTAACACTAAGCTTTTTCTCTTTTTATTTAAGGTATTCGACTAATTGCGACAATTATTATTATTTTTTTTAAATGGAGATATGGAGATTTTTGTGGATTTTAAATTTATTTAGTACACATTTTAAGAAAAGACTAAAATTAAGAAGAGAAAACTAAATTATTACTACTAAAATGGGAACAAATGGGTAAAAATTAACAAAAAATTACATAAACGGGGTCTGTTCTGAACAAATAGTAAATGAACTAATTCTAAATTTTTCCATTTTGATGTATTGCTTTGCTATTCATTTTGGAAATGACCTTCAGAATAAGAGATATTTTAATTTTTGCAAAAACTAGAGCACTTTATCTTAATTGTTATATGAAATTTCTTAAAAAAAAACATTGATTATATTCACATTAAGATTTGCAAATTTTGTAATAAAACAGTGATCAATAAATCTGAAGGTTAAAACACTTGTACTGTTATACAGAAGATGCACAAAAAATTCAGCAAATTATTTTAAAAATTTTTTGAGCAATTGCTGTCCCGTTTAAGCTTTTCGAAAAAAAAACACATTTCGAGTAAAACGCATTTTAAAGTTTGACATCTTATGTACAGTTACGGCATCCGTTTTACTAAAACACTTGTAGTTTTTGTTCTAATGAATGAAAAATAAAAAAAAAAAAATGTCATTTTTATAAAGCTAATAAGATGACTTATAAAATAAATCCGTATAATTTTTTTGTCAATTTTTTTAAAAAATCATGTTTTTAGGATAGTCGGATACCTTAAACACATTCGATTAGTTGTGTATTTTTTCTAAAAAATATTAAGAAAAAAGAAAGAACTTGACAAAATCTTTTGAAATTAGAACGTTAGAAAATTTATTTTAAAAGAAAAAAATGCAAGGTTCATATATATTGCCTTTTCATTGAGTAAAGTAAAATATTTAATTTGAAATATATAACCCCCCAAAATTTATTTAACGGTGCTGTCTAAATGAATTATAAAAAAGAACCATTTAATTTAAGGAATTGAAAATATGAAATAAATAAATAAATTGCAATGCCTGAACTAGAATAAAAGTGAAAAACAAATACATTACTAAGAACATTTCTGTCAAATTAAATAAGAGTTTCAGGTTATTTCAAGGAAAATAATACTAAAACCAAAAATATCGCATTTCTTTACATTATACAAACAAACAGGGAAAAAAAGGAAGCGGACATAAAAACAAAATCCATCACGAAATCCAAAAATCTCACAATTTCTTCACTTGACAAATAAATCAATGGGGATTGCGAGATTCCCCTAAATTATAATGTATTCTTTAAGAACCCCACTAGACATCTCCCGCTGCGTGTTCCCTATTTCCTCCCACTTCGTATTCAGGATCTTCTCTCACTGCGGAAAGGATTTACGGCGTGTCAGCGTCCTGACATACGCAGATGGCATTTTCGTGTAATGCTCATAATATCTATTTTCCCTTGTGTGAAAGGGGAGAGGCCATAAGGGGAAAGGTGCTGTTATCATAAGAAGAATGCTGTTAATATCAAGGTATTTGTCTCTGGATAGGGCTAAGGTAAAGAAAAAGGAAACTAGGACTGTTTTGGGTGTGAGTGAAATACTTTGGGTTTGGGGAGTTAACTTGTGTTTTGGAAATATTGCAAGAGTTCTTACGATATACACAGATGTAAGTAAGTACTCAAGTAAGAATATTCTTAAGATTTTAAATAAGACAATTTTTTACAGAACAATTTTATTTGAAGTATTAATAAAGATAAAACGGTCCGCAAATATAAAAAAAACAAATCTGCAGGAATGTGATTGATAAATGTAAGTTAGTTTAGATGTTTTTGCATTTGATTTTAAAGCTACTCTTAATATGCACTATAAGATAACAGTAAATTTATACAACATCATTTCTCAAAATGTGGAGCGCAAGTTTATTAAAAAATTGAAAAAAAGCATTAATTTACTGAAAGTGAACAAGCCAAATACATTCTGACATGATAAGAAATAAATGCACTTTTACACTGATAAGAAACACTTATAAATAAATGTATCATTACTGCAAAGGTATTTTATAATTAATTTATCAATGCTAAGTTAAGAACAAATTTAATATTACCAGTGACTTATGGGCTTGTCATATATAAAATTATATACAAAAATTAACACTTATCTTGATAATTTGTACAGTTTATAATTAATTCCTTAACTGCGGATTAAAAGATACGGTTTCACTCCCCAATGCCACCATTTTTCATGTAGGAGTACGTATGTGATGTATTCGATTGATTGATTTATTGATTGAATAAACGTCGCACACACGAGGGCTTTGACGGACCCATTGAACCATGGTCAAGTGACGGACGACACTGAGCTGCACCTCCAACACCACACACACCAACGGAGGACGTTTCAGCTCGACAGATTTAACGTGCATCGCTGATTCAAGGGGTCTAGTGGTACTGCTCGAACTCGTGACAAGGCGCCACGGTCCGATACTATCCACTCGGCTACCGCTGCTAATGTGATGTATTTGAAGGGTTGGGGTGAGGAAGAAAAGGAATAAGTAAAAAAAAATCCTCTGAAATGAATAAATCCTTCACAAAAACTGATCAGGTATTTTTATTGCATTCCAAAGTCTTCAAAATAGTTTTATGAATAGCAGTGAACAAAACAATTTGTATTTTGGACAGACGTATATATACGTCCGGGAGAATTAACACTGCGGCTGAGAGAGACGTTAATATACATATTAGGCACTTAAGAGGTTAAACTCGAATTGTAGCTTTAGAGTCAAAGTATAGTATTATTGAATTCAATACATTGTTATTGTATAGAGGAGAGGGGAAACCGCAATGAAAATTATGATTGAATATTGGTTCGCAAATATTGAAAGTTTGAGAAGCACTGTAGTACAGGTTATTTGATAGAGGATTAAATGATGAGGAGAGATATTCGGGAAACAAAACGAAGACAAAATTTTTGTTAAAATTTTTGCATGAATTACATAAAAAAAAAAATGTTTCACTTACTTTGTGTAATGAGTTCCAACAAGATTGCATAAATTCACATTTTGAAGGCATATTCAGAACTGGTTCAACTGTTCAGCACAAAGGATAAAGTACACGAATACATATAGAAAGAAAGGGGGAATAATTCACAAATCCAGAGTTCTTTAAATTATGATTAAGACCTGATTACAAGTGTAAGTAACTTATCCCTCAAATTCAATATCAATAATGTGTGAATCTGAAAATTCACATTTTGCTTATAAGAAGCTCCTTACAGTTATTACAAAATTTATGTTCTGTAAAAGAATTTTGCTTAGTCAAATTAGGTGAAAATTTTTCATTTGTAGTAGGTGAAATTTCAAGAAGTTGACTGTAGTTTATGCATGAAAATTTGACAAATAAAAATAATAATAATAATAATAAAATGTAGATATACAGCAAAAGAGTTTGCTTTGCATTATTACAAAAAATAATAAAATAATTTGTGCCTTACAAATCTTGCAAAGTTTATATAATTTTGTTTGTAAAATATTCATAGATATTTCGCCTTATTATTTTTTTAACAGTGATGATATTTTTGAATTGTTGATGGTAAATTTGTAAATATTAGCATCATTTACACGGTATGCGTCAAAATGTTGTACTCGGATATATTATATATATTTATATACATGCAAAACATTTCTTGGAAATTTTCCAGTATATTTGAATTTTCTTATTTTATACATCATGAATATTTACTCAGACAAATAACTAGAAATATATTCAAGTAGAAATAGACAGAAAACTGATTGAAAACATTTTCAACAGGAGGATATATTTGTAACTTTAACATTTTTATCATAGAAAGAGAATACATGATTTATTTACATAAAAAAATGCACGTACATCTTTTTTCTTCAGTTATAAATAATATATGTGGAGTTTTTTAATTTTCTGAAATTCGAATACATACATCAGTATACATTTTAGAGTATTAAATTGCATCGAGCACTGCTTAAAGATTTTGATATTTAACATATTTAAAGTGCATCAAATGGCTGAGTACTCGAATCTAAGACTCGGCAAGAGTAACGTGTACTTACGTATTATCGCAACAATCGGCAACTCTATTAAATACTCGCCAAGTTGGCGACTCTTTTTTCCTATGTGTCGTACGCGCTGAATTGTCAGCCAGGTGCTTCGTTTATATAATGCCGCCAATAGGTTGCGATAGTACGTAAGTACCGAATAACGTCAGTGAGGAATTAGTAACCATGGCTACTTGGCTATCGTGACCACATAGATTTGAATTTAAAGATCAATGTAGCATTAAATTGTAGTGATCTAATATACCAGGCTGTGTTGATATTGAGAAACGTTATATATCGGCATACACAAAAAAATTTGTATAGTTTTAGAAATTAGAATTTATGTTTAAATTACATATATATATATATATATATATATCTTCATCGCTTAAAAAACATGGCTTAAAATTTTTAAGATGTGCTTCGTTTCATAGAATTCGGAAACGGATTTCCTTAGTGGCCTGTTACATCTAATTGAATATAAATAAACTGAATTAAATAACTATTAATATTATATATAGTGGTGTGATGTGTCTGTGTCTGTGTTTATCATTTTAATACTTCACAATATTTATCAGTATATGCAGCTATAAAAGATTTCTCATTTTTCTCTATTCTTCTAACACGAGTCACCGAATTATACAGAAGATAAACTTTAAATTATAACACAGTCATAAATACTTAAAAATGCGTAGAGTTTACGTAGGTTGTAATAATATTTTTATAAATTTGAGCTTACTTCAAAATTCAGTATTTTAAGACTGGCTTTATTATCGAATATGTAGGAAAATAAATCTTGTGTTTTACACAAAATAAAAATATTAAATAGTGTACTTCAAATACTTACATATCTATATACATAAAAAGTTTTATAAACATGGTATTAAAATGATTACTGTGTAAAATATCTATGTAAAGTAATGAATTTTCAAAAATCAGTAATAATTAAATACTATAAGCAATAAACAGAAATAAATGGAATATATTTAAATATATAAATTAAATGATACACATACGTAATTTTTTCAAATAATTTTAAATTTTTATTACATAAATATTACATTTTAATTATAGAAACCTATATAAATTCTTAGAAGGTATATATAGATTTCTAGAAAGGTAATAGCCCTTGTGAAATTTCACACTGCGTTGTTAATAAATAATCATTCAATTTGAAAATGGTAACAATTTAATCCTTTATTAACCAAATATATTTTACACTTTATGAATTTTGCAATGAAATTTATTAATGCTTACGTGTTTTACTAAGATGGAATAGGGCAGAGGGTCGTCTAATAAAATATATAAGCATCTGCATTTTCTACTAATTTATTTAAGTGAAAGCCCATTAACTAGCATTTTCAAAAAAAGTAAAATTTTGAAATGAATGAAATAATTGCGATAAGACTTGAAATTAAAATATTATCCGGGAATTCTTCCATTTGTTGGGTGTCATTAACAAGAACATTTCCTCGCATTTTTTCCATTATGCCTAATTACTAAGACATTTCAAAGTTTAACTCAAAAATTTCTCCTCTTGATAAAAATCGTGAAATTTTTCTAATACCAGGAAGCATTTGAAAATAAAGAAAGGATAAACTTATTAGATATACTTAAAAATGGCCATTTTGAAGACAAAAATCATTAATAAAGAATCACAAAAGAGATTAAAAACTAATATGAAAAATAAAAGATTATCAAAAAATGATAATGAAGTATCACAGAGGTCATTTCAAAGTCATTATGAAATCCTTAGGGAGTGAAACGTTCGTACTTGTTACCGAAAGTCCCTCATTTTTGTATCGATTAATGCCTGGAATCTAAAATTAGCTCCATTACTAAGAGATACAATTTGAATGTACATTATCGAAAATTTTAAACGACTCTAGTTTCATAACTGTTTAATTACTGCGCGTTATTGCTTAAAAGTGGCATTTGTTAATGTTTCAAATGTGGTTTCTTAAATAAAGAATTAGGAATGCTAAGTTAGGGCAATAACTTCCCATCATCGTCACGAAGAGGTGTAAATTAAGCACATTAAGCAAATTTTAAAACTTTTAGTCAATTATTTGTGATGTGTATAAGTGCATCTAAGAGAGAAGAAATTGCTGTGTAATTATTTAAGATGTGATGTTTTTCTGCATGTTATGTATCTTTTAACATAATTTTCCCATAGTATCAAGACTCTCAATTCATTATAGATAACTTTTTTCCAGACTAAGTAGCTATCATTATTTGTATTATTTTTTTATCTGTTATATCTGTACTTTTTAATGTATTTAATACCTTTGAAATAAATCCGTGCTTAAAATGTGTTCAACTGTTGCTGCGTAAATGTAATGGAAGTTTGGTGTAACATATAGAGAAATATTTCATGAAATTTCATTAATTCTTTGAATATTGAATCCTCACGTTGGTGGGAAAAGGAAAAGTGAGAGTTGAGTGCCAACATCTTCAAGTAACCAGAGTTCAGAATTTCTTTTCCTTCAGAATTTCACTTGTACATTTTCGTTTCCTTAAGTTACTTTAATAAAGATCAATAGATCTTTAATCAAATTATTTAATAGCTGATTAAACCTTATGAGATACGCCAGCTACTTCATGAATAGAATATGTATGCACAATAAATGATTATCTGTGTGTAGCATGAGAAAAGAAAATACATTATAAATATTTTCATCTGTTTCAATTTAAACCAGAAGTGTGTCCAATCACGAAAAAAAAATTTTTAAAAAAAATGAAATTCTGGATTTTTTTTTTAATGGGAGTTATTTTTTGCCTTCCACACATATTCAAATGATTTTTGATATTAAAATGTTTTATGTTGGCGATTAAACGTAATACAAATTTAATTGTATATTTACTCAAATATGGAAAAAAGTTGTTCAACAGTTTCAACTTTTCAAGTGGATTTTACATTTTACGGAGTTTTTGAATTAAAGAAATAAATAAGCTGGCAGACTTTTCAGAAGCATAAACAAGAATTAAGATATTAACAATGTTGTTAGCTAATACATACAAACATTTAATCTTAAAGGAATTGAAGGATATAGGACGAGAAACTTTCTGCATGATAAGAAAAATCTTTTTAGCCAGAAAGTTAGCTTTCTGCTTACCTGGAATTTCACAGTGAGCAGGAACCCACTGGAAGATTATAGTTCCCTCAAATGATGCCAGAGTTTTATGATCATGACCACAATCCAATATGCCCTGTGTTATGGGATTGTTATTAGAAACGATAGATAACACAGCAGATCTTGAATCGCTGAGGATAACAGCTCTTGAGAATGTTTCCAAATAGCACTGTAGCTAGGACAGAGCTGTGCAAATCGCAACAAACTCATCGTCAAACACAGTATCTCGGCCCATAGGGACATAGAATGAAAGCATTTTGAAGAAAACTCCGGCACCTGCATTAGAGCTATACGAAAGGAAGGGTCCATCGGTAAAGATACGAAGCCACTCTGGTTCAAGGTAAAGAATATTTAATACTTAGAGAGCGAGGACTCTGAAAATATAGAGGTGTCTGTATTACTTTTAGTTACCTTTTGACCCAGGCCAAGATTAATCCAGAAAAGTTTCGAATTCATTATATTTTGTTGTGGAATGAGTAACTCTGGTTCACACACACACACACACACACACGACTTACACTAAGTGGATTTTTTTAATTACTGTGAATATAATATAATAAAAATTAAAGTTTACTTTTTTAAAATTTTTAATTATATCCTTTAAAGTATAGTTTATCTTTTTAAGAAATACGCACAATCAATTTTTGTTTCTTTAATTATACTTTTCATTATTATTCATTAGAATTCGAAAGCAATTTAAAATGATTAAAATGTATTAGTTATTGATTCTATTTGATAGTGTAAATATAGAACATTTCAAAACTTAAATTAGATTATGTTAAATTTCGACATATTACTACAAAATATAAAATTTTCACTTTATGTTATTATAGATAACTATTACAGTAATAAATCATTATTAAGAGAATATCTTAATTATAGTTTATTTTATATGATATTACAAATATCTTTAATTTAAAACAAACTTTTCTTTGTGCTGAACTTAAATGTGTAAAATGCCAATCAGAAAATAGGGCAAGAATATGATCCGAAGGGCAAGAATAATTTTCTTTAACTTATCACGTCTACTTTTATAATTACCCTTCTTGAACGTTCTTTTATTTTAGATAACACACTTATTTCTTAGCGTTTACACAATGCGTCACTTTAAAAAAAACGAGTCATACAGTGGTCGCATATGATGTGTAACATCTGACATGTTATTGTGGTAAATATGCAATATTAACTTTTTTCCTGAAAAGAATATGAAAAAAAATCGGGTATGATTGGAAATAATTTCCTATCGAATAATTATATCTTTAATGAAAATTGTATTTAATTAACAAAATGAGTAATGTGTGCAATATTTTATAAAAATAATTATTCTTGTTCAATTTGGGGAAGAGTGGAGCCAATAGACTTATGATAACTAAAGTATGACACATATACTTGTGATTTTAAAGTATTTAAAAACCGATGAAAAACAACGTCAATGACAGTACTACTGTTAGCCGTCGAAACATTCTAATTTGTGTTCATTTCGAGCTTGAGTTCATCATTCATAAAAGCTATGAGTGGCTCAGCTTTTGGCAAACTGAAAAATTTAAAATCACCACTCAAAATCAGGGGAAGCAAGTGATAATTTTTTTAAAAGAGCAGAACCACCTTCCTTACATGGTAAAAGTACAAATTTGGTAAAGTACAATTTTTTTAAGCGTTTGATTCGAAGAAATGTATACGACCACCGAAATCACTATTTGTCGATTTTCAAATAAGCATTCTGCCCCTTATGTCCCCAATAAAATGACTAACGGATTTAGAGTGAAGCGCTCGAGCGCTTGAGGGCT
Organism: Trichonephila inaurata madagascariensis; assembly: GCA_019973955.1. Lineage (NCBI taxonomy): Eukaryota > Metazoa > Arthropoda > Arachnida > Araneae > Nephilidae > Trichonephila > Trichonephila inaurata. The sequence goes on along the minus strand of BMAV01023401.1, from coordinate 251,504 downwards.
ACTAGAGTTGAACCCCCATGCGAGGGGAGCGAAAAGACACAGCCAGGCACTCTCATTAGTCAAATCAAGTAGTGCACGCTTACGTCACATCCTGTTACACACATCCATCCCTTTTCACGAAATCACTCCCAACAAATATCCACCTACCGAGAGGAAAGATGTTACACATAAAAAAAAAAAAATAAAAATAAATAAAAATATTTGACTTTTTTATTTTCCATATTTTTAAAAGCTTTATTTATATTTTAAAGGATTTTAAGTATTCTTTTATTTTACATAACACCCATTCGGATTTTTTCGGACCTTTACTACCACCTCTTTTATTGTCTGAAATTTTCCCCTCGAGTAATCTCTTCCTGACCACCCACAGCATCGGAAAATAAACCCCAACCAAACAAAATGGTACATACTTATTCACGAAAGTAAAATTCCATGCAAGTGGCCTTCTACGTTGCTTTGAAAGAGAAAAGAACGAATGCCATTTAGCTAATGTCTGTAGTCGTCCAGAGAGTCATTCCAAACTCATTAGACGAGTCTTCTCTTGTGATAGCCTGGAAGATCCGTCCTTCTAGTGCGTCTCTCTAGTTAGAACTCGACCATTGATCACTCTTCAGTGAAAGGGAGGGGAAGACCCCTTCAACCACCCTCTAGAACACACATCACTTTGAGGCTCTTTTCTAACCCTTAGACTCAAGTTTTCTTAATGCCTCTTCTAAACAAATACCATGGGAGAGAATGGTACAAAGGGAGGAAGACCTTGTTTGTGTTGCAGTTGTCCTTTTTTGCAGTCTGGTGGTGGAACTTGAAGTTAATGCATGGGGAAGATGTTGGGGTAGGTAATAAGCAGAATAAATTCAGCCACGCACAAGAGTTGAACCGAGAGGAATGAATGATTTATCGTTGTCGCAATTGTAAAAATTTGTATTACGAATGTACCCAATTCGGTGATTATGCTGTTTGGGGTTTGAATGGCGTATCTTTTTAGAGGGGTGTAGTGATTTAAGTAAGAGATTTTTCTAGGTTTGAAAAAACTCCTCTCCCTTTTTTTTTCCGGGGTTCAATATATTTCCACATTTTTATTCTTAAAAAGAGATTTTTTTTAAATATTCAGTCTAGTATTGGATGATTTTTTAGGCAACAAAAAAAAATTCCAGGGTTGTATATTGTTTTACAAGAAAAAAACAAGTTCCGGGTTTTAAAATTATTTTTTATATCTAGTCTGAATTTATATATTTGGAGCTATGCTGATCATGATTGATTGTTTTTTTTTAAACTTGTGAAGAAATAACTTGAAATTTAATTTTTCTCCCAAATATAACAGCAAATATTTGTCGAATCTTATTCTTGTACTCATTTTAAGTAAATTTCACTTATTGTACAAATTGAACATGCTTTCTTTATTTTTCTGTCATTTTACATGTAAAAAAAGGGAAGCGATAACTTCCTAAAGAAATTAACTTCACATGACGTCTTGAAATTAATTTTTAGTCAAATATATTTCCAAATTAATTAACTTTATTCTTGTTTATATTTTGAAATTAGAAGTCATCACATTGTAACAATGTACATAAATCATTTTTCTAAAAAAAAAATATTAGTTTTATTTGGTATGAATATACGATACTATACAATTGTAGTTCTAAATTTGAACAATCTGTAAAAGCAATAGATTTTTGAGTTACAGATTTAAATTTAAAAAAAGCGAAAACAAGTTCAAAATTATTTTTTAAAAAAATTACAGGCAAAAAGATTATTTCCGAAAGAAAGAGCACTTGAAATCAAACTAATAAAGAATGAGTATGTTTGTGCACGTTTCTGCGATGTAAAAATTTACACGGATATAATACACTTATAAATGTATCAGTACTGTAAGATGTATTTTATTATTAATTTAACAGTACTAAGTTAAGAACACACACAAGTTTGATAATTACCAGTGACCCCATGGTCTTGTATTAACACTTATCTTTATAATTTGTACTGTCTAAAATTAATTCCTTAACTGAAGATTAAAAGTTACGTGATTCGCTCCCCAATGCCACCATTTACACCGTAGACGTGCATAATTTGATGTGTTTTTTTTGGGGGGAGGGAGGAGAAAAATGGAATAAATAAGCAAATCCTCTGAAATAAGTAAATCCTTCGCAAACATTGTCAAGTTCCTTTTATTATATTTCAAAGAATTTGGAATAATTGCATTGGATAGCAGTGCACAGAAAAGGTCGTACATTGGAAAGACATATATATACGTCCAGAAAATTAATGCTTTGGCTGAGCGAGACGTTTATATATGTCGTTGGCATATAAGAGGTTAAAGTCATATTGTAGCTTTAGTGTCAAAGTATAGTATTATTGAATTCAATACATTGTTATTGTATGGAGGGGGGATGAAAATGACGATTGTGTGAATATTGGATGGCGAATATTGAAAGTTTGAGAAGCATTGCTTTACACTGTTGATGATAGTTTGATCAAAGTTAAGCCTATTTTGTACTTCTCGGTTAGTCTTCTATTTAACTCAATGTTACTGTAGCATTCCCTTCCCCCAAATTTATATTTAATTAAAATTGATATGAGTTATGTGTTTTAGATAGTTTTTCAATTTAGTTATTGTTTTAATTTATTTTTCATCTTAAGACTATTTGATTTATACTTTTTCATGTGCTGAGATTTTCTACGTTATTTGCCGCTATCTTGTCAAATTACTGCACCATATTGGATGGAAGTCCAATATAGAAAACAATCCATTGGCGCAATTTGAAGCAATTATTTATTTTATTCTATCCCTTAAGATATAGACTAAATATGGATATTATCCAGAATTATCTTTTATAGAGTTTCATCAAAGTTAGGTGTATTTTGTGTTTTAGATAATGGTTTTGACTTTTAAAGTAGAAATTTCTTTTTTAGCTTAAGAGGTATAAGTTCATTTTAAAATTCCCCTGTTTGATGAATATGTACTTCAACTAGTAAAATAATGTATTGCATAGAATCAATCATCAAAATAACAATATCATAAGAAAATAAATATTACATTACGCAGTAATAATGATAAATAAATAGATGAGCTGTTTTGCATTTTCTTTATATACATAACTTCTTCTAATTTTGGACTATAGAATCATTCTTGTGGTAATCGGGGTAAAATTGATATATTAAGTAATTTATTAAAATTACGCTTTTCTTGAAAAAAAATATACTGTAATTTTTATTTACAAAAACTAAAATAACCATAACAAATTTTGATTCGTATCTTTTAAGTATTTTAATGAACAAATTCTACAGCCAAGATTATTCACTTTCCCGAATTTAAGGTATCCGACTACATTCGGAACCGTGATTTTACAAAAGAGTATAAATGGATAATATTTAAAGATATTTAGTGTCACTTAGAATAGAAAATGTATATAAAATTGCTTTAAGAATAGTACTACAATAAAAAATTATTTAAGTACAATATTTTGACAAAAAATGAACATAGAATGACCCATTTACAAAATACTCCCCTTTTATGAAAAATGCTTCTATTATATAATACTATTTTGCCTTTATATAGCTCAGATCTCTGTATAGAGGCTGAACCAGAATTTTTGAAATATATAACTTAGAAGTTGGTTTTTCCATGTTTTACGACACAACAGAAGGGAGAAATTTTAACAAAAAAACGCCGATAATTACTTCAATTGGTTGTAACACTGAAAATAAAGAGAATTTTTCAAAAATCATAGTTCAGACCCTTTGTGGAAGTCCTAACATATAAGCACACACACACAAAATATTATTATTTTAGAAGCATTTTTTGAAAAAGGAGAACATTTTGAAAAAAAAGGTTATTCTAAGTAAGTTTTTTGCAGAAATATTGTATTTAAAACATTTTTTTTTGTCAAAATGTCCTTAAAATAATTTTATACATGTATTTTAATCTAAGTGACACTAAACATCCTGAAAATTACTCATTTATGTACTTTTTTAAAATCATGGTTCCGAACTCTTCTCTTTCTCAAACAAGATTAAAAATGCTTAATAAATTATACCTCAAAAATTTAAAAAGAAAATTAACAAAAAGAGTAAATATATATATAAATATATATATATATTTATAATGAGTATGGTATTATTAGATTTATTTTTTGGATATAAATATATTTGCTTTAATTTCTAAACATGCTATAAAAATTTAAAAAAGGGTTTTCTAAATTTAAAAAAGAAAAATTTAACTGTTTCTTTTTTCAAGCTTATTGTGTTCCCAGTTAACTAAGTAATTTACTTCTTTTCCATCAAGTAACAGTTAAATTTTTGTGTCGTAACTCTACATTAAAACATCTAAAATGATGAAATGTAAATTAATTTAATTTTTTAGTTACAATCTTTTCCTTCTGGAGTTCTTTGCTTTTTTTTTTCAAAGTTTATTTCTGTTTTTCTTTGTTAAGAATGATTAATTTTGTAACTACAAAGGCATTGTTTACTTTTAACAGCGTATTTTTTTCTCTTTTTTTGACTTTCATTAAAGCTTCTGTTTGGACGCTTTAATTAAGATGGATTTTCAACTGATAATGAAAAATCTCCGAACTTTTAGTTTTTACTTTGAATTGATTTTCTAGTTATGTTATTGTTTCCCTTCTCCACAAAAAAGGCATTTTTCTCTCTTTCAGCAACTTACATTGTTTTAAAAAATATACTTCCTAAAAAAGCTTGTTTAAAAAAAAACGACTTTTACTTAATTTAAACTGAGTATTTTTTTGCCAAAAAATTAATCACATCCTTATTAAAATTTTTAACTTCAGATTGCACAGATCTTTTTATAGCATAATACGATTTTTAATCAAACATTTTAATATAGACCTTTTATTTTCACAATTTCTGTTCTAATCCTGTATTTTTATTAGAAATATCCATTTTTAATTAAGTGTTAGAAGATTTGATGATAAATAACTCAGTTTTTTTTTATGATTAAAGAAATTGAGATTGTATATTGTTGCAGTTGAAATTTTTAAAGTAAACTCTTGAAAATTATATAATTTGAAGCTCAGAGGTATATCTTCAAAGATATCATCATTAATAGCATTTTGAAATTAACGTGTTATTTCACATAATTTATTTATTTGTACAAATACAGTCGATCCTTTATATAACGAACCTCTATATTGCGAATTTTTCTGCATTTGACAATTTTCTTCGCAAAATAACTTCTCTATAGCGAATAGCAAATCCTACAAACTAACTTTTTCTTTTGTATTTCAATTTTTTTCTCCCATTTTTTAAAAGTATTTCTGAAAAAATTTCAAGATATTCCCTCTTTAACACATTTTATGGTGGTCATAATTCTTGAACTGGTTTTATTAGGTCCTAACTCACCGAGAGCAATAGAGTTCTGGACGTTTCATCCAAAAAGTGCAACCTTAAACCCCCCCCAATTGCCCAGGTCCTAAAAAATTTGATATCCTCTTTCCCCCTCATTGGATTTATCCTATGTCCCCATATTCTAATTATAAAATAATGCATGTTTAATATTTCTTGTATGCTTTAAATTATAAAATGTCCTTAAAATTCATTAATTTTAGTACAAAATTATTTTTTAATATTGAAAATACAGTGAATTCTTTGATATTCTTCTTTCTTGTTTTCCTCTCAGTTTTTCTTTCTTCCTTTCTTTTTGGATGGGTAAGATATATAAAATAAATATATATTAATTTAAAATAAGGTGTAAATCATTATTTTTTTTAATATGTAGTGTTTATGAATTTAAAATTTGTTCCATGTGGTTTATATAAAGTATATTAAAAGATGAACCTCTATGTAACGAATTTTCCATATAACGTACTTTTTCCCGGATTTAGCGACTTCGTTATATAGAGGTCGGGCTGTAATTGTGATGTCACAAGATTTAAAAATTGCCTCATCACATATATATATCAATTTGTTAAAAACTATTTACAGTTTGTTAACACTAAATAAAAATTTATAGCTTATAATATAAATGTTAACGCAGTGCTTCTCAAACTGTGGAGTGCACTCACTTCCTTAGGGGGAAATCCTACAAGGGGGACGAGCTGGCGAGCTTATTGAAAAGTTGAAAGAAAAGATTATTTTCAAAAAAATATATTAATTTACTGAAATTAAACAAAATACATTCGGACGTAATAAAAAATATAACATACATTTACAATGATATAAGATAAATGTATCGGAACTGCACAAGTTATTTTATAATTAATTTAACAATAGTAAGTTAAGAAAAAGTTTATTAATTACCAGTGTCCTTATGCTCTTGTCATATATAAAATTATATTCAAAAATTGATACTCATCTTGATAATTTGTATGGTTTAACTGCCGATTAAAAGTTACGCGATTCGCACCCCACAGTGCCATCGTTTTCCACGTAAGCATGCGTAAATGGTGCATTGGGGGGGTAAATAAAAAATCCTCTGAAATAATTAAATCCTTCAAAACACCGTCGGCCCTTTTAATGCATTCCAAATCTTTTGTATAATTTTTTTTGGATGGCAGTGCACAGAAAAGATTTTCCGGAAAGACGTATATATATGTCCCCGGGGGGAAATTTAAAACTTTTGGTGGGAGAGAAGTTTATATACACTGGTGACACTTTAAAACAAAACTATTGTAGCTTTACATAAAGTATAGTACTATTGATTTCAATACATTGTTATTATATGGAAAATGGGGGGGGGAGGGGAAAATGAAAATTGTAATTGAATATTGCGTCCCAAATATTTAATGTTTGAGAAGAACTGGGTTAATAATAGAATGACATTGTTTCATTATAGAATAACTTAGTTGTTTTTTTTTTATGTGAAGTGTATACTAAGGACATGATATTTTTTGTGTGTACCCTCTCTTATAATCTAATTAAATATTTTTGAGAAAATTATAAGCTAATTTTGCTTCTAGATTAAACCAATAAGCATAGATATTTGGCATGGTCTAATAAAATATATAGAATAGGACTACAATTTGGTAACAAACAATAACATTATATGAATAAATGTATTGAAATGAATCTTTAATATTCATGATCGCTTATTACACATGCATATATACGTAGCCTACTATTCTTATTTCTTTTATACAAGATTTAATTTCAGAGCGCATTTTTTTTATCATTCATCTTGATTAAACGGACCTGAATTATTAAGAAAGTACAAAAAGGGCATCATTTATATCAATAAAAATACTCTATAGGTATGTTGTACAATATATAAGATTACTCTTAACTACAGACTAAGGTAAACATAATACTAAAATATATAGTTCTTGATTTTTTTCTTTCATTTATAATATAATCAAATCAGTTAAATTTTGAATGTATTAATTTTAAAATATAAATTAGTGAAATTAATTCATACCTTTATTATAATGGAAGTGTTTAGATTGCCTTCTCTTTGTGTTATTAATGCACTCACAACAAGTTATATAAAATATTTACATGTATTACATGTGGTAGGATTGTATATAAACAGATGCAACCTTTAATTTATTCAGTTTAATAAATCTGTTGTAGTTTAAATTGGTTCATTTAAGGTATCCGAACACGTTAGGAGTACTTTTTGACAAAATAACATATATAAACATTATAAATGATTTTTTAGGACTCAATAGCAATAAATACTAATATTTAACCAACGATATTTAAAACAAATTGCCTAAATTTCACAAAAGTATCAATTATAAGTGAAATTTTAGCAATATTTTTGTAAAACTTCAAAGCAGTTAGAGAAAAATATAATAAACTTATTTAGAGCTGATTGAGTATACATTATAAGAAAAGTCACATACATTCTTTATGACACTATTATTTAAATAACATGCCCTAACTCAAAAAAATATCCATACAATAAGAAATATTTTAGAACATTCTCTAGAAAATAGCATATATATCAGGTTGAAAATGTTTTATAGAAATACATTTGTAATATTTTGAGTTATCAGACCCACCATGATAGATTTTGAACAATTTAAATGCCCACTTCTGGTAGATCAGACCCACTTATGATTTTTCTAACTTAATAAATTGATTGTAGCTTGCCCTATAGGTAGCGTAGAATCAAAACAAAGTATGTTTTGGACAGCCAAAAGATAACTCTATACAATAAAATAAAAAACAAAAACATCTGTCTTGGCTGAATTTGGTCATTTTCAACGTGTTTGGATCTTAAATTACGTTGCACTACATATGTGTGAATATGATGTCAATTAGTTAAAAGACGCCTTTAAATAGTGTGGTGCATATATTTATTATTCGAAAAATATATAAAATAAAGGGAAATGCTGAAAATACAAATGATGGGCTTGTTGAGTAATTTGTATTGTGAAATAAATTTTATTTTTGATATAATTCTCATTAATCATTTAGAATATGTCCTCCCATTATTATGTCTATAAGGCAGATGCTTTTCTCTTGGATCACAACTTTAACAAGGAAATGGACCTACATATTCATTGAATGTTATATTTATGGGAAGTTTTTCCACACAAACTAGAATATGTTTGTCCATTTATTGTGAGAAAAGTTACTTTTCTCTACATTTCTAAAGTAACAATGATTTTGCTTAGAAGCTAATGTAACTATTATCTGTTTCTATTCTATATGTTGAATGTTTTATTAGCCACAAGTAGATATATTTTAACCAATCTCCCTTTTTAATAAAATTTAACACACACACACACATGTTTATTTACATTTAACTTGTATTTTCCATTTTTTTTTCATTATAATTTTAAGTGCCTAAAATTTTGTACCTTTAAATGAAAAGGAAACAGTTGGAATAGCTCAACAAATGGGAAAAAAGTAGCGGCTTTATAATATCTGAATCGATGAATTGTTAAAGACTAAAAAACGAACACCATTCTCTTAAAAAAATAAAGAATCAACTTAAAATAATTTAATTATATCATAGTTTATTAACTTTGTCTAATTTTATATTTATTTGTTTTCTCTCTATATATGTATAGGAATATAAGGATAGAAGACTGACTAATTTTATGAAATACATATTAAATTAGTAAAAAGTCTAGAATTTACTTAATTGTAAATTAGTATTTATTTTCATTAATTTCTTATGTTTCCTAAAAAAATTCCTGTGTTTGGTTTTTTGAGGAACTTATGAAATGTTATTATTAAATAGTTATAATAAAATCAACTTCAGTATACATATGAAATTTTTAATGTTTCCTCTTTATTCTATGAAAATGTGGACGATTTTATTTATTATTTAAAATGTCAAATAATAAAGTACATATTTTAAATTATATTGCATTTATTCATCTTTATAAACAACTGGTAAATCTTGAACTAAAATGAGAACTTATTTTACAAAATAAATAAGAAAATCTCAAACTTGTGCAACTCTTTATACCTTTTCAAAACCCCGATCTCTCACAATTCTTTCGATAAGATATTTCAATAAATCGATCATTAAAATTTTAGAGAACCATTATAACCTAATTAGAACGTTCTTAGAATGACTCCGGGGCTCCTAAACGATCCTCAATACACCTTAAGTAATTTTCTTAGTTCTCAAGAGAGCGCGATAAACGAATGATTGATGTTCTCTAGAGAATTGAGCTCGTTGTTGGCAGTAAGGTACATTTGAATTGAAAGTGGTTTTTTTCGAACTAATCTTCAAAGATTATTATACTAGGATGTTTTTTATACTACTGGGTATTCATCATGAATTTAAATTACTGGTAAAGGGAAACTTTAACTATAACACAAGTTATTCTGCTCTTTGTTTTATAATGGATTAAATGCAAACAAGTATAATGAGACCTTATAGAATTTATTTGAATTATTTTCTTTCACTACATATTCAATTACGTCTTCCATTCAATGAGTCCTTTATTGGCTTGAATTACTAAGTGTGTTGTAATGTATGTCAGACTTTTACTAAGCAATAAAATGACTTTTTAATATGAATAAGTACTCAGATACTGAGTTATTTTTCATGTTATTACAGATTACATTTCTAAGAAATGAAAGACAAAATATTTTTTCTGTTTACTGCAGGGTTTCTCAAACTGTGGTGTGTGTTCCCTTGGGGAGGCGTGATAATTTTATGGGGGTGAGCATATTGAAAATTGTAAAACAAAATATTATTTTAAAAATATTAATATTCTGAAAGTAAACAAAAAAAAATTCTGGCATAATAAAAAAAATATACGCATTTACCTTGATATAATACATTTATATAAATACATCAGTATGGCGCAATGTATCTTATAATTAATCTAACAATACTAAGCTAAGAACAACATTAAGAATTACGAATGACCTCATGGGTTTGTCCAAAAGAAAATTATATGCAACAGTTAACACTTATCTGGATAATTTTTAGAGTTTATAAATAATCCAGTGTTTCTCAAACTTTCAATACTGGCGCCCCCCTTTTCAATCACAATTTTTATCGCACCCCCCTTATACATTAATAAATTACTGAATGCAATAATAATGCCCTTTGATGCTAAAGCTACAATACACTATCTTAATTATAAACCGTACAAATTAATAACATAAGTATTAAATTTTGTATATGTCACTTTTAAGCAAAAAAATTAAGTAATAGGATAAAATTATTATGTTGTTTTTCCTTTCTCTGATTTTTAAATTGGAACATATTGCAAAATGCGGTGGCTGCTTAGAAGACACAATATAGATATCAGCTAAATATAGAAAAAACTCAGAGGGTCAATTTCTAAAAAACTTTGCTCTGCAAGACAAGTTCATGGAAGTCGCTAATACTTATTAAACTTGTTCTTAATTCAGTATATTAATAAGATATGTATTAAGTTTTTTATAATTGTTACTCTCTTAAGTAATATATATTTTAAGTAAATTATATATATATATATATATATATATATATATATATATATATATACTTTTAAGTAATAGGTTAATTATTTTATTTTTCTCTCTAATTTTTAAATTGAAACAGATTAAGAAATAATATTTAATTAAAGTACAAATGTCATTAAAAAATAGCCTAATCTATGTTGCTCATTATCATATCTATTACATCTGGCATCCTCGCGAACGTACATGTGAGTCTAGGCAACCTAACAGACGTCTGCACAAAACATGTAAAAATGCTGTACTTCGTACAATTCTAGTCAGTCTTGGCCGAATCGAGATTAGCTACCGAATCTCTCTTGAATGTGCATTTCATAATTCACGCGTTAATTATAATTCACAGTATTAAGTATTTACGGCAGTGGATTAAAACAAAATTATAGATATATTTTTAAATCACAGCGAGCATTCGACGATAATAAAGCATCAACAAGTACACAGAAGAGGGCAAATTGATAGCAAGTTACGTATGGGATAGGGATCCATTTTAAAATACTTCAGAAGGGCTCTCAACTGCCGAAAAAGAGATCTTCATAGATTTCACATCCAATGACGAAATTAAAGGGCAATTTTGTAATAAATCACTCTTTGAATTCTGGATAGAGGTGGATGCTGAATTTTCTGCACTGAAAACAAAAGCATTTCGTATACTATTACCATTTTTAACAGCATACCTTTGTGAATTCGGATTTTCTGCGATGGCTACTTTGAAGACAAAATATAGATCTAAGCTAAATATCAAAAAATAATTTTGAGTGTCAATTTCTAATTTTTAGCCTTCCTTTGAAAAACTTTGCACTGCAAGACAAGCCCATGGAAGTCACTGATAACTATTAAACTTGTTCTTATACTGGCTGAAGTACCCACTCTTAACACGAGTTTATTTTTTTAAAAAATGGTAATATATTATTCTTGATATAATAGCTTAATTGTAAGTAGAGTAAAACCAAGTGCATGACAATGTATACAAAAATGTAAAATTATTTATTGAAATGAATACTCATATTATATACGGTTTTGAATGAACTGTAATTTTAAGCCTCGCAGAATTAGCATTTAGAATAAATGTTAAGTAATAAAAAAAGAATATAAAATTCTAATGAATAACAATTGTGTTATTTTATTAATATTTAAAGCAGAAAGCCGGGATCAGGTGTATTCATGATACTAACGTTAATGGTCGGGGGGAGTGATGGACTAATTCTTTTTATAATTATTTTCAATATACAAGATAAAAATCACAATTTCAGTGAATAATTTATCTAAGAAAATATACTTACCTATTTCAAGGATTTTTCAATTTATCTTTCATAATTTGAAAAATACCCAATAAAACTGAACTAAATTGTTCTAAATTTTGCGTGACCTTAATAAAGGACACAAATCACAACACTTTTGCTAACATTACATGAAAGCTATTTGCGAGCAAAACTGTCACATTTGTTCACGTTTTTGTAATTTTAATATCCTTTGATGATCGACAAATATCCTGTTGAACTTTTTTCTTGTTTATGTCTTTTGACAGGGGTGAAGTGCATTTTGCGGTACAGTTATGGCTTCATATTTTCTTGATAAAGTTCTTAATGTAGCTATTGAAAATTTTCCTTTCGTTTCATGTTTATTGCTTTTCTCAAATTTACTTTTTCTAACATGATTAATATGCATTATTTCAGCAAGTGTTTCCCTTGTTTGATCAGCTTTAATTTCCTTTCAGAGATCACAGATGCCCAATTCTTTTTTAGATTCTGCTCATTTACATTTATAAACCATAATCAGTCGTACAACATCACAATTAAAACCACTAAGTTATTCATAGGGGAAAATGCAGCATGTTCAAGAAAATATTTTTGAAAAATAGGGGTCGTGCCGGGAACTCGGTCTAAACAAGTACCTTAAGATTCTAAAAACGTTTACCACTCCCAAAAAGGATATGTTATCAATTCATTTTAGCTCCCATTAAGACTGTCATATTAGAGGATTCTCTGTCAAGGTCATTGGTAACAAATAAACAGTTTTCCCAGAATTAACGATTTTTGTATTATATGTTTCAGTATACTGATAAAAAATAAATCTTGGTCAATTAATCCTTCAAAGTGCTCAATATGCTTATCCGTATATCAAAAAACTCTTTCACATTGTGAAAAAAAAGCGCAACAGAATTATATAATTTACAACTTCCCTAAAAGAAAGGGATGCAGGTAACCATACCAGTAAGTTCGAAAGTCAGCAAAAGTAATATTTTAAGTTAAAAGAAACGTAATAAAAAATCTCTCATTGTAGGATTACAGCAAAGCAAACAAAATATTTTTTTTTATTTAGCTATAGGATCAAAGATAGCTAATGAGCGTTCAAAGTAGAATCTTTTATTTTTGATGACCTTTTTTCACCAGATGATATATATAAATTATATCAATGTAAATCTGTATTTTTTTATTATATCAGAAAGTATTTTGTTTTTTTTTCATTCCAGTAAATTAATTTTTTAAACCTTTTATTTTCGATATACTCGCGCACCCCTTGAAGGGTTATCGCGCCCCCCAGGGGGCGCGCCCCACAGTTTGAAAGACACTGAAATAATCCCTTTACAGTCGATTAATAACTACCCGATTCGCTTCCCAATGCCACCACTTTCCACATAGGCGCGCGTATGAGATGTATTGGGGGGCTAGGAAATAATATTTTATAAAATACAATCCTCTGAAGTAAGTAAATCTTTCGTAAACACTGTCAGAGTCCTTTCATTATATTCCAAAACTTTCAGTATAATTTTATGCACAGCAATGCACAGAAAAGATCGTACTTCGTAAAGACATATATATACGCCGGGTGCAATTAACGCTTCGGCTGAGCGAGAATGATTATATAAGCCGATAGCACTTAAGAATTTAAAGTTGTATTGTAGCTTTAGCGTCTAAATATAGTATAATTTTATATAAAACATTGTTATTGTATGGAGGAAACGATGAAATTTATGATTGAATATTGTGTCGCAAATATTGAAACTTTGAGAAGCACTGGCTTACTGAGATAAAAAAAATATTGCATGTTCATAAGAATAAATTATGTTTTATTATATGTACCTTTCCAAGTTAATATACAGCTATGATGCACAACTGAAAAATAAAAAGGAGATTTCTTAAGTCTAAGGAAGCAAGTTGGAAGTACCCACATTTAAATTCTAAGTAAAGTTTTGTCGGTTAAATTTATCATTAAAATTTACTTAGATATATTCAAAGGTCAGACATAGTATTTTAACTTATAATTAATTTTTATATTAAGCAACTGAAACTTATTTTAAAGTTTGATATTCTCTATGAGAGTGCGTTAATTAAATAGTGCTCAAACAATGCAATTTATATCATGTTGACTCAAAAAAATATTGAATAAATAAGAAAAAATACATTATTTATTTATTTATAAATACTTAAACGTTTAAAAGAAAAAATTATTTCAGTTTTTGATTTTTGATTCAAGCCGGCAGGGTGGCGTAGTTAGTTTGTCGCTGGCTTTCTGTACCCAAGCTTGAGGGCTCGACCCCGTCCCAAGTCGGTGGATTTTCCTGATGCAGGAAATCGTATGACGGTATGGCATGAAAAAGATCCCTTGAGTGTCCATTTGGCTTGGAGGGTCTCGGCAAAATTAAATTCCTAAGTGCAAATTTCGCATCGGCAGAGCTCAGGTGCCTCCATGTGGGGAAGAAACTGGGCGTCAAAATTATTTGCGGTAATTGGTATCACCTAAATGGTGCCGCACTAAAAAGTGATACCAGCTTCTGGGGGATGTAATAGGTCTGCAAATGTAGAAATACCAATACGCAGTCCCATTACAGAAAAAAGAAAGATTTTTGATTAACGTAAATTATAAAATTTGATATTGTAACATTAAGGAAAAAAATATTTTTTAACATTTTTAACATTTATCCTGATTTAAATGCTAAGACAGATAGAAAAGTGTCAATTTTCGACTATTATACTGAATACTTTTAAGACACAAAAATATTATTTAAATGTATAACTCATTCTCAAACTAATTTAAAATAGTCTCTAAATAAATTATATTCCTGTGAAAAATGAATATTTAATCCTCATAATAGTTCTGAATAAGGTACATAATTAAGAAAAAAAATGACCTTTATTCTTTTTCATGCAAATAGCATGTTTACTGAATCGTAAAAAGTGATAAAATACATTTTATTCTTATTTCATGAATTTTGATTTTTTTTCTTGTTGTTACTAATGCCACCTGATCGGCAAAGGCCAGATCAAGGCCCACAATATTCATCATGGTAAAGGGCTAAGTGACGCATGTTATTAGCCGTAGCTTTGAGCATCATACAGTAGACAGAACGATTCAGCTCGGTTTCACCCCAATTTTGAAGGAGGGGTCAGGGACCTCCCATCTCTCTTACCTTTCCACCAACCTCAGGAGAGGACTTGCGGCTCGACGGCTATATAAAGTATTCCCAAGCCGCGAAAACACTATACATTTACAAACATCTATGTCTTCTCTGGGATTCGAACCCATTCCCAACGGCACAGCCGCCAGTGCCACTAACCACTATACCGGATGGGCGACCTTCTTTTCTTAGTTTGCTGAATAGAAGATCACATTACTCTTCGTAAAAAAAGAAAGGCCTTTTTTACTGTGAGTGCTAGAACATTTTAAAATATTTACAAGGATGAAATAATTAAACCATGCCCAACCATAACCTAATTCTATTCGTTTTAAAGTGTCATTATTAGGCTGTAGGTTTTAATACATTTCCTTTTGCCAAAGAGTAAATAACTTTTTTATTCAAATCTTAAAACATATCAAAATTTAGACCAATGGATTGCAATTTATGGGAAGCTAAATTATTTTGCTCC
Source organism: Trichonephila inaurata madagascariensis (assembly GCA_019973955.1). Lineage (NCBI taxonomy): Eukaryota > Metazoa > Arthropoda > Arachnida > Araneae > Nephilidae > Trichonephila > Trichonephila inaurata. Next base: position 235,770 of record BMAV01023401.1, on the reverse strand, counting down.
TATTCGAGGAAGAAAAAAAAAAAACTGCAGTAAGTCGATTTGTGTGAAAAGCATTTAAAGATCACGCTCCTTCAATTTCAACTTGTGAGTACTGGTTTAGATGGTTAAAAAATAAAAAATGGTTATTATGACATAGATGATATGGAACACGAAGAAAATAAGGAAGAGTTCATAAATGCAGAATTCGTCGCAATAAAGAATGAAAGGTAGCGCCAAATGCAAGGAGAATTTACAGAATCTTTTCAAATGACTTAAGGTATCCTACAACATTCGGAATCGTGATTTTGCAGAAGCGTATAAATGAATAATATTTATGATATTTAGTGTCACTTAGATTAGAAAATGTATATAAAATTGTTTTAAGAATAGTACTACAATAAAAAATTATTTAAGTACAATATTTTGACAAAAAATGTACATAGAATGACCCATTTTCAAAATATTCTTTTTTTGTGAAAAATGCTTCTATTATAATAATATTTTGCCTGTATATAGCTCAGACCTTTGTACAGAGGCTCAAATAAAATTTTTGAAACGCATAACTTAGAAGAGGGTTTATCCGTGTTTTACGACAACAAAGAGAAATTTTAAGAAAAAAAAACAGCGATAATTATTTCGATTGGTTGCAATTCTGAAAATAATGTGGAGTTTTTCAAAAATCATAGTTCAGACTCTCTGGAGAAGTCTTTACTTTATATAAGACCACACACACGCACACACACACACAAAATATTGTTATTTTAGAAGCATTTTTTTTATAAAGGAACATTTTGAAAAAAGATTATTCTAAGTTAATTTTTTGCCAAAATATTGAGTTTAAATAATGTTTTTTGTCAAAATGTCCTTAAAACCATTTTATACATGTATTCTAATCTAAGTGACACTAAATATCATGAAAATTGTCTATTTATGCGCTTTTTTAAAATCACGGTTCCAAACGTAGTCGGATACCTTAACAAGCAACTTTATTTCGCCTCAATAATTTTAGAATGGTCCAAAAGCAAGGAAAGTGGATACTATATGTATTAAAGTCAATAGATGTGAAATGGGATTTTTCACTTCGGAACACCTGCTCTAAAGGCAAAAGTATAGAATTGTTTTTTCCATCTAATTGTAACTGGTGATACATATTGGATTCATTACTGCTATCCAATGCATAAAAATCGTAGCTATATATCGGCATCAAAGAAAAACTAAATATTTATGAAACAATACTTATGTTCTATATTGGATGGCAACAGCTGCATTGAGTAAACTATGAAATGCTGAAATCAAATGGAACCAATGGAAGTCAGGGTGCAACTGATATGTTTGAGTCAAGAAGTAATGGAAAAAATGACTGGAATAAAGAAAAACACAACTAAGTGATTTTTCAGCACGATTATATTCGACAACTTGCTGGATTACCAGTCAAAAACTACTTGGAAATCCCGAAATGGATATCTTAACCAACCCACCCTATTCTCCAGGTATTGCTCTTACTGACAACCTTTTGTTTCAGGCAGTGATTCATAACTTATCTAAGCAGCACTTTCATTCTTACAATAAATACAAAAAAATCGATCAATTCATGATTCCCTCCTTAGAAAAATTATTCTTACATCATGGAATTATTAAATTTCCAGAAAGGTGAGAACGGTAGTGACTAGAAATGGACAATGCCTTTCACTAAACTTAAAAAGCGACATGTACATTCCATGCAAGAATAAACTCTATTCTATATATATGCTATTTTAAAAAGTATTTTCATTTATTATATCAAACTTTAGGAACAAGTAAGAAATTCTAACTAAATATAAATATTAATAAGTGGTCAGTTGATTTTTATGATGCAGAAAATAGACAGTGGCCATATCGTTTGGTTATCAGCATGTAAAAGATTTCTAGAGTGTCTGCTTGGCTTGGGTGCTCTCAGAAAATTTAAATCCTAGTACAAGTTCACATCGTCAAAGCTCAGGTGCCTCCCTCTAAGTAGTAAACTGGGCGTCAGAATTAATTGTGGCGATTGGTATCCACCTACAGGGTGCCGCACTAAAAATAGATAACAGCTTCCGGGAATTTACTAGATCTGCGATGGTAAAACACCACACACACAACTCTCAGCCCATTAAAATTTTTTAAAAAACATTATTAAAAAGGAATGTATATTTCTTAAAACAACAATTATACAAGTAATATTAAGGCAATAAAATGTCCTTTTTGCTTAAATATTTCTTATATGCATGTATTATCATGTTTTCTGCCTCAAATTTTAACAAAGCATAAATCTTATTCGATATTAAACCTTTCTTAGAAAAGTAAAAGGAGAAAAAAATCTACTTATAATAAATTTTATATGAATTGATTTAAAAAAAATATCAGTAAGGAACTGAGAACATTTTCGAATCATAAAAGTTTGAATGAAAGATTTATTAATTTTAACTGAGCACTATATTTCCTTAAAAAATAAGGTACTTATGACTTGAACCTAAAATCATTCACGATTGCTTCTAAGACCCAATTGGACGTTATGAAACTAAAATATTCTTATGTAAAGCTGTCTCTAACATGATCGCTCACAGGAAGAAATATGTCCGTTACTTTAAACGGAAAATTGAAACGTCGAAAGCAATGACTCAAAACGTCACAGCCAGTAGACAGCCTTATGCTCGAAACATGCAGTGAATACGATAACAGGAAAACCCATTGCTAGATGCTGGAGGCAGCCAATGACCCTCTTAGAAATTTCGAAAAAAAGTTTTGAAATATTTATTTTTGTCACGAATTGAATTGGAAGCCGATATGAAACAGTTCTGAAATGAGAACCTTCAAAGGCGTTAAAAATTAATTCGAGAACATTTTCCTTAGCTTTGGTTCTGAAAAAAAATCTAATATAAACAAGTGATCAGAAAAGTACTTAAAATCTTATATGGTTTTAAATAATATTAACATAAAAAAGTGTTCTTGTAACAGTTTGTGTTGAAGATATTTTGCTACATAATTTCAAAATAAGAATCGGGCTTTCTTAGTAATTTCTACAGCGCTCTTATTTAAGATAATTAATTGAAATTTTATTTTAAAAACAATTTTAATTTATATGATTGCCATTATCAGTAAGATTCTAATGTTAAGCTAATAGAAAGAATGCATTGAAAGAAAATTTTCCCCTTAATTAATTTTTTTCAAAAAATATCTATGCTGATCTGGAACCTATAGATGTTTGTCTTCTTAAATAATTTTTTTATTCGACTCGGCACGGCCCAAATTGATGGATTTTCGTGATGCAGAAAATCGACTGCGGCCATGTCGGATGATTATAAGGCATGTAAAAGATACCTAGAGTGTATGTTTGACTTGCACGCTCTCGGCAAAATTAAATACTGGTACAGGTCCGCAACGTCAGAGCTCAGGTGCCATCCTCTAGGGAGGAAACTGTGAGTCAAAATTACCTGCGGCGATTGATATCTGCCTATAGGGCACCGCACTAAAAAGTGATACCATCTTCCGAGGGTTGTATTAGGTTGTCAATTCGAAGCCCATTAGAAATTTAAAAAAATATATTTATTATGTAAGGTTAAAACACGGAAGTAAGATTTTGAAAACTAAAAGAAAAGTTGTCTTTCTGGAAGTAATCACTTAAAATTTTTCATTATAAATTTTTTGTCTATTTGTAAAATTTTATAATTTATTAAAAAAAAAAAAAATTCTTTTAAAACTTTAAGCTCTATTTGTTTTCATTTTTTAAACTAAAAAAATAATAATAGTTTTTATTTTATTCCTTCTCCTTATTTTATTCCCTTTTTAATTTTGCCATATCTATATTTAGATTATAAATTTCCAATTGAGCTCCTAAATTGAAAAAAAATCATAGTGTTTTTAATTTAGGTACATGATAAGGTTATGATATTAATAAATCAAATTTTGCTAGTTTTTTTCAAATTCCACAGCAGAAGTTCTTTTTAGTGGAATTTCGTTTCACTCCACACGTATTAAGACTACTATTACAAGCAATGGAGGCATTACACAGATTGCATTCAAAAGTTAGTTAATATACAAAAGAATTGTTATTTATATCTACAATTTCCTCTCTTCATTTCTTTATTAATGGTCTATTTTAACATTTGTTAATTTTACTGATAATACATTTCTGATGATTTTATGACGGAAGATATACATATTGTAGAATATATCCCTTCATTTATTTGTATATAATTAATCTTTTTACATTTTAAAATTACATTGTGAGTTTTTTTTTTCTTTTCTAAATGTATGCTACTTCTAAAGTAACGAAAAATATTACCTCACGAAAATGTTCTGAGTATGGAATTCTTAACTCTTTGGTGAATCTTAAAACCGATATAAGAACATTATTTCTTATATTAACATGCTTGAAATTTCTTTCATTTGTGAAGTTTATCTGTAAAGAAATATATGTTTTCGTCATGTAATATCTTTTATTTCAATTATTGTGTTTACTCTAGTTTTGGGTGTATTATCTATGTAAAATTGTATATCACATGTAAATTACCCAGTATTTCCCTTTTTTTCGTTTACATTTTACTTAAAACATATCCGTTACTCACAAAATACTCATATATATATGAAAAATACGTAAGTACAAATTGATTGTTAAGTTTGTCAGGCACCAAATAACACCGCAGTTGAATTTATTTACCTTCAAACAAAATATGATCTTACATCATTATTCATTAAAGTAATTTATATTCCAATGATTAACCAAGTAAACACATAAAAAGTGTAAATTACCTAAATTAAAACATTAACTCAATTCTTATCAATGATATGCATAATTGTGGGTTTTCAATTTTTTCCCCAATAGATAATAACCTGATTCTTTAATTTGAAAGGGCACGGAATTGGTCTCCAATAAATTATTTCCGCACGTCAAGTAGGATATTCTTAAAGTCTCATTAAAAGAGGAACCTCTACAAATCAATAAATGCATATGCAGAAACTTCTTTAATTAATGAACTTGAGAAGTGTGTATGCATATGAGCAACTAATTAAAGGGTAATTATAATAAACCAGTGCCACGCACTTACATTACTTAAAGCCTTCGAAGTTGAAGTTCGTCGAAAGACTTCGAATTGAGAGGTGCTAATATATATGATGTCAAAATTTTGTAAGTAAAGATTAGAAAAGGGGGTCATCTATCTCTAAAATGCCACAGTTATGAGCATTTTATTGATTTTAAGTTATTTAAAGGCAAATATATTGTAATTATTTTTAAGAAAATATTTTACTATATAAATTAGTTAAATAAAATGTGATATAATTCAGTTATACAGTGTATGATATTTTTCAAGCCATACCGTATATAACTACTAAATAGTGTGAAAGTGTTAAGCTATATTTGTTTATATGCTTAATTTAGTTGAGGTACATGCAGTAAATCTTCCTTTTCAGATTAAGCCTGTAAAAAGAGGTGGATATTTTTTTTAAGTATTAATGTAATTATATAGAAACACAACTAAATGTATAAATGTACAAAAATTAACATTATATATTCATATAAAGACAAATGGTTATTATGGTACAACATGAAACTAATTATACTTTTCCTTATCATCAATATTTGTTGAGATGTGCCATTGATAAATTTATTTCACCTGTATAAATTCTGTTATATCTGATTATTAAATGCGTAAGCATTCCAGATAAAAGTTATAACCCATACATTTTTAAATTACATTTTATACATATAATTGTTCTTTGATATATTCCGTTTCTAAAAACAATAGGGTTAATTTGTTACTATAAATGATTAATTTATAATTAAAATGTACGTGGAACTCAACATCAGTTATTTCTGTACTTGTTTTGGAAAATGCATTGATACTTTTGAAATCACTGAAAAACCTAAAACATGAACTTTTTTTTTCTATTAAACGATGCGAATTAATTTATGAAACGACTAAACACTGAGAATTCCCAGCCTAATACTTCATTTTTATATGATCAGTTAACACGCGGTTACTCTCGCGGGGTGTTCTGTACACCCCAGCAACAAGAAAATCCTCCCAGGATTCTAAAAAGAATGCGCAGTACACCGATTTTTTCTGTAGCTACACATTTTAGGTCATTCAACCTTCAGGCTTGATGCAATCTCTCTTTCTCGAACGATTGGAATGTAATGACCTTCAAAAGTTTATCTGGGGGCTGAGAACTCCGCGAGAAGTTGAGCATTTGTATACAGTCTGCTCTGAATGTTTGGAAAATGATTAAAATATTATTTTTCTACTTTCTACTATCATTATCTCATTAATTATAAAGTATATTTATTACTGGTATATACGTTTTATACTGGTTTATGAAAAAATATAAAATTATGTGTTTTAAAATGAAAATTTTGTATGTTTAGTTTAAATTAATGTTAGTCTCATTTGTATGCAATAAATTTAATAATTTTATTTGTATGACACAAAACACATCTTGTGCTTTATAAGAATGTATCATAATGACTTAATTTTATTTTCATAATTAAATACACGTGTTAAAAGTTTGGAGTGTTCTCTACACCCCGCGAGTAACGACGGTAGCAAAAACAGGCGCGAGTGACCGCGGGTTAAGTACTAAACGAACCATAAAGGGAAAAAAGTTTTCATTTTATAGCATTATACCTCTATTTTTGAATATTAAATATTTTAATGTGTAATCTGATATTGGACAATGGACACTTAACTTGTGTAAATTAAGATTTCATGCCAATGAACAAAATATTCACCAATTTTTTTTTAAAAATAATATTTAATGCATATATAATTGCATGATTTTATTACATTTTTAATGTGATAGATACAATAATAGAGAGTATTTGCCCTAAGTAAATGGTTTGAGTTAAAAAAAAAATAACACACAAATTAGTCTTGTAAGTTTAAACTCAATAACCCGGGGAGCAAAATTTATCCTTAATGTGATTCACATTCATAACATCCTCATTTGCATCTTCAGTTCAAAGAGTATTGGACAGATCTATCATACGTTGGAAAATTTTGGTTCCATTGCATGTGTATTTTGGTTCCATCACATTTAAAACTTGTAAAAATACGCTTGTAAATTTTGATATAAACTAGTTCTCAGTTGATCATTTTATATTTCATTCCATACAAGTAGCTATAAACATCATTATTCCCTGTCCGTGATTGTCAATGCCTCAGTTATTTAAAAAAAGAAAATCAATAGTCAGTAACTGAAGTCTTTACTTCCATCTTAATTTTGCTGGATCGCCATATTTCGAGGAAATAAATTAAAATAAAATTACATTTATGTTAGTACACAGTCGTCATATACTCTTCGATCACAGATTAGTGTTACTGTTAAAATATCGGATGAAAAATCTGGGTTTATTTATTATTACCAATACTTATTGTAAGTGGTTTAAGGCTATTTTCGCTCAATGTTAAAGAATATAGCCCGAATTCGGAATATTTTTCTCGGGTATAAAAGAACTAAAACATTAAGATATTACATTTTGGTTTAGCTATTCTATAGAGATCAGCATATTTAATCACATCTTCGTTTTTATCCAAGTAGACCCTTTTTTACAATACAAAATGTGTTTCGTATTTTTTTTCGTATACTGTAATGCAAAATGAACTATGCCTTTATGTATAAAGAGTACAAAATAATTATTTATAGAAATGCATGAATTACAATGTTGCAAATTTTCATGAAAATGGAGACATTTTTCTGTTTGAATAATAGGCTCCGAGTTTAGTACAGGCTCTCGTACATTTACCGAAGACAGCCTTAAAGTAATTTAACTTAGTCACGGGTTCATGAGGTCGATGGTTCCTTCGACCGTAAGTCTTATGGATATCTATGAATTTTAGTTTCTCTCACTAAGAGACCTAAGCATATACTGTTTTACTTCCTTCTTTACTAACAAACTATTTTCAACCTTGTGATATCGCCCCCCCTAGTGTGTCCTTCTCCTTGATTATTAGCGTGAGCTAGAGGTGTAGAAATAACTAGAAGATTCCATCATCTTAACTTGCCTTTATTAAGACCTTCAAAGTTAAGCCTCTAACAGAATAGATACTAATAATATATGTGAGAGAATCTACGATGACAAAGCACACAATATAAGTAATACCGAAATAACGTAACTCGGACCACTATCATTAACTAACTCGCCTAAGCTCAATTCCAATAATATATCAGGTCCTAATATTAAATAGTCCATCCTACCTTAATCCGATCGCCGATCTAATCTTAAGGAAGTTTCGTATTTACTCGAGTGCAATGGTATGCACCTTGACATAATGGCTCTATCTTTGGGATAACCCCTGTTGGCTGTCACTTCACAATTGAATCACGCACTCTTTTAACAATCCCCAAATTGCCACACCGAGCTTACTCTAACTTCTGATATTTAAAAGCTTTCTAATTTGCATCTTTTATTCATGTTTCACTTCTTGGGTTTTGATTGGAAAAGAGTTGCCATTAGTTCTGGCCCCAAATGAACCCAAATGACGTGTTAATGAAAAGACGCGTGAGACCGTCACAACCTGTCTTGACACTAAGGAAACTCTGGATTTGGTGCTGTAGGGATAATCCCAGTCTTCTTACCTGAAAGCATCCTTGTGTTTCCCACCCCAATAAAATAACTGTTCTTTAGGCAGTACACCATTGGATCATTACTCTAATTTCAACACATGGTTGTAACCTTCGACAGTTGGCATTTACACCACTCGAATAGCTAGGTAACTTTGGGCCCACAGCTATCAATGCACTCTGCACCTAGTCCACGGCTCGTTTTTGTTCTATGGTTGTGACCATACATGAAGGAACCTTATTATGAATCAACTTTCCGACTTTTTGCCTTTTAAACTAACATCTAAGAAACATTATCATCATATCTAAATTCATTATGCGATTTTATACACGGTTTCAGCCAGTATATGTGGGAACACATAAGTTCATCTTAATTTTTTTTATTTATATATTTTTTTTTGTTTTACTCCGGTGGGAACGAAATATTCTAAATATCTTGAAATTTGAAAGTATGTTTTGTTTTTCCTGAAAATTACAATTTAATTGGCAGATGATAACTGCTTTTTATGCAAGATGAGTATACACGTCAATATAGAAAACCTTGTAAGTTCTCCAATTTTTACTCGTCTATCACCGTTAACAATGGTGGAAAAAAGTCCGGCATCAGCCTTTATACCTACAATTTTTATTTTTTAGTTACTTGAGGAGAGAAAAATCAAAACGTTTGTTTATTTCATTTAGCATTCAACTGAATTTTTGTATTACTCTAGTATACAAACTGTAGAAACTATTTAAAACTTTTCTAAAAACTAAAGATTGTTAACTTATATATCACCCCTTTACCGAACATAAGTGGCTAACTTATGTAAATTACGTCATTATAAATTCATGATCATATTATGCTTACCTGAATACTTAAAATTAATTATAAAATAATCAGCTTTCGCACATATTAAGTATTATTGGAATTAAAATTGATAACGCAATTATCTAGTAATTCATTCTCTTAAGATCAATTATTAGTTTTAAGGCGAATATTATAATATTATATTATATATACAGAAGAATGGGAAATACACACACAGAAAATACTACATTTTCATTTAAGCTACTATTCAACTTTATCAAAAGTTTATAGCATTTATCAATTACTATTTCTGAGATAGTAGTAAATTCAATTATACTAAATCATGAAGTTTATAATGCAACATTTTTATATTTTCTTAGATTTTTTCTTCTTTTTTAAATACGCTCATGAACAAAAATAATTTTAACCCCAAGAAAAAATTGGGGGTTCGTAAGGGCTTGGTAAAGGGGGTACATGAAAAGGGAACATGAAAGAAATGCAGCGGGTTGCGTTACGTGTAGTCAGTAGGGGGGCGTTTAACGGCTTTCCCCAGTGGAGTTTTAAAAACGTAAACAAAACTTTTTTTGATGTCGGGGAAATTTTACAAATTAAGGCTAAGGGGGGGAAAATGCCATTACGCATTTTTTGAAACAATATGACGTTGGGCGGTTTGAGAAAAGGAGAATCATCGGCATGAGGGAAAGGCGGGGCGGTCAGCTGGGTGAGTAGCCGTTAATTGGGCCCTTTTGTTTGGGGGAGGAGGTTTTGGGAACTAGTGGCCCCGAAAAATGTCATTTACTGGGGGGCCCTTTGGTTTCCCAGAACGCCCTCAACAGACCCCCGCCGAAAACCGTCGCATCGTAAGAAATGTCCCGTACAGCCAACCGTTTTTTTGGGTCCCAATAACACAGGTAGCACCCCACTGGGGGCCCCTTCCTCTCCCACGAAGGTGCCGGGCCCGAAGGTTATTTGGGATCCGGCAATCATTACGTGGGGCTGCCCTTGACGCCACCTATGGGCCCCCCTTTTTTAAGGGGGGCCACGCAGGGGAAAACCCGGACTGGCAGCGGGGAACCGGGACGTCTTTAGCGACGAATCCAGATTCAATCCCCAAAAACCCGGTTTTGAATTAAACCCAACGTTTCCCGGTTTGTTTTGGAAAAACCCCCCGTGGGGGAAGGGGGGGCCTCAAATCCGGCCCTTTTGCTCGGGCCCCAGGCACCCGGCGGGGGGAAAGGGTTTTGGGGTTTTTGGACCAATTTTTAAAAGGTTTGGTTCCCCAAAGATTTTGATTTTTCCCCCAATTTTTACAAACCCCCGGGACTCCCGGCCCCCCAGTTTTTTTCCCCCGGGACCCAAATTTTTTAACGGGGGGAAAACACTCACAATAAAAGGGAAAAGGAAAAAAATTTAAAAAAAATTGTCCCCGCACTGTTTGAGCCCCCAACACCCCGTTTTCCCCAAATTATGGGGCTAAGGGGGGGTTTTGGGGCCCTTTTTTGGGCCTTCCTTTTTTTGAAAAAAGGGGATCCTTTTTTTAAATTTTAACAAATATTTTAACATGGCCCCAGAACTTTCGGGCGCTAATTTTTTCCAAGGAGGGGACTTTTGAAATTTCCTGAAGGGATTTTTTTCTTTTTTTTTTGGGTTATTTTCTTAAATAAGAAGAAAAAAATTTTGGGGGCCCTGGGGCAAAAACTTCGTGGGGCGTTTTGGAGATATGTTTTTGCAAAAGGTACTTAAAATGGTGGGGAAAAAACCGATCTTTTTAAAATCCGTAAAAAGGGAAAAGGGTCCCGGGTTTCCCAAAAGCTTTTGGGGTTTTGGGAACCCGAAAGAAGAAACGGTTTCCGGCCCAAATTCTAAAGCATTATCTCCCAACCCCAAAAATGTTTTCATTGTTCCTAATTCAAATTTTCATTGATCAGAATCGATTGAATGACATCTGAATATGAAACCAACTTGCAGGATCTAAGTAGCCTCTCTTTCCAACGCTTTGGGAGGGAGGAATATTTGTCAGGTAAGCCTTGATGCAAGAATGACACCATATAGATTTTTCAAACAAGTTCCAGTAATGTGTCCTGATGCATGTATTCCCACCTGGAGGCACCGAAGAGAATGCACGTGGCATGTTTGCATTCGATATCCTCATACGGACTCTATCTTTTGTGGGGGTATGGGCAGCTATTGAACTCACGAAACGAACACCATCTTCCATTTCGTAAATAAACTGAACCGCCAGGGTAACATTTTTCAGATTTTAAAGCCAGTTGCTGTGCCCCCTTTTTGAGATCCCCCGGGTATATTTATATTTGAGCAAAAAAAACGAAAAATTTAAAGTTGTACTTCGTTGTTTTTGATCCTGAACGGAAAACGTTTTCATTGTTGCTTGGCCCCAAATTTTATATGTTCTTCCAAAAAAACCCCAGCAGTTGAAACACACATGGGAAAGAGTGTTTTTAAATTTGGGGTATGTAAATCCCCAGGTTGGTTTAAATGGCATACACTGAAAAAACGAAAAGTTTAACTTTACCCGTGTTTTTAATAAACAGTTTTAAAATTCAAAACATTTTCAAACTAATCAAAATTTGAGTCCTTTTTTGCTTCCCCTTATTTCCCGTTTTATGTATAATTTTTGGGCCTTTCAAACCCCCAAATTTTCACAACAAATTTTTGTTTTTTTTCCCTTTTTCATATGTGCATTTGGAAATCTTGGTTATTTGTGTTTCCTTTTTTAATGATCAACAGTACATATCCAAAAATAAAGTTTCATGTTTAGAAAATCCCCAAAAAATAAAATTTAAAAATAATTTAAAAATTTTTTCTTTTCCCAAATTTAATATTGGCAATTGTAAAAAAGGGCATACCTTTTAATTTTAATTATCTTTCGTCCCAAAATTAGGAATACACAGTATTACTTAAGTGAATTTAAAAGTTTTTTTTTTTAAAAATAAAAATAAGTGCTGGGGTTTTTGTTCGTTCCCATTGTAAGGGAAAAAATTTAAATCTCACCCTTTTTCTATCTATCTATATATATATATATATGCGGGGTGTTTTTTAAAAAATTTTCAAAATTTTCCAAAAATGCCTTTTTTTTTCCCCTTTTCTTACTGGTGTGAAAACAACATATACAATTTTTTTTTTTTTTTGCAAAAGCTAAAATTAATTTTTTTTACATATAAACTTCATTATTTAATAATCTAAAATTAAATTGAAATATATAGACTCAAATTACCAGTACAGCACATTTCCCCACAACTTCCAAAACATTAAAAAATTTTAACAAAATATGAAATTATTAAAACCCTAAATTCCCTTTTTACTTAATTCCATTTTGAAATTTTTCAAATTTAAAATTTTAATTTTTGCTTTAAAACTTTTTTTGGTACTGGGGAAAATTTTTTCGAATTTTAAAAACACACGCAATTAATTAAATGGTTTTTCGGTAAATTGGGGTCCTTGGGGGGGCCCTTTTAAACAAAATTAAAATTTTCAAAAATTTTAAGTTCCTAAACGGTTAAAACTTTTATTTTCAGAAAATTAATTCCCAAATTTATTGGAAAATATGTATTTTTAACAAAAAAATTTTATAAATTAACATTTATTAATAAAACACCAAAAAAAAACTTTTTTTCAAAATATTTCCTAAAATTTATCCCCAAAGGGTTTTAAGGGAAAATATAAATTTTTTTATTTTAAAGGCCCGGGGATTTTTTAAAAAAATTTTTCCCGCCTTTTTTCTATACCAAACTTAATTCAAAATTTTTTTTGTGTTTTTGGCAATGTCCTTTCCCTCCCTTTTTAAATTTAGGGTATTTTTTTAAAACCCCAATTTTTCAGGTCCCTTTTTAAAAACAGAAAAATTTCCGGGATCGCCCCTTTAAAACTTTTAAAAACAGGGGGTTTTTCTTTTAAATATATAAACGTCAATTCGAATTTTGAGTCTCCGATAAAAAAAAAATAAATAATAAATAAATAAATAAATAAAAAAAGAGGAAGGAAGATGATATATGTATTGAGTTTAAAAGGGGTTTAAAAAATTAAAATTTTCCCAAAATTTAAAAAATTAAAAAGGAAAAAACGAATTAGGAGGGCCCTTTAAAACGTTCGGTTAAAGAAAAACAAAAAATAAGTTTTTAGTAGAAGGAACTAAAATTTAATTTTTACATTTGTATATAATGTTGTTGTTTTATTGCATGAAGTGATATAATTTTTTTTTTTTTCATTTACATATTATGCAAAATAAAGAAATCAATCTTAAATTGGAATATTTTTAAATGGGAAGACTGTTAATGATGCAATAAACAGATGATTTAATTTTCAGAGCTGTAATTTATCTTCCTACTGCATCCTTTATCTTTTACATTCGGATGAGGGTTATAGTCGAGAATCGTGGCCGGTGTGTTTTGAGCTCGAAGTCTAGTACCACAGAAGACTCACCATGAACAGGGTTTGATGTACGCTGAATTTGTGAAGCTCACAAAGTGCTTCCACTAAAGTGATATTGAAGTTCGGAGGATGGTACCAGCTCAGATACCTTCTTTGCCACTTGACTGTTGTGTAAAATTACGGTATAGTGGTTTTTATTTCCTTGGGGACCAGTTTACAGTTCTAGGCCCTCTTGGGAGAGTTCGATTTCCTTGGTATCCGCAATTATAGCTCTCGTTTTGATAATAATACACCAATAAATACTCTCTCATTCATTTATACTTTAGTTCTTAAGTTGTTGCCTGACTTGGCAATGTTAACGGAATACATATTATAAAAGATAAATTTAACGCTTTAGCGATCACATAAATTTCAAGAAAACAATAATAAAAGTGCATATTTTTATTCAAAACATTATATAAAAATAAGTACAGTTAATAATAAACAAACTAAAAATAAACCTACAATCTCCAATCACATTGAATGTAATTACACATTTACACATTGTTTACACATTGGATATGTAAAACAGGAAATTCATTTTTTTCGAAACTAAGATGTGGCTTTTTGGTGCGTTATTTTTTATCATTCGAAATCAGAAATATCATTGGTTTGAGAAATAGACGGCGAGACCTCATCTCCTCATTTTGATAGGAGCAGGGCGGGAGAGGTTAAATACAATGTTATTCAAGCAGAATAACAAAAATCTCGATATACAGGAAAACTTATTCCACTTTCGAATGCTCAGGAAAATAAACGCATCGAAACATTTTTAACGTCCTGAATAACCCTAAAAAGTAGATTGCAAAATTCTGTTCAGAGTAGATTCAAATTGTTCATCTAAACTCCTTGCATTAAGTACGTGTGCAGCCATTCAAGCGCTTCCTTAATGCAGTGTTAATGTACAAAATGATAAGTCCAAATCTGATTTGTAAGCTCCTACACGTAATATAAATGATGAGCAGGAAAACCAAAACAACTTCCGTGCCCTGAATGCTTATTGTAAAATGGAGCGGTGGCATCAGGTAACGAAAGGAGATAAAACACGTGACTATTTTCCCAATTCCTTTCCTGACTCTCGCTTTCTCATTCCAGAACGGGAGAAGACGGGAGTTGGTAAATAGAAGATCATTTTGCAATGTCACGTGTGAGAAGACTTCCTGCGTTAGTTTTTACTGCAAATCATAAATCTTTGCAATGGACTTTCAATATTCTTCCGATTCGAGTGTGAGTTGAACAGCATTTTAAAACGGCTGGATTCCTTTTTGATAATGTTTTTAGATGAATAAAACATTGGGGTTGAGGTTAATAAGATTTTTATACGAGGAGTTGTAGTAATTGTTTCTTTTCGAAAGTTTCTGGCTTTCTGTCTCTGAGTTAGTGTGTCTTAAGGGATGCCAAATGATCACCTACATATTGTGAAAATATGTGTATAAATATCAACTGTAAAATAAATATAGTGAATGTGTTCCATGGATGAGTATAAATCTAGACCACGTGGCTTTAATATGACAATGGTTTGATCATAAACAGATTTTTTTTTTCATTTTACGATGAGATTTAATACTGTATATTTGAAATGAAACATGGTATATATTTTATCATAGGAAATTTTTTCGAATTTCCTCTTTCAATACATTTTGTCTATATATATTTAACTATAATATGAATTACTAAATTAAAATCAATTGTATATTTTTTTTCATGTTTACGCAAGTAAAATGTACTGATTTACTGATTTATATATGCTTATCAATTCTTCCTGAATATATATATATATATATATATATATATATAATTCACTACTTCAAACGTTATTTTCTTATGAATTACATACTCATGAAGTAAAAAAACAACAGAAAAAGAAGTTTAAAAAACTACATTAATATTTTTCTCGCGTATAAGTTATAACAAAAAGTGTTTATAATTACTCATTCTTTTTTTTGTACAGTGTGTAACTATTAATATATTACTCATATTTCAGGTCAAATTATGAATTGAAAATAATATGTAATAGAATGGAAAAATGTTCTATAGTTTTGGGCTGAGAATATTGATTTATATATATATTTAAAAATAGCAGAATTTGTTACAGTACTTTTTTCTACACCCAATAGTGACCGATTATAATGGAAAAGTTAAAGTACAATAAATCTTACTAGAATAACTGAGGAAGATAATCTGTCATAACAAAAACCGATCGCATACATGTGAATTGATAACCAACTAGTAATCGTCAGTCAAACTAACTAAGAAATGATTCATATGCGCAATAATAAACGTTGATCCAATGTTCAACATTCGAACGAGATCAGTATGTATCTGGAACATTTAACCGTGTATTCCGGATACTCCCCAAAATTAAAAACCCCAAAAGAAATGGGGAGTAATTGGAAAGGCAAAAGGTGTAATTGGCTTTTGGAGGGGGATAAATATGGGCTAAAAGGGTAATACATGGATTTTGTATATAATCTAATGATAGTCGCACTAGAATCATAAAGAGAGTTGGTGAAGTTTTCGAACTAGAAAGAGTCCAAAAAGCTTTACAGAAAGAATAAGAAGAAAAATGTTTAAAGTAATGGATAAAAGAATATGATTTCTAGAGCTGGAAATTTCACTCAAGATGTCAAATGACTGAAAACCCCCCAAAATTTTTAAATAAGGAAAGATATACCTTACTAAAAAACCACTCACAGTTAAACGCACACTGAGAAAGAACACGCACAAATAAATATACACTCATGGACAAAAAAATTAGCGCAACAAGAAGTAATTGAGGGATCGAAACGAAACCTGGCATGAAGGTAAATGTCGGAGAGATATGTAAATTATTAAAAAATGCAGCCTGATTGCGCATTACGTATAGCCGTTAGAGCACGTTTAAAGGCGTTTTCCTTGCAGTATAAAACAGGCAACCAAAGCTTGTTTGAGTGTGCGGAATCGTTAACAAAGCAAGAGCTGAGGTAGACATGCCATTACGCCGTTTTCAAAGACAATATGAGCAGCTGTCACAGTTTGAGAGGGAAAGAATCATCGGCTTGATAGAAGCTGGGTGTTCATTAAAGCGAGTAGCTCGTCAATTAAGCCGATCTGATTGTGTTGTGAGGAAGTGTTGGGACCAGTGGATGCGAGAGATGTCATTTACACGAATACCAGGCTCAGGACACCCTCGACAGACCAGTCGTTGGGAAGACCACCACATCATAAGAAGTGCACCGCGAACTGCTACATCGGCCGCCATATGGGGCCCATCACACGGGTTCCTGTGTTCGCCATAAAAGGGCCTTTGAAGGACATTTGGGATCACGGTGCCCTGAACCCCCCTTATTTGGAGGGTGTTATGAAGGGGAAATTTTGGGACTGTAAAAAAATGGAACCAGGTCGATTTTTAGTGGCGAATCCAGATTCAATCTCAGCAGTGATGAAAACGTGTCCGGTGTGGAGCCCCCGTTAACGCCCCCAATCCCCCCCTTTGTTTTAAACGGCCCCCCGCTCACACAGTGGTGTGATGGTGGGGGGGTGTTATTGAATACAAACACGGCCCCCCTAGTTTTTCACCATCCCCAAACAGCCCAGGGGAATTTTCATGGCATCCTGAAACCACATGGTGTTGCCACAACACAATGGTTTAGGAGGCTTTTTTCTACAAGACAATGCCGGTCTCAAGGCAAAGGTATCAAAGACGTATCGACACTATTTCTACCCCTTCTTTTTTTTCCTATCCCCGTTTGCCCAACGAGCATTTTTATCATTTATAACGACGAGTTGGGCATCCCAAAGAGTTTGAACGATCTGGGGCAATGTTAAGCAAATATAGCGTTTTCCCCCACATCATACAGAATTTGTAGCCCCAATGCCCAATTGTATCGTATCGTCTTGGCTATATATAGAGGGGGGGTTTAACAGGGGCTTAAACCTCCTTCTTCTTGCCTTTTTCGAAATAAATGATTTTTTTTTTTTTGATTTTTTTATCATTTACTTATATCAAAGTAGTCATTGTGTATTTAAAATTTCGTTTCATTTCGAGAACTCCTTCTTGGTGCGCTAATTTTTTGTCCATGAGTGTATATTTAACTGGTATATATACTATACGATTTTTTTAAATTTTTGAAAAAAAAGTAAAAATGAATGTACAGCTTGAGTAATTGTAGGGGTCTTTCAAAACTAAAAAAAAAATTGGTTTGAAAACTCCCGGGTTTATGTTCCAAATGGCTTGCATATCCCTGAAACCTTAATGTCATCAAGAACATTTGTGACCTTTTGAAACATAGTATGAATAGGTAATACGATTTTTCATGGAATTGATTTTAAAAAGTTTCTTTTTTTAACCAAAGAGGGTTTCCAAAAAGTTTGTACTCAAAATTCGCATTGTAATCATTGATTCTTTAAATAGGGCTTTTTAAAAATTTTTTTCAAGCCAAAGCAAATCCAACTAGTTTCTGTCTAATATATGTTCCTTACTTATTAAACGTACACATGCGTTGTGCATCACTTAGATTATATAAGAGTCAGTGACGATTACTGCTGGACAAAGGGCCTTGGTTCGAATCCACAAGAAGGTATGCAGCTGTCATAAATTTATAGTGCCTGCGTGGCACGGGAGTTTTCAAATTATACGTCTAGCATACGGTCCTCTTAAGTTGGTAGAGGGAGGCCTCCTGACCATCCTCAGCATGTTCCTTATCAAAATTGGTGTGGAACAGAGCGCGATTGTACAAAAAGCTACGGCTAAATAAATACTAAAATCCTACCAAATCCTACTAAGAGATACGGTGCTTAAAGCTATGACTAAAGCAAATGTAAGAAACTAGACCCTTAACACGATAAATTTCGACAACCTCTATCTAATATCATAGGTCGGGTGTCATTAGTAACAAAAACATCACACGTGTTATATATGTGAAAGCATTTGGTAGTTTGAGAACGTTTAGGTCCTATTCGGCTGATAATCTTAATTAGGACATATTTGGGGAAAAAGAGTTTTTATTGCGAACATGCTGGGAAAAAAAAGATATGACTTATTTTTGGATTAGGTGTTATTTTCGTAGAAATTTGTTATATTTTATTGTTATAATTATGTAATGCAACTATACATAAGATGACATCTATAATAATTTTCCTTTTGAAGCTTTAGAATCAGAAAACTTGAACTGTTGATTAATTCGAAAAAAAATTAAAAATTTTCGAGCATACAATTTTATTGAGTATCTCCTTCACATTGCTGTATATTTTCATACATTATTTATCAGAAGAATATGTTAAAATTCTTGAGAATACATTTTCTCTCTTTGCTTTTTTCTCAACCAAAATACTTTAAATAAATTAAAAAGAACTCGTACTTTTAAGTAAATGTCTTATAGCGATGGGTAAGAAACTGCGTTAAAAAGACTACTGACTAGAGAATAGATTTAAAATTTGAAGTAGTGTTCACTAGAAAGGTAGAACGATGGAACACTTAATGAAATACTACTTAATTCGTAATAAGATGGAAAGATTTAGAAGACAAGTTTTGATTATTCTTCTCATATATGAAAGAAAGAATTCTTCAAATGAATTATTTAAGTAATTCTTGTGATATTTTCTATTATTATACTTATTGTTTTGAAGCAAATTGATATAACTTACCATTTGTCAACAGCATACATGAAAAAATCGAAAGTATGGCTCGAGAATGTTGAATAAGGTGTTTCTTATTAATTGTTTTCATTTTCTTGAGATTATATTTAATCTCAAGAAAAAATCTTCTAGAATAAATTAAAAGAATTTCGAATGAAAGAATGGTATAGTCATTAAAGCACTATCGAAGTAATTTTATTCTGTCGTATATCCTTCATTTAAATAACTTAAATAAACATAATCACACTTCTTTCGATTATAAATTCATTAATTTCATGGCTTCCTGTGCTTCGCGAATAATTCATGGAAAGAAAACTGTAAGTTAAAAAAAAAAAATGTCCGTATTTGAAATTTTTATCATTTAAATAACTGCTAAATTAGAAAAATAAGAAAAGTTTAAATAACTTTAAGAATAAATCGACCTTTTTATAAATAGGATTTCTTGAAGATCTCAAGTTTCTTTTTAAAACTTCTAGATATACAAAAGCTGTATATGTAAAAAAAAATTATGTGTTGCTTATAACAAAATGAAGCATTCATTTGGAGGTAAAAAAAACACCAGCCAATATGCAACACTTTCTAATAGTTTTCCTATAAGCTGAGGGGTAGTTTATCGTGGCTCTATTGTCATTGCGTCCGGATTCACCGTGAAGCCAGTGGTGTCACCAGCCTCGTTCTGTCAGTGGGTCAAGAAATGAGTACGAAGCGTGCTTGGGAACTGAGCACTTGGAGTTTTGAGTCATACTGACCACTTGACCGAAACATCTGCACCTGCACTCCAGTGCCAAAGGTAACGTAAACTGAGATAGGCACACTAGGCCTTGGCCCTCATATGCTATTGCGCCACTGAATTTATATATATATATATATATATATATATATATATATATAAAAGAAATTTGTATAATATTTCAAAACTATAAATACTAGAGCAATGAACATAACAAGAAATAATCGCAATAAAAATATAAAAAAGCAAAACATGCAAGATCGAAAAAAATACAGTGAACTATAAAAGAACAAAGTGAGTCAGGAATGCAATTTCGGACTTAGGACTGAATAAGTGGGGTTAAACTAGTTTGAAGGCGCCAACCTTCCCCTCAAAATCCTTTAAGTAAAACCAAATAAATAAACAAAATTCAAAGTATATAAAAGTAAAACGCAAAACCAAAGTATATAAAACTCGGACAGATGAATATGATAAACCACCGATTGATTATTCTGAACAAAGGTATGTATATTATGCGCGGAATATCGCATAATATTTCTGGAGAGTGGTAAAAACAACTATAATGTCGTGGCGAGTGGATGATACTGAAACAACGAAAGGATAGGGCTTGGCCAGTGGAAGTGATTCCTGTATGTAGATGTATTTTCTATGATGGGTGATGTTACATACTGACGGAATTGACGAGGATATCTGGTCAATTAATAATCCAGTTTATTGTATTGCACATGAAGAGACACACAAACAACAGACACATATAACAAAATTTAAGATATAACGGGATTTCACACGACGAACTCAAAGACAAAGAGTGTGAACACACAACGAGAGGGAGCCAGCTGGCTACATGATTACATACAGGAGAGACAAGGAGAAGAGAGCAAAGACAAGAGGTGGGATTTCCAGAGACATAGGTTTTTATACCCGGCTGTGAAGACCACGTGACTATTTTGTAATAAGAACTCTGATGAGTTAAAATGTATGGAAAGGTGTATATCTGGATACTTTTAGAGTTGAGCCATGATTAAGATTAAGGCATAGTTTCGAACCAAAGAGTTAAAGCTTGTTTAAATATTATTAATAAAAGTTAATTAAAAGAATGCTAAAGGAAATTATAACACACACCCACGCACGCACACCCACCCACTAACACACACACACACAAGCACGCACGCACGCACACAAACCACACACACATATATATATACATAATAATTCGCTTTAATTTCATCTTAAGCAACTTTTTAGTTTGTTATGGTCCTGACCTTTCAAGAGACTCGTGAGTAGTTAGTTAACTGCAGGTTTCCTAAAGAGCGAGATATAATCATAACTTTAAGTTTTTTAAAATGTGAAAACTTAGCTTATTTAAAGTAAGATTACTTACGACACATCCTCGCTCGATGTCTTTTCATAAACCCGTCCACAGAAGTCATGTGAATTTTGGAATTTCCCGTTTCCTCTCCATATAAAAGTTCTCATTCTGATGGAAAATTCGCCCGCTTTTTGCCCACGGTATGTGAAACGTCACTCTCTGTCTACTGTTGCTGCTTTTAATCATAGTTTGACGTTTTTAACTTAAAAAACAACATGTAAAATAAAAATGGAATACCTGTCTCCAAGAATATGCCTCATCAATTCAAGAGACTTCAAAAACATATATAATCATGGAATAAATAATTAATGCCTTACCACCTCGCCGGTCATTATATGTATTTTTTACATACATACTTAATACCTTTTATTTAGATTGTGTGTGTGCAAAAATATGTTTTGATACTTATCGAGATAAAGAAAAACATATGCTAAGTTTTATAAGTGTAATATCCAATATCACTATTTTAATTACGGATTTTTATAATTTTGTATAGATCAGTGTGATTCTCAAACTTATAATATTTACAACCCAATTTTCACTCATAAATTTCATCGGAGTTGTTAACTTGGCGAGTTATTAATAGAGTGGCAATTATTTCGCGATAATACGTAAGTACCAAAAATTTTTATAGTGTAGATCTTATAATTCAAAAACGGGTAAGTTTATCTACAATGCCCCCACATTTCTGCTCAGGCTGTACTTCTCAAATTTCTATACTTGTGACACAATTTTCATTCCTAATTTTCATCACACCCCCTCCATACAATAACATTGCATTGAATTCAATAGTAATATGCTTTGATATAAAACTACAATGTAACTTTAACTATAAACCGTGCAAATTATCAAGATAAGTATTAAACTTTCTTGATAATTTTATGACATGATGGGTTTATCAATGGTAATTATTCAACTTGTTCTTAACTTAGTACTGTTAAATTAATCATAAAATACATTGTGCCTGACAAATTTATAAGTGTGTTATATCAGTGTAAATGCGTATTTTATTTTTTATTATGTCAGAATGTAATTTGCATAGATTCCTTTCAGTAAATTAATGATTTTTTAAAATAATCTTTGGCTTTCAACTTTTTGATATACTCGTGCCCTCCATGTAGGGTTATCACGCCCCCCCCCAAAGGAGCGTGCCGCAGATTTTGAGAAACGCTGGTATAGAAACAATCACTTTCATTTCTATTGATAACATTACAATTATGCCATTTGGAATCTATAAGAGAGTTTTCCACAAATATAATATCTAGTAAATGTATTCAAAAAATTTTGAAACCGTACTGCAATGTACAACTAACGTTGAAAACAATTAATTTTAAAAAACACAACACATTGAACTATAATAAAAAGGCTCCAGGGTAACCTTTAACTTAATATTTATTCAACAGTTCAGGCGTGAGATATTTAAAACGTATCTTTAGATTCCTTTCTATGTATGTATTTGCTTTATATTTATATTGTAGTCATATATTTAAATTATATAAATTCAGAAGCATTCTTTGCATATATATTCAGATTAAAATATCATAACAAGTAATAAAGGTTATCTTATTTTTAAGTTCCTACTATTGGTTCACACTCTCCGAATATATATATATATATATCTTGTGTTCAAATTTTCAATCGCTTATAAAATACTTTTTATTCATCTACTCAAGTTCAAATACATTCTTTTAAAAACATTTAGTGAATGACACTTCATGTTAATACAATTTTTTCAAATATTAATTCATTAATTAAATTTAATTACTGAATAAGTAGTAAAAAGCAAAATAATAAAAATCCAAAAGCATATGTAAAAAGGAAAACCACTCTTTGTATCCATGTAGTACGGATAAGTGCTGAACTTCCAATCCAAAGGTCATGGGTTAGAATACCACCAGGGATGCCCTAACTTCGGAGAATGTGATAGCTTTTTTCAATACTATTTTATTGGAATTATTAAATTTAATTAATGAATAAATATTAACAAACAAGTTAATAGTGCAACATCATATATAGAAAAGAAAATGGAAAATAGCAAGAAAAATCGCTTTCTGTTTTGCCACTTTATATAGTGATTCTGTCATATGTGTATATACATATTTATATTAATTGAATTTTATTTAATAAGAAGTAACTAAAAATACAATTTTTCTTTGTTGACCTATGTAGGAATTTACTTATTTTGTTTGTGTGTGTGTTGCTTGTTTTAATTGAATTTATATAATCCATGTATTATTATTGTTGTGAATAAAAAGCAAATACCATAGGCCTTTGACATGAAGATAAAATACAATTTGATGAGCATTTCCCCTATTAACGGGAGAGCGGATTTCCTGTATCATTGAAAACGAAGAATTTTGGTATTCGAAACAAAATGGAACAGACGAAGAATTCTTGGTACAGACAGTTCCGCCGGAGACATTTCTTGACGTCTCGGAGATGTTAAAGTCTTAAGTTATTATTTTTGAAATATCCTCTATATTAATATTTTATCTCGATTTTTTAAATCTTTTTTAATAACATTCCTGAATTTTTTTTCTTTTTCCCCTTTATTAACTAGTTATAACTAAACACTCCCAATGTTATAATCGTGAATTAAAAAAGGAAAAGAAAAAATCTATTTTAAAAGTTTTCTTATTAATGTTTCCTCTCATTTAATGAAGAACATTTTATTGTACAATCTAAAAAAAAATGTGGTTTTGCTAGTGTTAAGAAAAATAATAATCAATAAAATTTCTTCTAAATTAAATTTTTTCTTCGAATTTTGAAGAAAAAATCTGTATACCTTAATTTATTTTACAAATAATTCAATTTACTAAGAAACACAAAAGTGGTTTTTGTTTTGTATTTCTTATAATTCTTAAACAAAGTTCTTTTTAAAATCGCTATTATTTTCCTACTATTAATCAACATGTTTTTAGAGCTAATAATGAAGAGAGTAAAGTCGGAGAAATAAAAAAATCATGTTATAAAATATTCTTCAATATTTTTTTTTAGAATAAGTAAAGAATCGTCAACATCTTATTATATTTAAGCATGCTTATTTCGTGACTCCTATTTTCAAGGAATAAATTTTAATTAATAGATAAAGGCTTTTAACAATAAATTCACTTTCAGAAGCTTCTTTTTCACTACTAAATTAAATATTTAAATCTATTGAGTAATATACAGTTGAACATAACAAATGACGTAATATTTGCATAAAGTGTTAATTTTGATTCAGTATATACCTGGTACAAGATATATCTACTACATTTCCTTTCTTCATCAAAATATTTCTCTAAATATTGTATTTTACATTTATTAATTGTTTTTAACTAATTCTTTTTAAGGTATCCCACTACGTTCGGAACCATGATTTTGCAAAAGTGCGTAAGTGGATAATATTTACGATAGTTAGTGTCACTTAGATTAGAATACATGTATACAATTGTTTTAAGGACATTATGACAAAAAAATATTTAAATACAATATTTTTGCTAAAAATTACCCAAGGTCCTTATGCTCCCCAATGTGCCTTCTTTTGTGTGGCCAGTTAGTATTGTATTAATATTTTGCCTGTATTCACCCCAGACCTCTCTATACAGAGGCTCAACTAGAATTTTAAAAGTTCTTACAACACGGAAGTTTCGTTCATCCATGTTTTATTTCTGAAAACACAGAAGTGGCAAAATTTTATGAAAATGTAGACTCCGATACTATTTCAAAATGGCTGTAACTCTGAAAAATAATTTGAATTTTTCAAAAATATAGTTGAGCCTCTCTGTACAGTGTGGTTCGAGCTATATATTAAAGCAAAATATTAATACAATAGAAGCTATTTTTTACAAAAGGAGAACATTTGAAAAATAGTTATTTAAAGTTAATTTTTTAGTTAAAATATTGTATTTAAATATTTTTGTCATAATAAATTTTAAATTAGAAAGATATGTATTCTAATCTAAGTGACACTAAATATCATTAAAATTATCCATTTATGCGCTGTTTTAAAATCATGGTTCCGAACGTAGTCGGATACCTTAAAGAAACACGAGATACTCATACTTCTGAACTTTGAAAATCCTTAAGCACAATACAAGAGCTGATGGATCCCAAACCTACCTGTAAAAAGCTGGAAGTGATATTAATAGCTATTTGGAATAGTCTTTATTGATTTGCATAATGTGGAAATAAGAATTCAGATCAATAACTTGATTCATAGGCACTAGATTTGAGGGTGTAGACTTAAACAATGAAATATTATGTGTTTAAGGTATCCAACTACGTTCGGAACCGTGATTTTAAAAAAGCGCATAAATGGATAATTTTCAGTATATTTAGTGTCACTTAGATTAGAATACATGTATAAAATTGTTTTAAGGACATTTTGACAAACACAATTATTTAAATACAGTATTTTGGCAAAAAATTAACTTAAAATAATTTTTTTTCAAAAAGTTCTCCTTTTTTAAAAAATGCTTCTATGATAATAATATTGTGTGTGTGTGTGTGCTTAGATATAGTAAAGACTTTTCCAGAGGGTCTAAAATACGATTTTTGAAAAATTCACCTTATTTTCAGAGTTGATCGAATTGAGAATAGACCAAATGAAATAATTATCGGCGGTTTTTTTCTTAAAAGTTTTCCCCTTTTGTAGTAAAATAATGATAAATACACTTCAAAGTTTGTATCTTTCAAAAATTCTAGTTCAGCTTCTGTACAGTGGTCTGAGCTATATACAGGCAAAATATTATTATAATAGAAGCATTTTTCATAAAAGGAGAATGTTTTGAAAATTGGTCGTTCTATGTTCATTTTTTGTCAAAATTTTTATTAAAAAATTTTTTTGTAATAATATTTTTAAAAAAAAATTATATAAATTTTCTAACGTGCCCCATACATAAATTTTACCCATTTATATTTTTTAAAACTCAGGTTCAACGTGCCGATCCCTAAATGTTAAAGTTATACTGTATTTAATCAAATTTATAAAAAAATACGAATTTTAGTATTCCTATTGAGTATAAGGGAAAGGTCTGTCGTTTTGAAGGATAAATTTTATGTTTATCCTGAAGTTTTTGGGAAATAACGAAAAGCTTTATACAGAAATATACTTTGGTTTAATATTTTTTTTGGCATTTTGATAAGTTCTTTTAAACTTGCAAATCTGTCAACATGAGTGAAGAAAAAATGCACTTGAGACACTGTATTTTATTTGAGTTCAAAACGGGAATAACATGATGAAACCAAAAATAAACTAATGTCATGTGTTTGGAGTGGAAGCAGTAACAGCTCAAACATGACAAAGGTGGCTTTTGAGTTTTGTTGGGTTTTTTTTTAAAAGTTGGAACCCCAGATCAAAAAGGCCATTCGGGTGTACAAGGCCAACGGTTTGATCAGGACAAATCCCACGTTTACTTCCAAAGAAGTGGGCTACAAGCTTAGAATTCTTCTACTTTAGATTACATTAAAATGCTTGGTTTTTATTCCCTTTTTGGGTAACCAAATTGGAAAAATAATGTACAGAATTTCGATATATTTTCAAATCTTGCTGGTCACAAAAGGGAATCGTTTTTGGTCCACTTGGTAACTCGATATGAAAAGTGGTTAGTGCATAAACACGTGGTTAAAATAAGAGCATATATTGACTGAGGAGAGACACCATCATCCACGTGTATCAGAAGAAGGTTATGTTGTGTTTTCGGTGATGCAGTAAGTTTATAGTGTCCTATGGGTTGCTCAAAGAAAATGAAATGGCTTGATGTTTTGAACAAAGGAATTCAACATAAACGTCCATTTTTGGCCATTAGGAATAGTATGACTCTTCATCACGAAAACGATAGATTACACGTGACAAGAAACATGGCATAAAAGACTGCATAGTTGTTTTGGGGAAACTTTACCTGAGCCAGCATCTGTTCAGGGCGCTGCGAAACTTTTTGATGGAAATAAATACATTAATTATGAGAGGGTGACCAAATGACAGTGGAAGAATAACAAAACATAGAACATCTTTTCGAGGGAGTTAGATAAGATGCCAGAACCCTGGCTGACAGTTATAACTACAAAAGAAAATTATAATTATATTAAATTTTATTAAAAATTGGAAGAAAAATGAATGAATGAAAATATAACAGAACTTCCTTTTACACCCAAAATAAAGATGAAAAAGAAGGACTTTGCTTAGTGATAGTTTAAATTATATTTGTGAAAGTTAAATTGTGAAGTATCTACATATCTTGACATAGGAGTTCTCTACCAATCATTGGCAGGAATTTTACAATTTTTCGATTTCAGTATGTTTGTCTGACGTTTAGATAAGTAATATTAATTATTAATAGTTAGAGTTAACTATTTCCCATTTGATAATTTCCGGCATATTAGTTTTTAAATAGGTTTAAAAATTGTTATTTTAAAGATTTTTTTCCCTTCATTCCCCTCACACCCGTTTCCCAAAAGTAATTTATATATTGATTTAAACACTTCTTAAGGTAATGTACGAATATAATCACGCCCACCCCCACACACATGCATACACACACAAATAAAATAGTTCACACACATACTATTGAATTCTATTTTATTACCCAGCGGGAATATTATATACGAGTATAATAAATTAGGAAGTCTGTAGGAGAGATAAATAAGCTAAGTATTTAAATATTTTTTTAATACACAACTTGAAACCTGAGAAATAGTTATCAAGTAAAGCAAGTAATAAAAAAAGCCCAAATTTCTATCTCATACTTTTTAAATTTAAATTTTATATATATTTCTTTTTTTTTGAACAAGTTAAAAAAAAGAAATATAAATTAATATTAAACTAATTTATGAGTTTCTTTTATTAAGGCATTCGGAAGAAAAATTGCAAGATGCTTCTAAAGAAAAGTTAAGTTCCCCCAACAACTCTTGATTTGGTGAAATGCGTTAAATTCGTTGAAGAATATTTCTACTCATGGAACGGTATTTTATTAATTTAATAAATGATTCTAATTACTTAAATATGAGATTCCAGAAAGTGGCTTATTTTAAGGATCTTTTGACTCGTTTAGAAATTTAAATCAATTAAATAAACGATTTATTGAATGAAAGCGATTGCCCTCCTTATCGAATTTTAAAATATTATTTGGTCTGTCTTTTTTGGTTAAGCTTTAGATAATTAATAAGATTGATATCGAGCTATCGACATATTGTGTTTAAGTTCTTAAACTACAATTAGATTTTAAATATAAAACGTTTTACGTTCATTATAAATTTAAAAATTATATTTTTTCAAGATAATTTTTTTTCTAATAAAAAAATAGGGAAATTCTTCCAGACAGCGTGTAAGCCATTTTTTAAAAAACATTTTTTTAATCTTTTTAAAAATTTTGCCTGAAAATTTTAGAATCAAAAACCTAAAAATTGTTTAATAATATTTAATTTTTCGAAAGGAAAATTTTGCAATTCAAATCTACTTGAAAATAAATATTAAAAATTTTTGCCCCTTCCAGTTTTGTTTGATTTTGAGTTTAGATCAACTTTTCAAGATAAATGTTAGCCCCTTTTGCATTAAATTGGTTCAGAAAAATTTTTTCACCCACTTTTTTATTTTTAAAAAAGGCAAGTACTTAATTTTAAAAAAAAAAATTTATTTTACCGTCCCCTATCCCTTTTTTTAGAAATCCCCGGCAAAAAACCATTTTATCATTTAAAAAAAAGAAAAAACTTTAAATTTCAAATTTTAGTTTAAAACTTAATATTCCCCTTAAAGTGAAAATGCTTTTTTTTAAAACATTTAAGAAAAGAATTTTTTTTTCAATTAAAAAACCTTTTTGTTTTAAGTTGATATCCGGTGAAAACCCTTTTCTACTATTAAAAAAGGGCAGACTTGGAATTCATTAGGTTTTAACAGCATATTTTTTAGGACACTGGAAAACCCCTTTTAATCAATTTATAAAAGCGCAATGTAAAATGTAAACTGGAATTGTTAAACAAATGTTTTTATCATTTAATAAAAATATTTTTTAAAAATTGTTTTTTTTAAAAAGGTTTATTTTTTTTTAGAAATTTTTATTTGAAAATTTTTCTTTAAAAAATTTTTTTTTTTCGGAAATAAAATAAAAATGTGTTTAAAAACATCCCTCTTGAATACTAAGAAAATTTAAATGGGGGTTTTCCTCAAAATTATTTTTTAAAAGAAACATTTACCCAAAATAAGATACTAAAGCCAAAACCAGTAAATCTTTTAAATTTTGTAATGTTTTTTTATTTTTCAAAATTACCTAAATTTTTTTTTTAAAATTTTTTCTTCTTATTAATAAAAAAAATTTAGTAAAAACATTTTTATGATAAGTGTAATTTTTTTTAATTTTGTTTTCCAATTTGTTTTTTGAAGAGCATTAATATTATGTTTTAAAAAAAAAAGATAATTGTATTAGAAATTTTTATACAGTGTTACCCGTTTTAGAAAAAAATTATTAAAATTTCCTTGAAAACAACCAATTTTTCTAAAAGTACAATATTTATTTAAACAATTTTATGTATTTACATATATATATTTTTTTTATTTTCTTCCTAAAAACACTCAATTTGTTTCAAAAACTTCTTTTTACTAAAAAAATTGGGTCCGAATTTAGGCAGTCACCTTAAGCGGGAAATGACAAACTCTCACTAAATCAGTATTTGAACACAACTTCGGAATAATACAGGGTGAGCAAAAATGATGGACTAGATTTAAAAAAAAAAAAGTGTTACTGAAAACTACTGTACATATTACAATAAGTAATAAATGAATGTAAAAAGAAATATACGAAGTTTTTTCCCCACGAATGATGAATATGTGCTAGCATATTCAAGGTCTATATAATTAAAAATTCAAAAGGAGGATAATAACAGAGAAAAGCTTTTGCGTTTTAGAGTATATACGAGTTTTTCGGGTAATTGGGGACAAGTGCATTTAGAACTCTCTAAGAAAAAATACACTTTCTACAAGAGAATTTTGCGATGGTATTATCAATTTAAAAACAATCCAGGCTGCTTGAGTAAAAAGAAAAGCAGTGGCTGGCCAAGAGTCTCAGAAGAAACAATGGAGAGGTGAGGCCGAGTTTTGTTCGATGTACATGGAAGTCTGTCTATGAACTCCCAATAAACAGTGCGGAAAATTTTATGAAGAAAATTAAATTTCCAGCTATATAATTTGCAATTAACACAACAAATAACAAAAGATTTTTGCAGCCTTACAAACCATTAATAGAATGAGGTTACAAAATATATGGTACGAACTAGATTATAGATTGGACGTATGTTGTGTAATAAAATGGTCACACTTCAAGTGTAATAAAATGGTCACACTTCAAGTGTAATAAAATGGTCACACTTCAAGTACCTGTAATTGAAAAAAAATGGTTCATTTATCTTTGTATTCATGAATCACTTATTATAATATGTGTAGTTGTTTCGATAATATGATTTTTTAAAATTGAATTTATCATTTGTGCTCACCTTGTACATTCATCAAAATCTTTTCCCTCTTAAACAGAGTGAATGTGGCGTTAATATTGTCTGTACATTAATCTTGATTTATTTTAAATGCTAATACTAGCATAATACGTTAGGAGTTAATAATTGCTATAAATGTAACTCAATGTGCGTATGCTATAGGCGATAAATTCATCCTAATACAAAGTATTTTTTACTCTATCTCTAGATTACCTTATTGATAACAACCATTCTTTAAAACAAATGCAATGTTTCACTAGATCCAATGAAGTAATTGTGGGACTTTCTTTTTGCAGATAGCTGATAACTAAAGACTTCTGTGGTCGTTCAGTAAGCTAAAACCAGAGGGCTATTCTCTATAATTGGTATTGAATCCCATTCCGATAGTTAAACAACTTAATTAACAGTATAGAAAGTTGAATACCGTCACACGGGTATATAGGTTCCAATAAAACCGATGAATTTATTTTCTCTTATCCAACAGTGGGATTTTGTACATAAATTGATTTCTTAATTATGGTTGATTTTAAACTTATAAACAATTCTGTTAATATAACTTTGCAAGCCTCGTTCTTTTTTTTTCAAATTCCATGCGTTTATGCTCTTTTGAAAATTAGACATCACAGACTGGAGTATTAATATTGATAAAATAGTTCATACTAGGATATAAAACAACAAGCTTATAATATATATATATATATATATATATATATATGCACTCATAATTTTAACTTCGTTTCATATGAAAGAATGTTTCGAAAAAACACTGTGTTTGCATTAAAAACTTTTACTTTCTTTTTTTTTGTATTTATTTAAATCAAAAGCTTATTACTTTATTATTTTCAATTTAAATACCTGAACTAAAAATATTTGTTTTAAGTTTGTATTGGAATAAAATTGATATATGTATTGTGCTGCGGAAACTCTTTACAATAATACGAGATAATTAAATGTTTACGAAAATGTTAGGTACGATTGCAGATCATTATTCTGAATGCATTACAGTATCACTATGCGTCAAAAGAATATTAACTATTTCGTGTCTCTCTAGAGAATATACAAACCAATCTTACTAAGTGTTTACTGATATCAAAGGAAATAATTGTTTGTTAGCTGTTATTAACTAGAGTAGTTTAACATTTAATATTCTTTCTGAAATTACTTAAAGTATACAATATATATGCATATATATTTGACATTTAAGAATTGCTTCGCAGTAACAAAAATTATTATATTTAATGTTACAAACAGTTAACTTTGTAACATACATACAATTATTTGAAACTCTATTCACATCAAGAGAATAATAAATATATCTTCAAGTTGAAATATATATTTTGTTTCATAACCCATAAATATGTAATTACATTTAACTCCAAGATAATTATATATATGAAGCATCTACATCCAGTTTGAAGCATGCATTTTAATAAATTAGTCCCATTTATTTTTGTATCTCTAAGACAAAACACAACATGCAATTACCAATATCTGAATCAATACCATGTACAAAATGTAATGTATTATAAATAATTCAGTAAAAATGACTCATGTATGTAAAATGTAAACATTTCTAGAATTGAAGAAAAAATCTATTGCTTTAACAACTACCCCTTCAGGTCACAAAGGCTAAAGCACGCATAGAGAAAAAATATATCAACTCATTCCAACAATTTATTTCTGGTACTATTTCATCATATATGCCAGGGATGGTGAACTTTGTGGATCAAAGTGCCATTTTTTCTAATGAAGTGTTTAACAAGGTATAGACGCGCCGTCAAATAAATTTGACTTGTGATTACTTATATTAGGTTTGCAAGGTGTTACTTTTAGTAAAATGCATGCTGAATTGGACTTATCTGCCAAACGGTTTCTAAGCAATTAATTAGTTTTGCTGTAGTTCACTTTTTGACAAGAGGATTAGTCATTTGTTTCAAAATGCCGTTTTACCGACGATGTGCTGCATACCACTGTTCCAGAACACACCGCTTTGTCACCTTTACTAAAAAAAATGCCATATTTCTAGATTCACCAAGTTTGAAATTCTCTAGTTACATTTACTGTTTTGCACTTTTTGTTCTTTTTCTGTGCTGGCCATGCTAAATAACAGTTAAAATGCGTAAGTATAACACAAATAAACTTTAGGATATAGTTGTGTCAACGAAATTCATTATGCTATGTGTAGACAAATTTTGCATCATTAGCAATTGTAGCCCACAACATAACAAAGGCAAGACAATAACAAACGAGTGTGCTCCAACAACGTGACCGATCATAGTACTTCATATTGAACTTTGTTATTTTGAAATAAAAGGCAAACCATTTTGTTTGCTGACGTGCCCAAAATATTGTGTCACGTGCCATCAATGGCACGTGTGCCACTGGTTCGCCATCCCTGATATATACAGTTTAAATTGAATTTATCCTATTTGAATTCTGCGTGGAGTTTTTTACTATCCTCCCTCTTGTGGTCAATGTAGGAAAAGGTCAAGGTCGCTAACACGTGACTGACGTTGCTACTCTCGAGTTACGATTTCAAATTTCTAGAGACATTGAAGACCAATCGTATGGATGATTTAATGTTTGTTAAATCTTTTGTGGGAATTTCAAAAATGGCGCAATAGTTCAAGTTCCTTCTTGTTACTTGATCGTTTCTATTTATAATGAAATCTTTCATCAATAACATTTGTGTTTCCTTTCAGCGTTACGTCAGAAACAGTCAATAAGTCAAAACATAGCATTAATGTGGTGAGTGTGTAAATGAGTAAGTAAATGAAGTGAATAAATGAGTAACTGTTCAGCTACTCGAGGGTATTTGATGACGGACCTCGTAATTTTAAACCATGGTCAAGTAACAAGGACGAAACCTGAACTCACTTCCCCACTACACTAACAGGAAGAAATTGGAGTTCTTAAAGTATTAACGTGAATCGCTCCCCTACACGGTGGGTCTTCAGAGGTACTATGCTTGAACTCATGACACGCCGACCACGAGTCCGTTACGGTGACCACTAGGCTACCGCGGTGAACATTAATGTGCCAGTGCTGTAAACATATAAATACTTGTATCTCTTTGAAGTTCTCTTTTGTGCTTCATAATTTTTAGTACAATTTTCCTCGGTAAAAGAAGTATCCGAAAATGTAATTGATTAATATAAAAGGTGTGCAGGTGGTTGAAACTCGACTTTGAAGTTGGTAAGTTGGTTGCATGAAAAAACATGCTAGAACTCATCTAGTACCCTCCCTCCCCAGTCAGGGTGGCTTACTCATTGCTTTTTTTCTATGAGTTGTTGTTTCATGTATGTCTATGTCCAATGTATCATGTCAACTTCATAAGAGATGGATGCCGTTAAACAACATCTATGCCATTGAATTCTATTTTGTTTTCATGTATAAAATATTACTCCGCAATCTATGAAATTGATTAGTAACCCCATTGGATGAGCATTCTGTGTTACTTAGCAATAGATAAATGGTTTGCATGATTTTTTGACGGAAATTTTAGTCTTGAGGATGATCCAATTGCGAATGCAGAACAAAATAATGCTTTAAGTTTTATTCTGGAGGAAAATCAAAGTAAAACTCATGGAGAGCTTCAGCATAGTCAGGAGTTACTTATAAAATAATATCTTTTCAATTTGTATGCAGTGAGAAAGATACAGAAGGTGGGAGAATGTTTTCCTCTAAAACCAATGGAAGAAAACAAAAACCGAAAATCTGGCATCTGCAGGAGTTCGTTTTCTTGAAACAAAACAAAACAAAAAAAGGTTTGTACAAAATCATTACAAGTGAGGCAAAGCCAATTTTGTGCAACAATTCCAAACACAGAAAAGCAAAAATTTGATCAGAAACAACAATTGTAAAAATGAATTTTCATGTAAATAAAGTATTACTGTGAGTGAAAGGATTGTGAAGTAATCGTATGCTATTAACTTGTAAAATCTCTCCAAACTTCTACAGCTGATCAATACCAGGTCCCCAATTAAAGCTTATTAAATTAAAAGATATTTTGGAGGGAAAAAAGACTATACGGGTTCAAAAATGTAAAATGGGATAATGAAGGATGACAAAACTCATCCACATACAGCAAATGAAACCAAGGAATATATC
Source organism: Trichonephila inaurata madagascariensis (assembly GCA_019973955.1). Taxonomy (NCBI): domain Eukaryota; kingdom Metazoa; phylum Arthropoda; class Arachnida; order Araneae; family Nephilidae; genus Trichonephila; species Trichonephila inaurata. The sequence goes on along the minus strand of BMAV01023401.1, from coordinate 200,715 downwards.
TTCTACTTGGGCTGGGAAGTTGTACAGCATAATGCTTATTCTTGAGACGTCTAAATTTGATAAATGGGCGTATAACGTGTACCTATACGTTCAAGCTGCAGTTTTTAATTTTTATGTATATTCGCCGCATAATGCGAACTCTCTTTTTACGAAGAACTTTGAAATATAGCTCCGCAATATGTTCACCTGTTTTAAAGTTGTTTATTCGAGGTATTATTCCAGGATTTAGAACAAAATAGAGCACTTCTTAAACTACAAACATTTAACTTCATAAGGAATGTCTTTTATTTAAAACAAATTGTGAAGTTTAATTTTTTTCTATGCTCATCTTCTTTTATTTCTTTTAAGCTTTCATTTTTATTCCCGTCGTATAAAGCGCTTCCTTAAATTTCGATCGTATGTTTTAGCTTAAGAAATCATGTTCTACGCCGTATTTCACGGTACTTAATAAAACCGATGGCGACACTTATTTGAAAGGCCAGGGGTTCATGAAATTTGGAGACGGTTTACAATGGTTTGTAGACAATTTTCTCCAAAACCGCCGTTTCTATCATAAAGACATTAATAAACTACCAATAAATGGTGAAAACTATATACATTAATGACTATTCTCATTATTAATATTTATAACAAATATATTTTCATTAACCTCTTAAACGGTTTGCCAGCACAATGTATGAACTACCGAAAGGGGGCAGCAACTGGTTTGCCTGTACACTGAAAGGGCACTGATATGTTCTTTAATTCTTTGACTTGCGCTTGGTTTTAATTCTTATGGTGCATTATTTAGTGCTAGTATTTTGAGAAGGGGATGCAGTTTGCTTACGGTACTGAAATGCCTTTTATCCGGTAGGTTTTTTTTTGTGGTGAAAGTGGCAATAAGTATGGTGTTTAGTTATACACAATAAAAGAAGGCACATTTTCTGGGGGTAAAAAGAATGACAGCTTAAAGGGTTCAAGTGGAATTTGACCAAGAACATACAAGATTTTTTTCCACACCAAATATGTTCAGAAATTTTGTTTTAAATCTAAGAGTATAAAAATTCCTTTTACTTATGTAAAAGCACAAGACAGGAAAAAAAAAAACTTCCAATGATTTTACAACTTATGAATCCCATTTTTTTATTCCTGCCTTTGTTTAGCTGAAATACACACAAGATATATATATATATATATACATTAATGTTACAAGCTGAAAACTTCAGATGTTTTTAAGTTTTTACAACTAAAAAGGAATATGCAAGTACTAACAAAAATGCATTATTTTCTTCCTCGCAATGTGATGTAGACAATGATTTGAAAGGAGTATGTAAAAAAGTCAGAAATCTTCCAAAAAATGTTCTTTATTTTAGAACCTGTTACGGGGCTTTTCTGTGGCTTACCAATCACGAGTTTTTCCCTGTGAAAGGATTTTCAGTTGCATAAAAGACAAAAAATAATGTCCCAACCATTTTTGTGTCTTCAGATCTAGGAATATTTGAAGATCACAACACCTATAAGCTTAGATTTCCCAACAATTTGCCTTGTTCTCCAAAGAAACGTATTTATTACGACTTATGTTACTTCTACATTTCTTCTAGTAAAGTGATGGTCATATATTGTATTACACTACAAACAAGTAATTTACTCATTTTTATAAAATATTTTTTAAGTATACAGCATTATTTTATTTTTTTTCTTTTCCATACTGGATGAGAGTGTCACGTTAAAAATCATTGATAATATCACATTGATGAACTCATTGATCTTTATTCACTTATTTTTGTATGAATAGGAAATTACTACCACATCCACTTAATAATTAATAAAATAAATAAGCATTTATTTTATGATAAATGTTTATTTTAAATAAAATGACGCACCCACTTGAATTAAAACAACTTTAATTTTCACAATCACACTGGGCTGTAAGTTAAATTTTGAAGCTTTAAATAACGAATTAAATAACTTTAAAAACTCTGCATTACTTTTATATTTCCTTATAAAAGAGTATTTATTTTTTAATAGTCTTTTTTATTTTATGTACATTTTTTTCAGGTTGTATGTATTTTAATTGCTAAATTATTAAAAATGTGCATCCTCTGATTTTACATCTCTTATATATTTGTTCAAATTATACATAATATTTAAGGCTTAAAAATTCTGCGATATGCATATTTTGAAATTTTACCTCGTTTATATTAAGAAAGAAAATATATTATCTCTCTCATTTCTTCATAAAACTCTTTTTTATAATATTTAAGAAATTACAGATTAAAAAATTCATCTAGTAAATATCTTGATAAATACTGATAATTTGGTGAAATCTTTTATCACAATAAATTATAAAATGACCTATTTTTAACATTTTTTAAAAATATTTAAAAAAATTAAAAACTTATTTGCCACTGTTTCTAAAAGAAGTTCAAGTTTTACGAAATAATATATTAATATACATACTAGCAGTTATAGCCGTTTTCTTAGCATGTAAGCATAGCAATCGAGAAAAAGGAATAAAGAATTAATGACAATGAAACTTAAATAGTATTTTGAAAATTTTTAATAAAGTTGGCAATAGAACTCCAAAGAAAGAACTATTTCGTAATAAAATAGCGAAGTCAAAGAAAAAAAAATGTAGCTTAGATGCCCAGTTTTCCCCAGGCTCATCTGTTAGTCATTATATAAGTATTTTAGAAATCACTTAAAAGTTATCTTTAATGCTTATGTTGGAGGCGATTGTTGCAAAATCCGTCCTTGATTGATGTCTACTCACGAATGTATTGTTAAATTTGAAGCCATTGTGTCTATAATAAACTCGAAAACAAGAATTTTTATCTGCATCCCTTCCCCCAAAAACCTTGAGCGTCGATTTTTGAAAAATTCTTTCTTGGTGGATCTCTACTTAACTAAAGAACTACGCCGCAAAATTTCTTCTATGTCTAACAGTTCAGGAGATCTCGTAACGAGTGAGTGATTTGTACATCTATTTATAGATAGATTGTGTCTCATTTTGAGATAGTTATTTTTACGTTTTAACTTTTATATTGATTAGTTTCTAAAAATCATTTCCAGTAATTAATTGTTTAGTTAAAGCATAATTTAAAGAATTAAGTACATTGCTCCTTACGATAAACTTTAAAAATAATAAAAAATAAAAACAAATTTGAAATTAGTTGTTAACTTAAATACTAAAATATTCATAAGAGTTTCAAATATTCACTCATGTATATATATAGTATAATAAAATAAACATAAACATGGGGAAATTTCTACAAAAAAAAAAGAATGGATAAATAATGGATTTCATATAACTAAGAATAACAAACCAAAATATAAGTAAATTTATAAAAGTCAATTGACTAAATGAACACTGTTATATTTTCTAGAGCTGTCACTGAATTAGGATAGCAAAATAGGGTTAAATTAGCTGCACATGATCCTAACCTGTCTCTACAGCAGACAATTTCTCATAATAGTGTGAGAAAAATTGTAGAAAAAAGGATGTTTGAATAATGAAGTTAAGACTAGTAATAGCACGTGTAAACTTACAATACTCTAACAAACACGTAATCCAATAAGAATGATTATAGAAAAAATCGTTCTAAGCTACAGAATGAAACACACATTAATCCAGTGCTTCTCAAACTTTCAATGCTTGCGACCCAATATTCAATCAGAATTTTCATCGAGCCCCTTCCATACAATAAGAATGTATTGAATTCAATGATACTATACTTTGAAGCAAAAGCTACAATACGAATTTAATCTCTTTAGTGTCACCGGCATATATAAACGTCTCTCTCAGTCAAAGTGTTAATTGCACCGGAAGTATATATACGTTTTTTTGAAGTACGATCTTTTTTGTGCATTGCTATTCATAAAAAAAATACGAAGACTTTGAAATGCAATAAAGGTCATTGGAAGTGTTGAAGTGTTTTCGTAGGATTTACATATTTCAGAGAATTTGCTCTTATGCCCCCCTAATAAATCATATACGAGAGTCCCTAAGTGGAAAACGGTGACATTGGGGAGCGAATTGGGTAACTTTAAATCGGAAGTAAAGTAATTAATTTTGAACCGTTCAAATGATCAAGTATTAATATGGCAAGCCCATGGGGTTACTGATAATTATAAAATTTGTTTTTAATTTAGTATTGTTAAATAAATTGTAAAATACATTGCACAGTACTGATATATTCAGAAGTGTATTATGTCAGTGTACATGTGTATTTTATTTTTTATTTTGTCAGAATGTATTTTGTTGGTTTATTTTCAGTAAATAAATAATTTTTTTAAGTAATCTTTTGCTTTCGACTTTTCAATAGGCTCGCGCCCTTTCGTAAAGTTATCACGCCCCCCTAGGGGGCACGCCCCACAGTTTGAGAAACACTGCATTAATCCAACATTTATAATAATACCTTACCAAAAAATATTTTTCCTACTTGAATACTTTAATTAATATGTACCAACTACCACTCACATACCTACAGTATAAAACATCTATCTGTGATGTGAGGCGAATATATCGCTAACTGTGGTGAAATATATATACCGGCATATATAAATTTACTTTGAAATAAACTGTCCTATTTTAGATTACTTCAGATGTATAATAATATTATTCAACAGTACAATTCAAAGCCTTATAAAAGTCAGTATAATATCCTATAAAGATATTTTCAAAAGCTTCTTTAAACTCAACTCACGGAATGTATTAAGCGTAATTTTCATCCAAGCATCCATTCACCGAAATGAAACTCAAAAGTTTCTGCCTTGAACACAGAAACGTTTCTAACGTTAAACTCCAGTTCGTCCATATCATTCGTCGCTCGTTGGTAAACATTCATTCATACCTACATCTATCTCCATAGAATCGAAAATCACTGACTCTTTGGAAATGCTCTTCAAGCTCTCAATCAAGTCGTCAGTCTGATTTTCCTGCGGGAATAAGTTTCCCTTTGGCAAGAATAAATCTCGGATTGCGGGAGTATCTCGTCTCCTCAGTTTCTGTGTCGATTTATCATCCTGTGTGTCAACGATCGTCCCCACTAAAAGTGACGACAAGAAATCGAAAGGTCAAGTTAGAAGAAACGGATCGTTGGACCTCAGGATAAATCTAGCGCCGAAAGTTGATAATGAGATTTAGTTTTTCTATCTCTGCTGTTCTTCAGAATGACTTATTGTTCAGAATTTGATAAGGTATATTCGTCTATAATTCCCGATCATTCTGTCTGGATTGTGAAAGTAGTAATTTATCTGTTGTAGATGTCTTCTTCAAAGGTCAAACAAAAAAAAAAAAATCCTGGGTTTGGAATAAAGACAAAAAAAAAATATCATTACAGGATTTAAAATGCAATACTTATTATATTCGAAAATATTTTGAATTCGTTTTTTCACAAGTGTAAGACACAGTTTAAATATATATCTAGAATAAATTACGTTATTCTATAACATTTTACAAATAATAAAAACCAACTGAAAATCAGTTATCTTAAAAAAGAAAATGAATATTAAAAGAATAAATGGGCCCTATATAACAAATCGAAACCCAAAAAAAAGTTCGTCATATGGAAAATTCCTTATATACAGGTGCATCTCTTTTAATTTTTTTTTATAAACCACAAAAAACAAATTTTAAGTTCATAAATACTGTATATTAAAAAAAGTAGTTACTCATACCTTTTTGTAAATTAATATATCTGTTTTATATATCTTAACTATCAAGAAAAGAAAGAA
>BMAV01023401.1:0-190000 GCA_019973955.1 Trichonephila inaurata madagascariensis | reverse complement strand
AACATGTCTTCACCCCCTCACTTGGAAACAAACTGACCTAATATTCCGAGCAGATATTTAACAAATTACACAACTGAAGTTTCCCAAATGTACCTGACCTTTGGCTGTCCCGTCGCTTTTGGCCTCACGCGAAACAACTATTGAGCATTGCACCGTTTGAAAACGTATTCATATACATTACATGTAATTGACAAAAATGAAGGGAAGTTGGCCCGTTGATGTTTTTTATATAAAACATCAACTGCGTAAAACAAACATTTTATTTTTGTATTGAGGATGATTTAATTAAATAATAATTATTAAAGTTTTTCGCAAACCATTTTTTCGAATTTCATTTAAACTTTTCTATTAAACTGAACATAGGTGCATCATTTATCAATAAAAAATAATTACAACTCAGAAATATCAAAATGATTTATATTTACTTTTCTGAGAAAAACAAGCTAATTAATACCAATCTCTTAAAAAATATGTTGGAAAACAAACTTTTTTAAATATGTCATGAAACTCTATCTAAAATTTATTGTTATAATATCGTTTAGTAATAAAAATGATAAAAAGCATTCTTCATAATGCCAGATCAAATAAGTAACAATGCAAGGAAAAAGGCATATTACAAGCAGAAATTGCGTTCAATAACGTGTGCTGCAGCTTATTGATGTTTACATTATGAGTTATGTTTGCAAGCTACGTTATGAATTGAGGACTTAGATCGATATAAATACTCTTCGGAAGCAACATCAGTAAATACCACTTGTGAGTAATATAAAAAATTCGTTCAATGCTCAGTTTTTACTCCATCTTCGCATCAAGATCTTCTCTTTGAGTCCAATTTCATTGAAACAGTTTGACTTTATAATGTATACATAATTTAATCTAAATATTTTCTAAGAATTATGATAATGTATAGAATGTTAATTGATCTTTTAGTACACTTAATACAACTTAATGTATTTCGAATCAAAATATTTGATTTATCGAATTTTGATTCGAAACACACACACACACACACACACACACACACACACACACACACATATATACACACACACACACACACACACACACACACACACACACACACACACACACACACACACACACACACACACACACACACACACATATATATATATATATATATATATATAATTTTAAAAAGAAAAGATAATAGAGACTCTTTTAACAAGGAATTTTTAAAAATTGACCTTTGATTCACCTATAAAGAAAAGAAAAAAACTAATACATATAAAACTATTCTAACATGACACATGTAATTTCCAAAAGGGAATTCTTTTTTTTTATACGTTATTGCTCCTCAAACTGTTGACTGATCCTTATTTTTTTAGAAAATTTGTTATGGCAGATGAAATTTGATCAAATAGAATGGTACAATTATTCTGTATTTATAATATTGAAACCTCAAATATCTTTAAATAAGATTTATTTTTTGTTATCTTTGGAGCATGCAGCATTTGAAAACGTCTTCCAGGTTAATTATTACATCAAATGTGTGTGTGTTTATAAAAATATTTAAAAGATTTCAAAGAGATAAACTACGATAAAAAGTGTCAATTACTAATCTAAATACATTATCTGTCCTATATTAACTGAAGAAGTTGATTCATTTATTAAGATCTATAATATTATAGAAAAAATATTAATCGCAACACTCAAAGTAAAAAGAAACTAAAACTGGTTAAATTAAAAAAAAAATAATAATTAAAAACATAAATCTGAACTTTTGTTTTGCGCATTCAGATAGTTTCTGGAATTTTCATTAACTTAGTTACTGTATTTTAAACCTGAAAGTAGTACCCCTTAGCTTCAAAGATTTATTCTACTTCAAGTTCGGAATTTAAAACATTGAAGTCTTCGTTCTTCATGGTTTAGAAGCTGTTGAAGTGATAGAAATGTAATATCTAACATTATTTCGAGAGAACTTTAATTAAAATCTATGTTTTACTGCTTCTAAAAATGTATTAATGGTATTTTATTCATTAATTTATTGATGTTGTAGTGATTGCACTCAATTAAATATAATTCACTGCTGTTCTTGTTTTTGTCTTATAATGCTTTGTCATTCAAATGAAATAAAACAATTGATTTCAATCATTGATAGGAAATTATAATAATAGTTGAAAATCACAAAAATTCGATTAACTTAGAAACTGAAGAAATGAAAGACGTATTAGAACAAATGGTAAGTGTGATGGAAAAAAAATACGCGCTAAAACAAAATTCACAGCTACATTCGCCAATAAGTTCTACTTAACTGATTTGCCTGCACACCGTGAGGGCCACCGAAAGCTGGCCACAACCGATTAGCCCATACGCTGTATGGACACTGTCATTTTCTTCTTTCTATCTTTGATTTGTACGTATTGTTTATTCTTATAATGAGATTATTAGTGCTTGAGTTTTTAAGAAATGTAGTTTGTCCATGATACTGAAATACTTCTCACACGGAATTTTTTTGTGATATAGGTGGGAATTTTTTATTGAAGGTAGGAATTTAGATTCTGGAAAGTGTTCGATAAAGAAGAGGGAATGGGAAAACAACGTGCAATTTCTTGTAGGAAAAGAAGTGAATATAGAAACATAATACAAAAAAGCCGTTATTACTTCTACTAGATTTGCAATGTAATATTTGGTTCTAATTGTGTGTATAATGCACACACTCATAAAATCCTCAACCATTCAAAAATAGGCAATAAAATGAAATTTGTTTGTAAGTATGAGAGAAATTTATTTAAGATACACTAGTTATCAAAAACTAGAAAAAATCACAAAATAATTCAAAGAAACTTATACACCTTAGTACAACACATAATAGGGGATTAAATACCATAAAAATAACTCACAAAACAATTATGGTGTTATAGGAATTACCATATGCATACAATGAGCAAATAGAATATTTCAGTTTGCTATAGGAAAAGTAACTTGGGGCATGAAGGCCCCAAGAAGCAATACAGCATAAGCAGTGATATGTGATGTCTCTCAAATACGTGGTCTATTAATTATGTAGAAATGTCGAGTTATTGCTCTTTCAAGACAGTTGAAAGTGAAGCTAGGGTCATATGAGGGGATTGAGAACAGCTACTCGTCGTTCTGGATCAGGGGATGGCAAACCTTTATGGATCAAAGTCCATTTTTTCTACAAAAAATATTTAATGAGGTATAGACGTGCCATGAAATGCTATTGGGAAATTAATAAAACTAAATACAAACAACTCAGAACTCTTTATTTACTATGAAAAAATACATTTTAGCCTTTATTGTAATAAATGTTTTAGTTAGACATTTGAATCAAATTAAAGTAACATTAGAGTAACTTCTATGTTGCTGATTAAATGACAAATTACTTCCATTAGGATTGTGTAAGATGTTGCTTTTAGCAGAATCATACTGAATAGGGTTCATCTGCCAAATGATTTCGAAGCAAGTTTTTAATATTTTTCATCTTTGAAAAAAATGAGTTGCTGGTAAATATAGATGATAATATATGGTTAAAGTAGCATGAACGAGCTTCTTCAAACTGTTAAATGTATATGGAATTGAATTGCATGTATCCAAAATTTCTTTACTGACAATTTTACTTATGTTGTTAGTTAATCTTTCTGTTTAGATCAATTCCAACTTTTCCCTTGTTTCAATGAATTTTTGAATCCATATTGAACTCGATTGGAAATTAATCAGTTGCATTTTCAATTCTTCAATTTCCAACCAATCGAATTGTGACAAGTTCAGTTTATTCAATGAAGTTAACTTGAGAAGTTAACGCTTAAACTTGAGCGTTTTCGTTTAAACTGAGAAAATCTAGCTGAAAATTCCTTGAATGAAGAATCAGTTACAAAAATAAATTCCTCAATCACTTTTTCTTCGTCTAGTCTCTCTTGTCCATTTAAATCTTTGATATATTGTTTTCAAGTTTGGGAAGTACTCGTAATTTCTTGTAATGATAGTAATAAACACAATAACAAATGAATGTGCTCCTCGCCTCCCAGATACCGATCACTCGAGTTTGTTCGTAATAATTCATTGTGAACCTCGTTATTTTGAACTAAAATGTAAACCATTTGGTTTGGTGGCGTGCTCAAAATATTGTGTCACGTGCCATCAATGACTTGTGTGTCATTGATTAGTCATAACTGTTCTAGAACGTCTCAAACATGCTCGATAGAGTTGAGGTCAAGTGTTCGAGCTGGTTACTGCATGGTGCTGAATTGTTTCCTGCTAAAGGTAAGAATCCACGATGTGAGCCCTGTGTTGCTTCTCATTATCATCCTATAGTACGAAAACATCACCTATTGTCCAGAGATAAAGTCACGCATAAGCATCTAGGACAGGGATGGTGAACTAATGACACGCGTGCCATTGATGGTACGTGACACAATATTTTGAGCATGCCACCGAACCAAACGGTTTGCATTTTCGTTCAAAATAACGAAGTTCACAATGAATTATTATGAACAAACGCGAGTGATCGGTCTCAGGGAGGCGGGAAGCACATTCATTTGTTATTGTGTTTGTTACTATCATTACATAAAACTACTAGTACTTTCCAAACTTGAAAAAAAATATCAAAGATTTAGATGTACAAGAGAAACTAGATGAATAAAAAGTGATTGAGGAATTTTTTTTTTGTAACTGATTCTTCATTCAAGGAAATTTCAGCTATGTATTCCCAGTTTAAACGAAAACGCTCAAGCTTATAATGTACCTGGATGTGACTTCATTTAAAAAACTGAACTTGTCCTAATTCGATTGGTTTGAAATTGAAGAATTGGAAATGCAACTGATTAATTTCCATTCGAGTTCAAAATGGAATCAAAAATTTATTGAAACAAGGGAAAAATTGGAATTGGTTGAAACAGAAAGATTATTAAGAAATATAAGTAAAAATATCACTAAAGAAATGTTGGATACAAGGAATTCGATTATACATACATTTAACTGTTTGAAGAGAAGCTCGTTCACATGCTACTTTAACCATATTTTCATCTATACATTCCAGCAAGTTATTTTTTCAGAGAGGAGTAATATTAAAGACTTGCTTCAAAATCCTTTGGCAGATGAGCCCAATTCAGTATGCTTCTGCTAAAAGCAACATCCTACACAATCCTTATATAAGTAATTTGTCATCTAATCAGCAACGTAGAAGTCACACTAACGTTACTCTAGTTTGAATCACATGTATAACTAAAACATTTACTACTATACAGGCAAAAGTGTATTTTTTCATAGTAAATAAAGAGTTTTGAGTTGTTTGTATATAGTTTTATTAATTTCCCGATAATATTTGATGGCACTTCTATACCTCATTAAATATTTTTGTTGAAAAATGGCATGTTAATTTATAAGGGTTCGTCACCCTGATATAGAATATCATCTCTGTAGGTGTGAGAATTAACTTGTCCATGTGAAAAGACAAGGAGGTTAGTACGTCTACCCAAAGGTATACCACAACAAACACATACATGGTCTGATTCGAATGCATCTCTTTCACGCACGTATTATGGATAAAAACGAGTTCCAAGATCTCTCTAACACCCCTACTATTGTTTTCGACGCTATTCCTGGTCACATCTTTAAAGAGAAGAGCCCAACATTCATCAAGCGTCTAGTGAATCTGTTTACGTGCCCACCCTAAGCGTTCCCGCCTATAGCGTGACGTGAGTGGGGCGGAAACGGCTGGTAGCCTTGCATAAAGACCAGGTTCGTGAAGCCTTCGACGCCCAGTTGGCCTTGATACCAAACTTCCAGAGTATCGACAGAGGATAAAAGGTCAGACGTAGGTGTCGTTCTATTCCCTTGTACGCACATGACAAATAACGTTTATAGGCACTTTTGTCAGCACGTGGCCGTCCTTATCCGGACCTTCTGGTTCTAAGACTATGAATCACAGATAGATTCACATTAAGTCATCTAGCCACTTTTATGTGACTTTATCTTGCATGTAGTCTTCCAATAGTCTGCCACCCCTGCTCTAGTCAAATGATGCCTGCAGGCCATTGATACAAATGTGCTACAGAAAATGTCTAATCTCAGACACACAGCAAAAACTACCACCTTGTTCACCACATTCATTTTTATGCCCCTCGAAATAACGTATTCCAAATACACCTACACGAGTTTGCATAACGTAATATCTCTCATTCAGAGCTTCTTTTATTTACCAACTTATTCAAATTTCATAGAGATTGGCTTATTTTGGTTCGAGTTATTCCTATTTATGTGATTCACCTTCATTTATGATAACCAGTGTATATGGAACATTATTCTCAGCACTTATAAAAAGCAAACATGTTGGGGGTTTGTGTCCCACAATTATTAAATAAAAGGTAGTGTTAAAACATTAAAATTGTAAAGTAAAATAAAAATATTCTTCTATATTCGCATTTTGTTAAGTATTGGGCTTAGTTATATGCAATAAAAATGTTTCTTTTTAGAAACATTTTGGGCCAAAGATTTGACTGCTTAAGCCTTAAGGTTTAAATATTCACTTGCTAATGTTATTATGGGAAAGAAGGAGTATCACATAACATTTTAATACTCTGATGCATGACTCTTGGATACACACAGTTATAAAGTCAAATATTTTGTTAATTCTTTATTCTTTTTTCTCCTTATAAGGCTTTCATATTCTTCTTTTCTCTCACTGTTTATTAGGTAAAAATGGTTTATATACGGTTGTAAGATTAGTTTGTTAGTTTTACGGTTTGTAAGACACATGATTTAAGGTATTTTATCTTAAAATATCATTTTTTTAGTCTGAAAAATAGTATTCTTTTTTTCCTGAAGTTTTCTTATATTAATGTGGTGAGGATTTTTTTCTTCTAAGCGAATATTTATTTCTGAATACCATTTATTTTATACATAAGGAGATAAATACGTTAGACTTTAGACAGATGTTTTAGTCAAAACTTCAACTGGATTAAAATACATTGTAATAAAATGTTCCTTTTTGATTGATGATTTGTTTACAAACTTACATTATTCAAAGAGAAATAGGTTTTCTTACATATTTTATCATCTTTCTTATAGATACGTCTATTCAAAAATATTTATATATAAAATATTGATAATACACCAACGGAATTTTCAAGCACAGTAACGTAGAGTCTTCTAAATTTCAAGCTGTTGTAGGGTAAGTTACTTTAAATTCACAACACTTAAGTCAAAAATTTCAAATACATATACTGAAAATTTACATTGTTTTAAATATCATTAAAAAAATTATCCATTTCAGGAAATATAAATCATTTAAAAAAATGGCAGGCAGATATATCAATTAAAAATATAGTAGGGCAGTAAATATTTACTTTAATCCCTTTTGAGTAAGGGAAATATTGAAGTTGCCAGTTTATCTAGGTAGAACACAGAAGTAGCTCATTCAGTCAGTTAATCCAAGTGATTCGTACTTTATGTTATAAATACCTTACTCACTAGTCAGATTTATACGCTTTTGTTTTCAAATGTCTTGACAGATATATTACAAACTAATCAGTTTTATCGCTCTAAGTACAGGGGATAAGACTCTGTAGAGATTTTTAAAAATAAAATAAAACTCATTAAAACTTTCAACTGGCAGCAATTAGAAATTACGTTTTATTAACGGAAATAATCTCTGTTTTCTCTAAAGAGACATTAGTTAAGGTATCCGAGTACGTTCGGAACCGTGATTTTGCAAAAGCGCATAAATGGATAATTTTCATGATATTTAGTGTCACTTAGATTAGAATACATGTATACAATTGTTTTAAGGACATTTTGACAAAAATTATTTAAATACAATATTTTGGCTAAAAATTAACTTAGAATAATATTTTTCAAAATGTTCTCCTTTTGTGAAAAATGCTTCTATTATAATAATATTTTGCCTGTATATAGCTCAGACCTCTCTACAGAGGTTCAACTAGAATTTTTGAAATATATAGCTTAGAAGTGGGTTTATCCATATTTTACGACAACAGGGGACAATTTTAAGAAAAAAACGCCGATAATTATTTCAATGGGTGGTAACTCTGAAAATAATGTGAATTTTTCAGAAATCATAGTTGAGCCTCTGTAAAGAGGTCTGAGCTATATACAGTCAAAATATTATTATAATAGATGAATTTTTAACAAAAGGAGAATATTTTGAAAAAAAGATTATTCTAAGTTAATTTTTACCAAATTATTGTGTTAAAAAAAATTTTTTGTCAAAATGTCCTTAAAACAGTTTTATACATGTAGTCTAATCTATGTGACATTAAATATCATGAAAATTATCCATTTATGCGCTTTTTTAAAATCACGTTTCCGAACGTAGTCGGATACCTTAAAAGCTAATACATTTAAAAATTTACACCTGCATTGAAATGGATGCTTTTCCTTTTCGGGGGGCCGTTGGCGATGGTTGAGTTTTTTTTCCGTCGAATTAAATGCCAAACTCAAAATAAGTAAATATAGTTTAAATTTTACATTCACATATTAACTTATTATTTTATTGAGCAGGAATGAAACTTATAATGACTTCCAACATTGATAAAAAAAGGTTAGTTTTGCTTGCAGTTTGTCGCCACATAAATTTACACATTACTGGCACTTTGCACATTTCTTTCTTTCTTTTATCTCTCTCTCTCTTTTTTTTTGCATTGTTACGAGGTTACGTTGAAATTCTTATGTTGTGAAAACTTCCGTGCAAAATAAATGACAGCAAATGATATAAATGGAAAAAAATGACAGCATTATTCTATGCATAGAAATTATAAAAAAGCATTTCGTATAAAAGTATCTGTAAAATCACTTTGAACTTCAAGAAATATTTTATCTTAATGTCACCGCTTTTGTTTTAATTTTTCAGGTTGTATTTCGTGCTTTAAAAACTGTTGCATTTCTGTACGCATAGCAAATTAAAGCTTCATGTGTCTTACCGAAAGCAAAATCTAAGGAACAAAGGGTAGTAAACGTTATTTTTGATAAAATTTCTGGCAAATTTGTTTAAAACAAGACTAGCTCAAACTGCTTTTATTAAATCATAATGAAAAACAAATTTGAAATGATTGCTATTATGAAACTTGCCGTTTTAATGCAAGGAAGGTGCAATTTTAGTAGCTGAGAAAAGTACCCAAACTATAGGTATAAGATCCGAGATATAAATAATAGTCATAATTTTTTTAAGTTTAATATGAAATAATTTTTGTAATATTTTTTTATTGAAACAAGAGGGTTATTTTGTATAATCATAACATGGGTGTAATATTTCAAAATATTCAACTGCTTGTATTTCTAAAAAAATGAAATGTTAAAATAAGTATAAAAATGAAATTCAAATTAAATTTATATAAAAATTAAATGTAATAACTTTATTGCTAGGTTAATTTAAGAATATCTTAAATAATCACCTTATAAAAACAAGCATTAACAATATGGAAATTAAGTACACTGCTGGCCACCATAAATGCAACACCAAGAAAGACAAAAGATAGCACAACAAAATTTATTTTGTAGATAACATGTTTTGACCAAGTATCAAATGATTAAATTTATAGACTTCTTTGAAGTGTGGTTACTGCCAGAATCAGTAGCCAGAATAGCCGCCATTGTTGGAGATCACCGCTAACTCACGCCTCGGCATTGATTCGAAGAGACTTTGGATGTATTATTGGGGTACAGCAGACCAAGCAGCTTCCACACCTTTCCAGAGTTGATTTGGTGTGGCAGCTGGGGGTGTAATCTGGGTCAATCGTTGAGCAACCATGGACCACATGTTTTCTTTTGGCGAAAGATCCGGAGAGCGAGCCGGCCAGGGAAGCAATTCAATCTGGTGATTGACGAAGAACCTTTGGACAATGCGTAACACGTGTGATCGCGCATAAATCCTGTTGAAATATTGCTGTGGCCAAGCCCTGAAGGTAAGGAAGGACAACTGGCTCCAACACCTCGGAGATGTAGCGCTGGCTATTTAAAGTACCGACAATGCGTACTAGAGGAGTGCGAGAGTGATATCCAATACCGCCCCATATCTTAATACACGGTGCAAGACCAGTGTGGCTGTGCATAACGCAGCTGTTCAGCATCTTCTCTCCACGGTGTCTCCAGACTCGAATCCGACCATCGTGGTATTGCAGACAGATGCGTGACTCGTCAGTAACGACAACTTCATTCCATTATGCCGCCCACATCCTTCTTTTATCGCACCATTGGCGGCGGAGACGTATGTGGCTCTGCGTCAAGGGTAGACAAAGCAATGGACGTCTTGCGGACAGACCACTTTGCTGTAAACGGCGTCGAATGGTACGCGCAGACACTGAATAATGCGTTACAGATTCAATGTGCTGTACTATGGTTCGTGATGTGACTGTACGATCCATCACTGCCATGCGCACATTTTGCCTGTCCTCACTTAAAGTGGTGCACTGAGGTGGATATGATCGACCACGTCTTTTCGTCGTACTCTCCTGAATCCAACGGTCATATATCCGCATTACAGTTGATTTCTTTCGGCCAACACGACTACCGATTTTCCTGAAACATAATTCACAATCTCGGTAGGCCACTATCCTTTTTTCTGTCGAATTCGGATACTTGATCAAAAGCTGATCGCTGTTTTCTACGAGACATAACTGATCGTTTTTTGAAAAAAACCACAAGAAAAACACAATTGCCGAACTTGAAATTGTCAAAATCTCCATGCCTTAAACAGGGCTTTGAGGTAACGCCACAGGCGCGAGTGATGTGTGTCTGCGCTGAAATTCTAATCATTTGCATATCTCACCTCCGTTTATTCATGTTGTAAATTTCATGTTATTTGCATGTTTTTTTCAGGGTGTTTCAGTTACGGTGGCCAGCAGTGTAGATTTTGAAAAAAAAAATGTATTTCACTTTATTTTGCAGAAATAATAAATCTCATTGAAAACGGGACTTAATAATCATTCAGAACTAAAATGTCTGGCATATGACAATCAATATTTATTTTAAATTCTTACTCAGTAAAAATATTAAAATTTTGGTAATGAGTAGGATAACGCACATATTTTTAATGAAAAAAGGCATGTATTCATTATCTAAATAAAATTGACATCTAATAAATTAATTAAGTAAAATCTTAGAAGTTCTATATTTTGCTTGTCAGTCTCCCAATGGATTTTTTACCAAAACTATTGTGTGGAAAATAGAGGTAATTCGAAAGCTTATGTCGTCTTATTTTTGCAAGCTCAAACTAATGAAATGCAGGTAACATAGAAAATAATTTAATGAATAGTAATGAAAATTATTTTATAAACACTTAATTAAATTATTATATTATCCTACGAAATATGCAAAAATATTTAAGGAGGATAATGAAAATAATTCGGATTTCTTATACGTTGGTACTTGTAATGTATTAGGAAATAAGAGTGATTTAATATAAACCTACTTGTGAAATGTTTGAAACAAGAACTTATAAACACTAATATTAAATATATTATCTGCAATATGCACGATTTGAAAAATAAGTTTGAATACATATTGTTTTAAAATAACATTCGATGGTTTATTGAGTTTTCATACCATATAGTCAGATATAAAAAAAATACCTTTTCTAAAAAAAATAATAAAATGCGTATGATTCTCCATGTCAATGTATTATTGAATGCATTTTTCTTAGAACAAGAAAACTTCTGTTCTTATTAAAAATAACATTAAAACATAAATGGATTTTCAGTCATGTTTAACGATTTATCTCTTCACGAATTGATACTTTACTATTTAGTGTTATTTAACAGAAGTTCTGAGTCTGAAATATACCGTATGTCCAATATTATGACTACATTTGTGCAAATGTTAATTAAAAATAATAAAAGCAAAGATTTTCCCTTACGGTTTCTTATGTTCCACAATTAAAATACCAAATTTTTTTTTTTATAATATTTCATTGCATGATTTAATGTGCAAAATAATAGTTGCGTGCAAAACATATAGACCATATGACGTTTCTGGCTGCATTCTATGAAGCATTGCAGGATTAATAACCCTGAATGATCGCTGTAATTCAACTTTTCAATTCATCAAAATAACGAATTGGAGATTGATAAACAAATTTGTTCACTTTACTTGTTCACACAGTCGGAAGCTGTAAGGTTAAGATATAAAAGCGGTTATGGTATAGGAAATATTCTTTGCATTCATCGCCCTAAAATTTTTTTGCACAAAACTCTAGTGTGGTGATGCCTCATTTATACACTGTACATATGCTGCAAATTTAAATTTCATAAAGCCTTCTAAAGCTTACATTTTCAAGAGGTGAAGCCATTTTGAAACGAGAATGTTGCAAAACGGGGACAGTGCACCACCTAGTTTGAATTTATTTAAAAATAAACTTTAATCCTTCCTTTGTAGAACTAAAAAAAAAAAAAGTGAAAATTTTTATTTGTTTATTTTTAATTTACTTTTGTAATTGTATGCATTTGATTTACATTCTAGAGCAGTGCTTCTCAAACTTTCAATATTTGCGACTCAATATTCAATCACAATTTTCCTCACCCTCCCTCCATATAATAATATGCATTGAACTTAATAATATTATACTTTTACGCTGCAGCTACAGTACAACTTTAACCTCTTAAGCATGTTTAAACATCTCACTTAACCAAAGCATTAACTGCCTCACACGTACATATACGTCTTTCCGAAATAAGGACCTGTCTGTGCACTGCTATACATAAATTATTTCGAAGGTTTGGAATGCTATAAAAGGACCTTGATAGTATTTGCGAAGGACTTACTTATTTCAGAGAAGGTTTTACTTGTTGCTTCGTCTCTTTATCCTCCTCCAATACATCACATACGCACGCCTAAGTGAAGAACGCATGCAAACGCAGTGGAGCGAATCGCGTAACTTTTAATCAGCAGTTAAGGGATTAATTATAAAGCGCACAAAGTATGAAGATGAGTAGTAATTTTTATACATATATATATTAATATGACAAGCGCAAGGAAGTCACTGGTAATTGTTAAACTTGTACTTAACTTAGGGTAATGTTAAATTATTTATAAAACACATTGTGCAGTGCCGATACATTTATAAGTGTATTATATCAGTGCAAATGTGAATTTTATTTTTTATTATGACATAATGTATTTTGTTTGCTTATTTGTAGCAAATTAATAATTTTCTAAATTATCTTTTGTATTCGACTTTTCATATCTCCACCCCTTGGGGTTTAAACCCCCTCCCCCCCTAAGGAGCGTACCCAACAGGTTGATAAACACTGTTCTAGAGGTTACATAAGAAGTAATGTTCGAAATTTCTTAACTTTTGTCTAATGAGTTACTCTCGTTCGTTCATTAAAATATAATTAAGGACAATCTTTTTTAATTAAAATAAAATTCCTATTACGATATTTTAAATATTCTTAATTAAGAAACGTTCAATTAAATTATTATTTTTTACTAACTAAAGTCAATGAAACTGAGGAAACAGTATGAGTTACAGAGAACTAATTCTTTTAAAGGAAAACTTAATACTTAAAGAAAGGTCTAAAAGCTTATTTAAATAAAACTTTGGTGATAAGAATTGTAAAAACATATAAATTTGTCAAGTTAGAAATAACTTTTTCATATCTTTAAGTACTGTAAGAAAAAAAAAATGCACTTCAAATATTTACCAAACTGAATTTTTCAAAAGAAGTATCAACATTCCAGATAGTTACACTTACCAACAATATTTAACCTTCTTTTTTTTTTATTTATGAACGTTCCCCCTTTTCTTATCTAGATAACCATTCATCAAGTTTCGACGCATCTTTGAAGTAAAGAGCTAAACTGCTAGCAATATACAGTCAATGAACCGCTGAAAAATATAAAATGAAACCTCCTGTTGGTTTAAAGATGAAGCTCGATTTTCATAAAACCTGGTATCCTATTTTAGGTTTTTTTTCCCTCAGCTTTTCCTAAGGAATGGGGAAGAGAATTGCTTTAAATTGATATAAACAACAATTTAATCTACTCGTTGCAGTTTCATCAGCGAGGCCATTATTTTCTCAATTTTGGGTGAATTCTGAACAGAAGATTGAAGTGAAAAGAATGTGTATTTTAAGCCTTCAGTGAAAAGTTTAAAATAGAAGGCTGTTTAGGTGAGAAAAATAGCACAGAATTAGCATATTATTCAAAGACTGAAAGTATATTCACTCTAGCCTTTTTTCTGATACTGCACTCGTTTTTATAAGAACAAAATCAGGAGTAAATGAATAAATGAATTACACGTATGCCTTAAGTAACAGCTATTATTTTAAATAGATGAATATCTGTAGGAATAATTGAAAATGCTTTTATTCTTAAGTTAATGGGTTGAATTGAAAATCAAATTCTCTAGTTCATTTGAACATGTGACAAACCCAGGGAATCTTTCAAACGTATTGCACGTATTGTCCAAAGAAGATAACTAATAACACAGAAAATTCATTTCTACTTCAGCTGTTTTTTGGTTACATCTTTTTCTCATTAGATTATAACTCGGAGAAAAGTTAGTAAGAAACTTAACCCAAGAAAAGTTTAACAATGTGGATGAATAATTGGACTAAAAAAATTAAGATGATTTATTTGATGGATTAGGCTACATATTGGTTGCAGTGATGTTAAAGCCGTAAACTGCTATTAGAAGTAAATGTGAAAAAAAAATCCCAACGAAAATAATACTCAGAAAAGCGCACAGAAGCCAGACTCAGAAAGGAAGTACGTTTGATATGACATGTACGTGCTGATCCAACAGCCAAATTTGCACATTTAGTTAAATTGGAAAGGGAGATAAAAACATTTAGCAACGTACGTTTTTTGGGATGATTTCAAAGGGTGAATTAAACTGATGCAGAGCATTGCAAACAACTGCTTTCAACAGCATTATATCGTCATCAAGGATTAAAATGCTTGTGAGACGGGTTTTCCCTCAATGGCCCCCGAAAAGTTCCGTTTTGTCCTGGAGGATAATGAAATGTGTGGGTCAACGTTCAGACTGTCCCTTGCAAAATTTCTTTATCCAGAAGCCCCGATCCGGTTGGGGCTCAAAGAAAAACGAAAGTTGATAAATCCCCTTTGATTTTTAAAAAGGGGTATTTCAAAAATTTGAGGAAACCTGCCCAACCAGTCCCTTTTGTTGACCCCGTCTCAGCCATTTCGAACAATGCAATGTTTTAACTAGCTTCTGTTTTCCCTTTTTTTAAAAAATTGGGCCCACCAAAAATTTTCACAAGACCGTCACGGATCAAAAATCATTTTTAAAAAGGGACTTTAAAGGGCCCTCCCCAAAAGGTGAAATTACTAAAATACGAGTTAAGTTTTAAGTATCATACAGTGTACAATGGTAGGACATCTTAAAGCAACCAAGTAACGAAATATCAGGTTTAAAAACATTTGTATTAAAATAATGATTTTTAAAAAAAACATGAAGAACCATTGTAAAAAAAATTTTTCCCCTGAATCCACATATGTGGTTCATTTTCTTTGTTTAAATGCATTTGACTTAACTTGTATTTCATTTTCAACAATTTCTTTCCTTTTAAGGGTACTTTTTTTGGTTATATATATATATTTTATCGCTTATCTCATAATCTCAAAAACTATCAAAAATAGCCGTGTTTTCGTTTTTTTAAAATGGGAAACAAAGTCTCTTTTATAAAAGAGTAAAAATACAGAAATTTTATGTTCCCGCAATTTTTGCCCCAAATTAATTATTTAAAAGTACTTTTTTTTTTTAAAGGTTCCCCCTTTTTTTTTACACCAAAAAAATATGATGATGTCAGCAGTTTATTGTCTCATATGCTCTTTGAAATTAGGCCAACTAAAAAGTTCAAAAAATGTATTTAATTGCAAAGAGAATACTAATTTTTCCCCCAAAATTTTTTTTTGCTCTTAATTTTTTTTGAAAAGACTTTTGTTTTAAAAAAGCCCGGGAAAAAATATAAACACCCCTTTGTTATCTCATTTTTATTGTAATTTCTGCATTTTTTCCAGCATTCATGAAACTCCTTCAAATTTAGTTTTTTCATCATTTTAAATTTCTTTGCAACGATGAGCGAAAACGTTTTTTTTAAAAATTTCCCTTATTTGTTGTCCCAAAATTTTATTTTAGATTATTTTTGGAACTTTTTTTTGTCAGAAGAAATGTTTAAATTTGAAAGTAAGCAATTTTTGTTTAGGTGCATCCTCATTTGACTATTTCTTAGCTATTTCTAGATGACCATAAGAAAAAGATTCTTCAAATCCCTTTAAAATTTTAAAACTCAGTATAAATTTTTTTCGGCCGAAGGGAAAAAACTAAAAATTTCTTAACGATTACCTTTTTTTTATTAATATCAAATAAATTTGCACTTTTGATGCTTGATATTTTAATATTTTAATTTTTCAACCCGGATACAAGAGCCTTTTAAGCACCTTCTACTTATATTTCAACAGCAAAATAATGTCCAATTTCCCATGATACGCTTATCTGCAGTTTTTCTTAATGCTTTTCCAACACTTACTTGGAGGACGAGATCCCCAGATTACTAAATTTAACATGCTTAGACTCTAATGAAAAGGTTTTTTTTACCCTCCTTGTGACCCAATCAACTCACCAATCAAAATGACCTTTTTTTGGGGAAAAATTTCATCTCAATGCGCAGCTGGATAACATATTACATCAGGAACAGAAATAGATTAACGTATTATTGGCCCTTTGTTTTAGCATTAGCATCTCTTTTTGAATGCATGTACATCACTTCTGCTGATTTTCATCTCATTCTGATAATTCCTTCTTGGAGCAACCTTTTTTATGCTATATATGAATATATCGTTTTGTGTGTATTTGATCACGTGTTATATGTAGAAATTTCTCCCTAAAAATCGGTAATATGAAATTCTAAAATTGATATACGAATTACTGAGTAACCTTATACAAGAAAATGCATTTATGGCTTGATGGTGAGAATACAATTTACAAACATTCTTTTCTCTGTCTACCTTTTTTGATTAAAATGAAAACAATTCATATTAAAGAAAAAGGGCAGAAAAAAAATTTATTTATTCAATTTTAAAAAATTTTTTTTTCTTTACCCCTTTTAACACAACATGATGAAAATTTTTTCAAAAAAAAAAAATTTGTTCATTCGTTTAAATTTTTAAACGCAATTTACTGCTTTAAATGAAGTACAAATTATAAATAAAATTATATATTGATTTTTTTTTCAAAATGAATGCTTAAGGAACTTCTCATATTAAAATTAAACATATTTATAATTTTATATGGTTAATTATTCATAATTATATTCCAGTACATTCCACTTTTTATACTACGATATTGTACATCCTTATTATTTCATTACGCAAACAAATTAATTAAATTTTGAGAACCATAATTAAATTTTATTTGCATTGCTTGAAAAAAAGTATACTGATTAAGTAACGTAAAATTTGAAAATATTTTTTTACACACTATTTTCACAAAATGCAAATTACACTCATAATAAAATTTTAAAATTGCTTTCAGATACAATAATTAAATATTCATAGGAAAAAGTATACTGCAAGAAGTAAAGGAGTTATTCGCACTAAAAGGTGTACATCAAAAGATGTTTGATGAGTATTTAAAATTACTATTACATTCTCTCATAGTATAAATCTATTCCATACATGAGAAAAATGTTTTGAGCTTTAAATATACTAGTTTCATTATAATTTCATTTATTAGCGCATCGATGATACATTTTTGAACTTAATTATAATAGTAATAAAAACAGAGTAATATACTGCTTTCAATTTTATAAACTGTCATATTTTCATTTTGTGCACAATGCGTGGTTGTACATAATTTGTTTTCTTACAATTAGCGTTTGATGCCAAGGCAGTATTGAGAAACAGAATCAGAGCGATTCTAATTCACAAGCCAACGTGTACTTCCTTTTTCATTTCATCGTCGGTAGCTTCCTCGCATTTTCCTGAACGACATTTTTGTCAAGTTTAAAACTGATACAGAAATTTACTTGACTATATAGAGATGACTGATGGTCGTTTGAGACTGTTTGTGGGCAATTCCACACATAAAAAAACTTCATATATATCTCGTATAACATCATCTCTCTCTCCCTCATATTCTTTAATTTTTCTTTAACTATCTCTACTACTATTATTGTTTACCTTTATAGTAAAGCAAATATCAGTTTATGTCAGCTTTCGAAATTTTCTATTACCAAGTGTAAGGAAAAATATATGTTATTCAATCATTAATACTCATACACCTTAGAATAACGTATCACTGGAATACAAAGAATATAATGCAACATTAGTTGTTATTGTACAGTTATACGTATTGTTTATATTGTCATATATATTGTCACATGTACTCACAGTATTAACATATATATTGTTAAAGTATGTCAGAAAATATTTAGTATCATAACAGAGTTTTACCGAAATAATTTATATATATATATATATATATATATTATTTATAAAATGTCAATTAATTTTCGATGTCATAGGAGCCATGCAATGTTGTATATACCGAAAAATTACTTTAAGTAATATATGTTCATTAGGAAAAACTACCAGCATATACATCAAAATAATCAATAACGAAAATTTCTGAATTTTCTCAAAAATTTCTCCCAGAGTTTTTGGTTTTTACTTAAGTAGAAAACAACTAAAATTATAAGGTTCACCTTCAAATATTTATGAAAAGCTGCTGACACAAAATAGGAAGGAATATTTTGTTTTTTTACGCACTATTGATTTGCTTAGTATTAATCTTAGAATTTAGAAAAAGTATGGAGTATTCTCGAGAAGTTAACTTCACAAAAATTAGATAAGTAATCAGAAATTTGAAGATTTCTATTACTGTTCGTATTGCATTTAAGAAGGTATGCCATATTTAATTCTGGTTGTTGGAATATTTTCTTGAGCATTGGTAGTAAAAGCATAGTCTAGAGAGCTCTCTCAATTGGCCCGCCCAACATTTCATAAAAATATAAAATGACAGATTCTATTCATAAAATCATTCTCTAGGAACAACTGATCTGTGAACAGATCTCATATAGTTAGTTGTTAAAATACGTTTTTCAAAAAAAATTGTCATTTGTTTTAAGTTATGAAGTTGAAAGCTTAAATATATTCTAAAAAATGTGTAAGGTTTAAATATGCATTTTTTAAGGGCAAAGTGGGAAAAAACAGACGTTTTTTGCTATTAATGATGAACAGTCATTTTTTTATAATAAATAAAAAGTTAATTAAAAAATTAAATTACTGCTTTTCTACAAAACTAATCTTTTATAACCTCATTATTTACTTCATCACATTTAGGTTAGTAGATACCGCGACTATTAATTTCTGCTAAATTAGTGTTTTAATTAAAGTACACTCCGAAACGCGTTTCTTTTGCCTTCATCTTACACATAGCTGATAAACAAGTATTGCTTTTGGCACATCACCAAGTAAACATGCTATGGGTGCACGTTAATTACCACAAAATTTGGCGCATAGGTAAAAACAGAAAGTGCGAAAAGTTTTGTTTAGAAAAATCAAAAAAGTTAAGGTAAAATAATATCCACGTATTATTTTTCCCATATTTTCATTGATATATGACATGTTATTAAGGAAAGTATTAAATTTAAGAGGACTGGAAAATGAAAAGGAAGGAAATAAAGGAAAGTCTTCGAAAAAAATATCATGATTTTGCAAATAAAATAATTTTGCTTATCCAGAATTGTTGGCACAGCATAGCATAGATCGGGTTGTATTCTGAAGTAGGTACGTGAAATCGCTTGAAGAAGGAAGTCTGGCTTTGCAGGGCACATCATGAAAGCTAAATAAAATGGATAACAATGTAAATAGCCTAAACGCATATAAATTATGATCCAATGAATCAATTTAACAGTCATAATTATCTAACGTCTCGAAATATTTTTCTCATTATTAATGTTTTATCAGAAATTTCTCGTATGTGAATTTTTATCAAAAGTAACAATTTTAAATTTCAGAAAATTCTGCTCGTATATTTAAAAGTTATAAAGAAATAAAAATGTATTCTCTAACATACATTCACATATATAAGATAACACAGAGTATTCCGAACGTATTTCTGATTTATAACATGGCACGTGAAGTTACGAGCAGAATTTTCTGAAAATTATAATTTTGACTTTTTTATGATGAAAATTCAGATACAAAAGTATACATATTGAGTTTTTAAAGTAACATAGACTTTCAGAAATTAAATTTTATTTTTCTTTTATTCCATCATGATCATACCAGGAAGAATGCAATTGTAAGTACAGCCAGCATTGCTAATAAGTGCCAACTATATTAGCTTAGATTTGGAGTTGGGCTGTATGTTCTCGGAAGAGAAAATTTCTTGTTTTGAAACTGCAATAAATCACACTACATGTTTTATTCGACTTTATTATTATTTTCTGCTACCACACAACATTGGAATTTTGGATTTACGCAGTTTTAAACACATTGTTTGTTAATTTTCACTCTCCCTTATCTATACACAGAAAACTTTGAGTCGCCTTTTCAAAACTGTTTGACCGGGATATTATCAATTTTGGTTTGGATGTTGTTCCGTAGGTTTTCTAGGCTCTTGGAGAGATCTTTGTAAAATAGACACTTCATATAAGCCCACAAGATGTCTTCAGGAGGGGATAAATCTGATGAGCGCGCAGGACAGTTTAAGTCCAATTGCAGGGAGATCAGTAATTCGGGGAAGGTTGTTCTTAAAACACAAATGGAAACCCTGAAGGTGTGGGTTGTGGCCCCATATTGTCGTGACCACACGCTCAGGTTATCAAGATCCCTTACTTGGATAGCGGGTAAGAAGAGTTGTTGGATCATTGTCGTATACCAGTCTGAATTGACTGAGGAACTCGTTACACATTTTCATGTATTCTAACTGTCCTTTATTTCCTTTGGATATATTTCACGTTGATGGGAAGACATCTATCCTCATTAAAGCACATTTTCAATTAGGAACACGACATCGTGGATGAATATCGAAGTGAAGACGAAAGGCACGTTGCACTGCAATCACCGACCAACCGTTACAGAAATACGCCTCCACGGTAAACGCGCGCTGTTGCGTCGACCACAGCATGTTTGAGACTCAGACGGGAAGTAACACAAATATCCTACTCCACCCCTTCTACCGAATCCCTCTCCCTCTCTACGAAAATCTTATGTAACATGTTCAAAACTGGAATTTCTCAAACCTTATCCTATATATGAAGTGCTTATTTTTTACTTTTAAACCTTGCGATGAAATGGTACGGATATGTGACATTTTAAATCAGTTAAATGCATTCTGTTAAAAACGAAATGTTTTTCATATTTGCTTGTAATAATTATTTTTTATACCTTTCTGTGTATTTGTTTTGCCTTGAAGATTTGTTCAAGTTTTTTTTCTCACTCTAGTTTAATTCTTCCTAAGCAGCAGTGTATAATAAGTCATACACTTTTTCTGCTTCATTAAATGTACTTATAAGTGTCCTCCCTCATATCAATTCAGGTCTCTGTTAAAGCTTTCCTCGAAAGCACTTTAAATAGTATTGTTTTACAATTAATATATTTTGTACCTTATGTTCATTATAATATTTTGCGGAAGAAAAGTATTCAGTAAAAGAAGTAAATCATACGCTTGTGTTGGATCACTTACAATTTAGTTTTATATCAAGTTATAAAGTCATTATAGATGTAATTCTACATTTAAATTTTTTTTATATTTCGCTGTTTTGATTGCTTATTTCTATTGTTCATATGGGTTACATAAATAACAAAGTTTCACTAGATGATATATTTTTTGGAAACGATAACTTATAGCAAAAATATTTCGTATTAATCAGATATTTAAATGCTAAAACAAACATAAAATTTATCAAAACCGGTAAATTAGTTTTATTTTAAATAAGTTACGGTTTCCAATATTCTAAGTCTTTCTTTAGATTTATTTTTTGCAATAAAAAATATCTTCGGAAGCTACTGAACTAAATCGACAGTTACTTTCCGTTAAAATTAAACAACCACACATTAATTACTAGTGAAATTCATTTTTTTTCTCTTCCTTTTAGGACATAATTCATTACAACAAGTTCTAGCTTATTTGTCACATTTATTTACTACCTAAAGTCATGTATTATTAAAAAGGAAGCCTTCTAGTTTAATTTAATTCAGTTTGCTTAAGCTGAGCATTTATTAACTTTAAATACTAATTAACTACTATTTAATTTCGGTGCATTCATTTAAGGATTAAGCATAATCAATTTATAAATAAAAATTTATAAATTTATAAATATTCAGTAGTCTTTTCACATCTATTGAAATATAAAATTTCAAAAATAATAATTCATAAGCTGTTTTAAACATTAAAATAGCTATTAAAGATATTATTCGCATGTATAACTATTTTTCATATTTGGTTTTAAGCTTACTTTTCTTGTAGCAAACTGTTCTTCGACAAAAATTGGGAGATGTAGCAAATGTATTGAAATATTTCATAGAATTTAACTGCGTTAAAAAATTAAACATTGTTTTCTCTCTTATGTTTAGTAATTTTCATCATTATGTCAAAAATCTTTGAGTTTTTTTGTAACTATTTTTGATAAAATACTTAATCAGTGTTTTTACAGAATATTATTATAGATAATTAAATTTGAAAAAAATAGATGGTACATTTTAAATTATTTCTGATAGTTGGATAATCTTTGTGTATGAAAATATTGCATACTTCACGCTTTCAAATATTTTGGTTTGAAAATGGTTTTCAATATCTGACGGGTTTTTTTTCACACAAAACTGTTGCTCATATTTAAATGATACTATTTTTATTTTAATATGTATCTCTCTAAGACATCTCGTATGATAATATCATATAATAAACGAAACTAAAATGAGAATGAAGCTGTAATGATTTGCATTAAATGTGTGAGAAAGTATTACATTAATTACTAAAAAGAGCACCGCTATTTTTATGAAGTGGGCTGTCGTGAAATATTTTTCCTTTTCAAATTAAAATTTTATGATTATCGATTTGGGGGATTGATTGGCCATTTATTAAAATCATATTTTGAAACAACATGAGATTTATTGGTGACAGACTTCATAAAGTTTGATCACGATCAAATGACGAGGTCGAGATTTCAGTTGGTACCCTACTCTTCAAATTTCTTTATGCCAGTTTGAAGAAATTGAATCTTGTCAAACTTTAGAAGTATAAGCAGCTCTAAACAGCCATCAACTGGGCAGAAGTACTCTGACTCTGTCCGATTATGATCGATTATGACTTAACTACCGTCTAATCTTATGATTATTATATAAAATAATACTACGATTACAATGTTTCAAAACTTGGAGTACATCATAAAATTTAGTTAAAATTATTTCGAAATGAAGAAAAGTTTACCTGAAATGGTTTATTTGAAGAAAAAAATTAAATAAGAGCTTTGTTAATTGTATTTGATTCAAGTTATTCAATCACAAGTGCATTTAAAAATGTTAAATCAGAAACACATTTTAAGAATAATATTGCTTACTGAATTAGCCACATTCGTTATTGTAATGATGGGAAAGAATGATGCTAGGATTATAGTTTTTCCTAAAGTGTGGTACGTGTACCCCTAGGGTATGGGAAGAGTTTGGGGGAGTACGAGTTGCATCGGAATTTAATGGGGATGTGCATTGCACCATGTTTAGCTGTGTCTAATTCTACGTTCTCATGAGTCAAGTCAAGACTTGTGGGCGTCAGATGGTCCGGAATGACACGGTGGGAATATACCCCCTTCTTTACAGAGACAACTTACTTCGTTAACAGTTTATGATGACAGTTCATCGACGAATCATTGGCATGTCTAATATTGTGAAAAAATGTTATAATCTGATATTTCTCAGTTGTTATACATTGAAAATCGGGAGTTCACTGATATTGCGAATTTTGCAAATCTTGTGGCGTTTGTTAAATATGAAATCAAACAATTTGTAGACTTTTTGTTTTACTAGCCTTTATAAGGTCACACAAAAAAAGAAGATATATTTAATGTTATGAATAAGTTTATGCAAGAGAACAAAATTGATTGGAAGAGATGTGCTGGAATAAACACAGTTGCCAAAAAAGGATGATCGGAATTAATAAAGGACTCGTTACTAGAATTCAAAATATGCACACAAAACTTTGTTGCATACACAAAGAGGATATGGCAATGTAAGATGCCCGTTGTTCTACAGAATGATCTGGATGAAAGCATGAAAATCGTTAGCTAAATTAAAATGAATGCACGATGTTTTTAGCAAATATGTGAAGAAATGGGAAGTAATCACCCATGCCTTTTTTCATGCCTATGTTTGTTGACTATCTCGAGGAAAAATTATGATTGTTTGAACTTAGACATAAACGTCAATGTTTTCTTGATGATATATTTCAGTTGAGAAATTGTTTAATGACTGAAAATGGCTTTGTAAACTAGCATATTAACATGTATATTCTCTGTTTTAATTGTCACAACTATCAATACAAAGCAAAAATTTTTAATTGTTTCGCGTTCAAGATAGAATGAACATTGCCATGGGGTAAAACTAAATTTATGGTAAAAGAGAGCTTGTAATGGAAAAGTAGACTCGTTTCCTTCACTTTTTAAGTTTATAACAAGTTCGACTTTTAAAACTGATGCTGATACTCTGAAATGGATAGCACAACAAGGGTTTGCAAGTGTGTGAAAAATTATTTCTCTGATTTAAACAAAAATGTTGAATACATAATGTATTTATTTAAAATTAAGACAACATCTATTCAAGAAGATTTGTCACATACGGGATAAAAAGCAATTATTAAAATTGGCTTCAGACAGATTCTTTAAAAATAAATATAAGGAGTGTACTTTAGCCTAAATTTGATTACAAATGCAACATGTGCATCCGATTTTAACAGAAAAACGTTCTGCAATACATTTTGTCTTTTCCAAACTTCATATTTATGTGAAGTCTCTTTTTCAACATTGGTATACATTAAGTCAAAAAGGAACAGACTATTGGATCTTGGAACTGTATCTGAGATATAAAAATTAAGAACCAGTTAACCAAGTTATGACGATCTGAAATCTCACTACAAACAATTTCATAGGTAGTTTCAAATTTGGTTTTAGTATTTTTCAAACATCGTTAACTTTGAATGTCTTGTTTTGAAACTGCAATTTTAATTAATAACCAACTTGAAAAGTTATTACTTGTATAAAGTGTACAGTTCCTTATGTTTAACTAGTAAAATTATACTGCTTTTTTAGTCATATACAAGTACGATTTTAAATACAGTACAAATTAAAACATTGTTAAAATGTTAAAAATCTATTAAGTCTTAAAGACGAAGAATATTTAATGTTCTTTTATAAAAAGTACTTAGTTTTTTTGGTAGAAATTTCTTTGTTATAATATATATATATATATATATATATATATATATATATATATAATATATATATATATTTATATATATAAAGTAAACTTAAGTTTTATTTCAATTTATTTCAATAAGGGTAATGTAAAGGGATAACTTCAATATTGGATATTATTTCAATATAATGCTGAAAATCAATTAAGTATATAATCTCGACAAATAATAATGTTTCTGAGAGGTGACAATCTGATTAATAATTATTGTTTGGATGTATTTAGAAATTAACTAGTGCTAGAGGCCAAATGCAATAATCTACAATTGAAATAAGGTTAATAGTTCCGGTAAATAAAAGTAAAGTAATAATAGTATGGTCTACAAAATAACATAGTTCTTATACAACAAAAAATGGACCCTTCAGCAGCTCTTATTAAATGAATGTTATTAAATGGAGGAGTCATTTGGAAAGTAGACTAATATAATTTGTTTCGAAGATAAAAAGTATGTTTTATGATGGTATTTGTTAAACTATTGGAAATAAGATTGCAGTAACTAATA
This sequence comes from Trichonephila inaurata madagascariensis, assembly GCA_019973955.1. Classification (NCBI taxonomy): domain Eukaryota; kingdom Metazoa; phylum Arthropoda; class Arachnida; order Araneae; family Nephilidae; genus Trichonephila; species Trichonephila inaurata. Next base: position 164,073 of record BMAV01023401.1, on the reverse strand, counting down.
GTTAACTTTTAGCCTTTCATTTTTATTGCAACTATTGAGTATTTTTATCATTAGGTTCATAAAGGAAAAGCACTTAAGCAGATTGTCAGTTTATGTTCAAAACATTTTAGATTAGTGTTACATAAATATGATTCAACTTTATAAATATAAAACTGTACTTAATTAAATACAATAATAATTAAATATCATAAATTATTTGGCCATTTAAGAAATGAAGAATTTTGCTTAAGGTATCTGACTACTTTCAGAACCGTGATTTAAAAAAATGTATAAATGGATAATTTTCATAATATTTAGTGTCATTTGAATTCAAATATATGTATAAAATAGTTTTAAGAATATTATTAGAATAAAAAAAAATAATTAAAAATATACTTTGGCAAAAAATGAACTTAGAATTACCTATTTTTAAAATATTCTTCTTCGATGAAAAGTGCTTCTATAATAATAATATTTTAAATATATAAAGCAAAGATGTCTACAGAAGGCCTGAACTAGGAAGTTTGAAAAATTCACATAGTTTTTAGAGTTACTACCAATTAAGATAATTATCAGTGTTTTTCTGTATGTTGTATACAATATGGATAAATCCACTTCTAAGCGTTATATATTTAAAAATCCTATTTCAAACTCTGAACAGAGAGATCTGAGCTATATATAGACAAACTATTATTATTATATAAGCGCTTTCCATAAAAGAAGAATGTTTAGAAAATAGGTAATTCTATGTTTATTTTTCCCCAAAATAATACGTTTAAATATTTTTTACTGTAATAATATTCTTAAAACAGTTTTATACTAGCTGCTGTCTATTTTGAGCAAAGTACTTTGCCAATAAATATTCTTAATGACTGGATCTTATGTATATAAAATAAAATGATTAATATCTAAATGTATATTACTACAGAACTAACTTATTAAAAGCATAAATCTTACTAATCAGTTGAAAGAGTATGAGAAAAGTAATATTTCAAAATCCCTTGGGTTTTAGAGCACATGAAAAGCTGAAATAACTTGTTTTCTTTTAAGTTTAAGTTTTTGCATTTAGTAGTTTGTTTCATTCTGGGGCATTGATTCCATTTTTAAAAAAGAGGTTACATTTATTTGCTGAATATGTTCACAAAAGTATTCAGAAATGAAAGGAATTAGTTGCCTAGTTTCTTTTATGTTGCCTTTTCTCCTGAAGTTTCCAGAAAGTAAAAGATTAATGTTGTGCTTTACAGTTTTTTTTAAAAAAGGTTAATTTGTAACGACCATAGAATTTAGGATAGGTGTCACTTGGTTTATTGCAAATGTAGTGAAAAATCTGACATTTTTTCTAGTTCTGGCAATGATTCTTCCAGATTATCTGAAACTGAAATTCTCTTATGTGTACCTGTCAAACAAAGCTGGGAATATTTTACATAAATAAATAAAAATTATTTTAACTCCTATTCCTTATTGTATGGTTACCTCGATTCAATGAACTGTGAAGATTTAATTAATAAGAAATAACTTCAAATTACAAAGTTTTTTTATTAATATGAATATTCTTATTTTATCTCCTTTTATTTTAAATATCAATACTAGTAGTACTAAACTTTCTGTTTTAATACGTTCGATTAAGAAATTGTGCATATGTTAAAATATCAAATATCGTGCAGAAGCAAATATAAAAAATTATTTTATTTTTTAATATGTACATATCCTTTATTTTCACATTTTCATTTGTTTATTTTTGATTGAAACAATTTATATTCAAACATATATATATATATATATATATATATATATATATATATATATATTATATTCTTAGTTAAATATAGGCATAATAGTAATGCTATAAGCAATTATTTATTCAATCGATATATAAGCATTTGTAATTTTCTTTAAAATATTATAAATTAAAAATTTTCTTAGTATTTATAAAGTTAGCGGTTTTTTTACTAGATTGCTTATTGGCACTATTTCATAAACGCGTAATTTTTGTTTCAAATTATATATATTTGAAAATTCTGAAAATAAGTTAAAAAGATGTTTTGATTTTTCATTAAATTTTCGGGCAATAAAATATTCTTTCCGAATTTCATATGAGTTAAGTAATTTGAATTTTGTCTGCAAAATTTGAAGTATGTGAAAAAAAATGAACATTTTTTTTCTATGTGAATGAAAGTGAATTATTGAATCAAATAACTAATCCGTTTAATAGTGTGTTTCACATATTATATTTTATGGCCCTGTTTTTGAACAAAATAATATAAATTTTCTCGATATGTTTGTTAACTTATTTAAATTAGATCATTAATTATTTTTAATTTTTAATCACAATTTAAACTTCTTAAGTGGTGCAATTGAGTAAACAATGGAAAATAATAAAAATTTAGAGCAAATGCCATTTTTTATGATGCATATAGAAAAGTCTTCACTTTTAATTGCTTCAAATGCATTGCATTTTCAGTTATCAAAACATTACATACTTCACTTAACATAGAAACAATACATACCCTGATTCTAAACATATATACAAACACAATACATTGATTTGCCGATGTAATCTAAGTAAATTTTGATCTATTTATAATAATTTAAGAATATATATATAGCTTTTCTTGTATATTTAAAATTTTATATAATTAATTAATTTCTGTATTTTTAAATCACCAACCACCCTCTAAATGCATATTAGGTCTGTAACCATCTAATCAATTTAAGTTAAGTTTGGTAGGCATCTTGATTCTAATTTAAGTAAGCTCATCTAATCGCATTAAGAGCCTTATTTTGAAAAGATATTATGGAAATAAGTTCATATGCGACGTGTGTCGTCCTTTGTAAATATTTTCCTACTCCTATTTAATACTCTATAAGCATTTTCATCAACCGTCTCTCTGTAAGCAAACATTTGTGGAGCTTCGTTCAAAATTCTTACTGAGCGCTTAGTTTTAAAGATTAAATCATCAAACATTTTACAAAAGCAAGTCACTCAGTAAAACAATTTTACAAGCTTTAATGCATTTAAATTTATGCATTTTGAAACACATTTTATACTACAAATTTCATAGAGATCTGTAGCCGTAACTGATACATTAAATATTTTATTTCTTTAATTCACTACGTGATGGCAGGTTTACGAAATATTTTTGTAGCGGTTAGAGTCACAGGTTAAAAATTTCATTCTGATAAATTTATTTAATTATATATTAACTAAATTAATTCACAGTATGCAAAATATGTCATACAATCGTAAAATTATTATGTATTAAAATAATTTAAAATAAGAGACTTTAATAGCTGAATATTTTAATGACAAAGTAGAATAGGAGAAAGTGAATGCAATAAAAAACAAAAGTATGTAATAATAAATTGATCAAAATAATCTTCACTTATGTAATATGCAGTCGACTAATTCCGTCCAATTCGGGAAATGTCGAAAAATGCCACGATATGCTGTGCAATATTCGGAAAACTATTTTTTTTCCTACTAATAAGAAAAATATCAGTGTTTAGTGTCGACTTTTCATTTGGTAAATTTGGTCGATGGTATAATACGTAAATACTAAATAATCAATAGTCAGCCAAATGTCAATTGTTCAAGTTTGTATTGAAGGTGAATCAAAATGAACTTCGATATAGAGCCAAAACAAATTAAAGTATTAAATAAAAACTAGATTAAAATTAATAACAATATAAACGTATTAAAAGTTATAAAAATATGAAACGGGGCACAATATAGAAGAAAATATAAGTTTTGTTAAACCCTTAACTTGTGATACTTTCCCAGTACCACCGTTTTTCGCATAGGAGCGCATATGTAGTGGTGGGGAAAGGTAAGACATAAAAAAGCAAAATTTCCTCTGAAATAAGTAAATCTTTCACAAACACTGTCAATGACCTTTGAATTCAAAGCCTTCAGAATGGTCTTACTGATAGGAGTGAAAAGAAAAGAATCATACTTTGGAAGGACATAAGTATACTTTCGGACAATTCAACGTACCGGTTGAGCAAAACGGATATATACGCTAGTGGCACTTAAATATGATTTCTTAAGTAAAAGGAGATATTGTGGAGTTTTAATCCATGACCGTATGGAAAGGAGGATAGTTGAGATAATGTTTCACTCTTCCAATTTTCATGACACTCGTTTTTTGCGGAACAGAATAGGCTTAGTTGGAGAATTCTTGTTTTGCTAATGCTTAAAAATGCTATTCTACCTCTAAATTTCTTCGTATAAAACTGGAAATTTTTTTTAAACTACATTAAATTAAATTTTATAAAGTAAAATCTTATCAAAAAAACCGAAGAAAACATTTGAAATAATTCATTTCAAAAGTACCTTGTAACATAAACATTTTCGTTATGTATATTTTTATAGTTTTTAGTAGATTCCTCAGCTTTATCAAATTTTGTATAGGAAAAAAAGAATTTTATATTATCGATTTAAAAGTTTCACATAAAAACTTTAGCATTACTAAATTTCAAGTGCATCTGTAATAATTTATTGGAATTCATTTACAGTGGTTATTAAAATCTTAGGTGAAAAGCTAATTTAAAAAGAATCCAAAAAATGCTAACCGTACATTATTAACCATAACTAATATTAAACCTTTTTGATAATATAAATTGGTTAATATTCTTAAAATTTTAAATAAATGTAATAAAAATTATATCACTGAGAAACTCATTTTTGTTTTCTCTAAAAAATCGTTTTATTTATTACAATACCTCAAATCTTAAAATTAAACATTTTGTCAACAAAAGTTTTTTCACAAATTTCGGTGGTTGCAACAACTCTTTGAACATTTGTTTTAATTCAAACTAAATGAAGTAGGAAAAAAGTATTAATACAAGCCTTTAACGTCTTTCTCTGTAATATGCATCCCATAAAAATTCATATTACTCCACTTTTAACTAGATTTTATGTCATATATAGTGACTCAGCTATATCATATTACGAACAAAGAGGGAATGAGTTGTGTTAACCCTTAATCTACCGACGGTACTTATAAGTACCACTCACTTTAAAATTGCGAATAACCATTTTTTCAAATAATCTAATGATTCTTAGCAAGAATAATCTTTTAAATACACTCTTCTAAGATATATAGCCTTGTTGATGAATGTTTTAGCAGGGAAGGTTTTTTTTAAAAGATAGGGTTTTTACGACATTTTGATCGGATTGAGAAGATTCATTTTTTTGAAAAAGTAGTTAGTTTCAAATTTATGTTTTAATTTTTTTTGATTTTAAATAAGACCTTAGAAACGATTTGACTATTTATTTTAAGTGCACTGAATATAATTAACATTTAATAATTTGTGGTATTATAAACTTCCCCGGCGTTAAAAACAAGTTTTTTTCCCCTCCTTGTTTTTTTTGTTTTTTTTTGGGGAAGCTTCCAAAATTTGCTTTTTTTTTTTTTTTTTCCTGTGAAATCAACCTTTTAATTTTAGGGAACACTTTAAAAAATTGGTTTTGTCTATTTTTTTTTTTATTTCCTTACAAGAAAATTTTTTTCGTGTTGTTTGCGATTTATTAACAATTAAAAAATTCATTTTGGGGAAAAAAAACCCATTTTTTTTTGGGAAAAGGCTTAGTGTCGATTTTTGTGCAAATCAATCAAACAATTTGAAATTTATGCTCGTTGCCAAAATGACTTTTTTACACTAAAAATTTTTTCTTTTTTTCGTTTGTCCATTCAATTGTAGTTAAAAGTCAAAAAAATGGGAAAAAACAAAAAAAATTTTTAATTTATAGTTTTTTTTTTTGATAAAGGAGAAAATTAAAGCCGGGTGAAATTCTGAATGTTTTTGATGTCATCTGAAAAGCTTTAAAATTTTTTTGGTTTCGTCGTTTTCCGTTCAGGCTTTTTTTGATTTAAAGGCCCCCCTCATCGAAAATGTCAATAAAATAAAGAAATTCGAAGTTGCCCGGCATGCTATAGTCGTAGCATCGCCCAGGGCTAAGGGACCATAAAACTTTTTAAGCCTTTTTAAAAGGGTTGGGATTCTAAAAAGCTCGATTTTGGGCCCCAAAAATAACAAAAAAAGACATCATGGATCGAATTTCCCTCCAAAGCCTGGCCAAAGGAATTAAATCCCCCTTTCTTAAGGGATTGACTGGAGATGAAAATGGGTCACTACAATATTGTAAAATCGTGTTAAAAAGGGGGTGAAGCGCTCAAAAAAAACATAAAGGGGTTTTGGTGGTTGGGGAAAAATATTTTTTAGGCCCCAAAATTTTTAAAAATTTAAAATACCGGGGAACAGGGAAAAGCCAGAAAAGGGCCAAAAATTGGGAAAAAAAGGACAACCTTGTAATTTTCTTTCCTTTTTTTTTTTTTAAATTTTTGCATTTTATATAAACGACCTTTTTCAAAAGATTCTTTTTTTCTTAAATAATTTTTTGTTGTTTAAGATTGTAAATGGGTTTTTCATCCCCAAAAAAAAAGGGGGCCTTTCCCCCCGTTATTAAAAGAAAAATTATAAAAAAATTATTTTCCCCCTTTTGGGAAAAAAAAGTAATTTAAACCCAAAAAGGGGGCTTTCAAAATTTATCATTTTAAAAATTTTTTAAAAAATTTTGGGAAAAAATAAACCCCCCCATTTTTGGGGAAATTATTTGTAAAATTTCACTAAATTTTAAAAATTGAATAAGGAAAAAAATTCCCTTCAAATTGGGTCTTAAAATTTTAAAACCAAAAATTTCTCAAAAAGGGAACTTTTTATTTTTTTTCAAAAAAGGGGTTTTTTAAAATTTAACTCAAAATCTCTTATTTGGGGGTTTTTTTAAAAATCTAAAACTTTTCTATCGGTTGGGCCCACTTCCCTTTTTTGGGTTTTAAAAATTTTGGGGTGGTTTAAAAATTTTTAAAAAATGATGCCCCATTAATAAATTGAAAAAAAGTAAATTTTTTTTTTATAAAAAAATGTTTTTTAACCATATTTGGAATTTTTATCTTAGAGATATTTAAGTAATAGGAAAAAAAATAAAATAAATTAGAAGTAATGATTGCATATACTTAATAAAACAAGTCTTTAAAGTTATTGTATTTTTATTTATCTTTTGATTTAAACAATATATACAAACTCATTCTTTTCGATTTTGATTCATTAATTTTAGAATTTTTCCCTTCTTTCTTCTTTTTTTTTTTCGTATCAGCCTTAATGAATATTTAAAAAGAAAGAAAAAAGTATGTACTTCAATAATTTGTTATCTCTTAAGCAATTGACTAATTAGAAATATTCGAAAAATTTAAAACTTCCTTGGGAATATTACATTTTTGTTACATCGTGAATTACTTTCTCTTGAAGCTTTAAGGGATTTTTAAGTGGTTTAGACTTAATATTATATTTGCTTAAACGTGATTAATTTATTTTTCAGCGTTACTTAATATTAGTTCAAATTAAATTCCAACTTTTTTTCTTTTCTGTATTTCCAATCAGTTTAATTAACAAATTTACTACACACAAAAAGTTTTTATTGTATATTAAAAAAAATGTCTTGGAAATTAAAAATTGTGTTATTAATTAGTCAACCCAAATTTAAGAGAAAAATAATAAACATAAATTTAATTTATTTTCTGAGAAAAAATTTTCTTTATAAAAGTAAAATATTTGTACATGAAAGTTAAAAAAATACAAATGAATCAAAATGCTCAAGAAAAACTTATTTCAAAACATTGTATATTGCCCAAATTAGGGATCTTACTAAACTGAGAATAAAATTATGATATCCATAGATTTTTTAATTAATTCAAGTAGCTTGCGATTTATAATAAGCCAAGGAATCTCAAAAAGGACCTGATAGCTAATTTAATATTTTTATTAAATTATTTATTTATAAAATTCTCAGCCTGATGAAACTAATAACAGTAAATCTGGTTTTGAAGTGAACGCAGTAATAGCTATTTTAACAAAACAGAGAAAAATTGAAGCTATTATAAGGAATCAGCAAAGTATGAATATGATCTAAATGCAATTTTAATTAACCCAAGACAAATTCTACAAGAAAAACAAGAGAGGGATTTCTTATCGTGAGAAAAAATGCAATTGGTGCACATATTTCTTTGCCTGTAGAAGGTACGTACAATACAAGTGTAGAAAATAAATTTTCACTCTTTTTAACATATTTGTTAATCAATATGGGGCTCAATACATAGACTTGTTAGAAAAAGTTTGCGTTCACGTACTGTTGCTTACATAAGCAACAAAAATTTTAAAAGCTAAAATTTGATTTTTTTTCTAAATTATATTTTATGTAGTTTATTTCAAGTAGTGAGAATAACAAAAGTAAACTCTGTTGCTCTCGTAGCTTTTAAAATTAAAACAGGTTTGTAGCGATACTAGCAAAATTCAAGTAGAAAAGGTCTACGTTAACTGTTTTAGTAGTAACTATAAAAATTATTTAAAAACGATAATCAGCTATTTAATAGCTAGATAGGTAACCCCGTCTTATGAGAAACTTCTGAAGTTGTTTCCTCATTGAAAATGATCTCTAAAGTGCTTATATTCTCACATTCGTCCTTAAGAACACTTTTTAGCATATTCTTGCTAGATATATTGTGTTAACGAAACCTACGCTTCAGTAAATCCCATAGGTGTTTTATAGGATTCAGATTAGATGGCTACAGGGACTTGTGCAAATGACTTGGGACATTATACAATTACAAGAGCCAAAACTTCATAATCTCAGCGGTATGCTTAACATCGTTGTCGTGATGGAAACCAAACGAAGATCTTAGACCAAGTTTGGTGGAACTTTACATGAATTGTCTTTTAGGACATCAAGTTAATCAATATTTGTTCATATTAATTCGATATACTCCAACTTACCAATACCATTGCCCGCCATGCACCCCCACACCATAATCCCACCACCGCCGTGCTTTACCGTTGGTACTAAATGTTGTTTATGCACCGCAGCGTTCCATACCAATTTACGACCTTTTCTGCTGACGATGCAAAATTTGTCCTATTGAGAAATAGTAAACAAGTTCATAAAATTTTATTAGAAAAAAAAGTATATTTCTGTTATATTTTACCTTTACTAAATTATTTGTTATTGGTGAATGCAGACTTTTTTCAGCATGTGTATACAAAATTTCCTGTACTGTATCTAGTTACTAAAATACTTCATTATAGTATCAATTCATCTAATATTATATTGTATGATTTCCTTTTATTTTTTAGGAAATGCGCACACACATAATGTAAACAAGGTTTCAATGGTTTCATTTTATTAAATGTAACGCTGTTGCGATAATATAAAAGCTTTTCAGAGTTAATTAAATTATTGTTTCGTTAGGCAATTTTAATATCAGAAACATAATTCTGAATCCTGCCTACTCAAGCGTCAAGTAATAAAAAGAGAGAATTACCCCTTTTCCACATTTAAATATACAAGTGAAAAAAAAGTAAAGATATATTATAAATTATATAATCTCATGTTCAAGAAAAGGGAAACAATAGTTGTTTTTAGAAATGACGTTAGTGTCTTGAGGGAAAGTTTCAACCGCTTAGTAAGGCAGCTGAAAGCAGCTGTCATAAGTTATTACGACATTCATTGTTTAGGAATCACGATTAAATCAGTCAAAAATTGAAGGTATAATCCTTTTGACGAGAATTCACAAATAAATCCTTTAAAATATAGATTTTGATTCTTTAATAGTAAATGAAATGAGACCAGAATTTCATCGACAAATATGTGCTAGGTAATTATGATTTTGATATATATATATATATATATATATATATATGATTAGAATTTTAAAAAAATACTGTAATTAAATATAAATATATATGTATTTAAAAGCCTCTTCACTCAAGAAAAAAACTTATCAATCAGGGCTGTAACTCTTTATAAGGCCGTGGTAAGTATACTTACGACCAACTTAATTAATTTTTATATGGCCACGGGAACCCATTTCTCCCACTGTGATTCGTATTCATTGCATTCCTACCAGCACGGCATGGCAACTTATATATGGACTTTCAAGTAGCAAAGACAAAAGATCATCTGTACATTTCCAGAGCTGCAAGAAAACTCTTCCAGATGACGTACGAGTGATTAAAGTTATTGACCATATGGCCACTTAATAGAAACCTTTATACACTACCTTTTATGCTATACTGAAGCACATGAGACCAAAATATGTTTGCATACCTTGCAATGTCCCACTATGTATTGATATTTGTTTTCTGACATTTCTTGGAAAGAAATTTGTATGAATTCTAAAATTTTTAAGCACAAGTTATATTTAATTTATAATCCTTTTTCAGTATATTTTGGTATTTACAAATTATTTCTTAAAATCTCATGTAATGCATATAAAAAGAAATGAAAATCATAATCACCTTTATATAGCTCCCAGCGGAAGGTACGAAACATATTATGTTTCCTACCTGTTAGAAAAAAAGCCTTAAAAATCAAATTAATTTTAAGTAATAAGCTAAATGAATTTCTTTTTTTTCTCTTTTAATCAATCATGAATGCAAATATATTTTAACATGACTTTACTAGAAAAAAATGGCCTTATAAAGAATTAATCAACGTTTGGAACATCTTGTTAATATTTTGAAGATTTCTTCTGACATAATTTTGTGTTTTATTTATTTTTTTTTCATTATTTTAATATAGTATTATTAACTATTTCTTTAAACTTAAGTATCATAACAGCATTTATTGCTTAATAAATGTTGATTTTTCTAAGTAAATATATATCAGTAAGATAGACACGTCACATACTAAAGTACTTTATTTTGCTACTGTCGCAATCTACAACAATAAAAGGAAAGATAACGGAAAAAAGACCAAATAACTACAAATTCTCACACCAACACAAAGATCAAAACTTGAATTTGTTAAACGGTATAGTTTTCAGCAATATTCTCCAAGTTGTTCTGGCAAAATGCCAATCACGCTACAGCAACTGTTAAGGGTACTTACATTTCGTACCCTAATGCTTTTCAATATGCTGCAGCATGTTGAAAATTACAGCCATTTTGCCCAAAGTGGTAATTTTTTTGTACTTTTTTTTATGAATGCGTTCAATTCTAATGTTTTTTGCTCTTTCTGAGGAAGCATTTAATTATTTTCTTGTTATTTTCACCATTTAAACTAAATACGAAGTATATAAATTATGTAGACTTCATAAAAAACAACTTAAAACTCATAAAATTGCTTCATTAAATTTAAGTGCTTCTTGTCTTATGGCTGGTAATGAACGAAAGTAACGTTAAAAATATTTTTATTTGAAGAAATAGGAATCAATGGAAATCGTTCTGTTTGTAATGATACATAATTCTTCGTATTCGATGCATAAATCGATCTATGGATGCTTAAATTTGGTTAATAACGGATTCAAATTATTATATGATTGATTTTTTTTTGTTTAGCATTATTTTTTTCCCTGCATGTTCCAATAATTTTATTACATTTTATTACAAATCATTTTCTACGTTATTAACATTAAACAAAATAAATTTTTTCTTTCAACTTTTTCCTTGAATAAAAGTTATTTTGCAACATACTTTAAATTTTTAATCTGCATGAAAGTACTTGAGTTACTTTGAAATAAATCAAGAATAAAGAAAATATTTAGGAAGCACATGAGAATAATTTCTTTAGACATGAAACATTTTTTTTTTAACATTAAATGGAACATTCGTGCATATCAAATGATCATTATCCTAAAATCGTTGTTCGAAAAATTCTTCTCTATATCACATGTAGAATCATTTCAATTTCGGAAAACAATGCACAATATTCATAATTTTATATACATTAAATATATTTCTTCAGTAATAATTTAAATTACATAAATGTGAAAATATAAAACGGTTGTGATTTTATTACTAGTTAATATTTAAGATGGTTTTGGGTATAAATTCTAGATTAAGGAAGACTCATTGATTTTTAAAAGTATCATTGTGTTGTGTGTTGTGCTTCCGAAATAATATGACAGATGAGAGATTCTTTATTATATTAAAAAGTCTAAGAAGAAATGAAATAGCATTTCACGCATCTTTATTCACAGCAAGAAAATGGTATTAACTTTTTATAGATATATTAAATAAGATAGGATAATAAAGCAATAGTTAATACAGTTTTGAATGTAACAATCTTAAAATTTTTAACTGAATTGTGAAGGCATGCAACTTTGAATAAATCACATATGGGGAAAATTATGATCTTTTAAAAAAAGCATTTATTTTCTTAAAGTCAATACAATAGCATTAACATACATTATACATCATCAACCAATAAGTAGTTGGGCACCAATGCAAATGATCTACATTACGTCTTTTGTACCTAATTATCGTGTTGGAAACATCATTGGCATTAACCGTTTGCAAGATGCCACGAAATTCAGAGCTGTCTGACTTTGAGAAGGGCGTAATTGGAGGATATCACAGAAATGGCCGATTTTTAAGGGAAATATCTAGTGAGTTAAACATTTCAACTTCTACAGTTATTGATGTGATTAAAACACAGAAGGTGAGTAATAATTGTTGGAATGTGCTTCGATCCGGCAGACCCACAAATCTAAGAGACAGAAATCATGAGTGCTGTCCAGAGAAATTCGGAAAAATTGTACCAGACCGATATTCTACACACTCCAGGAGTTTCCGAAAAACATTCGAGACTGTTGTTTTGATAATTACCATCCACAAGGAGGCAAATTTGCTTAGTTTCCATTGTCGTGCTGCCACCATTAGCATTTCATTACAAAATCCAACTGCGCTTCTCAGTTAAATGGTGCAAGGCATTTCGATATTGGACTGCAGAGTGAAAGCAGGTAATCTATTGTGTTGAATCAATGTTTAATCTCTATCAGTCGGATAGCAGTGTCTGGGTTTCGCATACACCTGGAGAGTGCCTTTTCACAGAATGCAATGTGCTTACAATAAAGTTTGGTGGAGGTGGAATTATAGTCTGGGATGTTTACAAGTTGTCTCATTGTTACTTCCACGATGATCACCCACTTGTCTTGTTGCAAGGTGGACCACGGATTAGTATGATGATAATGGGGTGAACATACTGGACTGGTGTACCAAGATTTTAAACTTGAGTTATATGGAAAAACTCTGGAACGATTTAGATCGCACAATTAAGGGATGCAGCAAGCATTCAAAATAGGTGAAAGAACTTCCATGCCTTCTCCAGTCCAAGGGCGAAAAATAGCACAGTTTATCATCCAAACACTTGTTGAAAATATTCCATGGAGGCTTAAGGCTCTACCAACCATTGAAAATGAAAAAATGTGGCTTATCTCTTTTATCATAGGTGTCCAATTACGTATTGGTTGGTAGTGTATGTATAATTTCAAAGATTCAACAAGGTTGAAATAGTTTTCGAATCTAAAACAGCATTACAGGCTTTATCATAAAATTAAACCTGTAACTCACAAATAATTTTGAAATGCAGATCATTTTTAAAAGAGTTTTATCATGCAATTTTTTTCAGTTGATATCGGCACATGTGACATTGCTGAAAATGAACACGTTGACATTCCTACTAAGAAAAGAACCCTCATGATCCAAAGACCCACAAGAATTTCGACTTTTCATCCTTTGAGACTTTTTTCTAATATGACCTTCAAATAAAATTTTAAACTTTAAACTTCAGAGATTTCGAAAGACAATAAATGGTCAATTTTGAACGAAAACCGAACCTGGGTTCTTGTGTGAAGCTCCTAGAAAAGCTGCTTTACCACGTTTTAGGCTGTTAACAGGGCATGGCTGTTTGAGGTCCCATCTCTACCGAAATGGTTTCGCCGAGTCACCTGACTGAATACTGTGTGACTCTGGTCAGCCTATGATCGCTGAAAATCTGGACGTGTGCCCTACACTAAATGGTTTTGGTTCTGCTGTTGAAAATATTTTAGAGCACGTGCACTAATGACAATGTGTTATTTGTAATGTGTAGCATTCGTAAAATAATAAATATAAACAATTCTATTTAAGTAGTTTATTGCTCGCTTAAGAATATTTCTAGTTTAGAATAGCTCTTCAATACATTGAATTGCTAATAATTGAAAAAAAAGATAATTATAAATTAATTCCTTCTTGTGTATAAAGGTCTATGAGAAAATACTTTTAAGTTTGGAATGAAACTGAAATTATGTTTAGATGCTGTATAATATTACATTTAAACACAAGTAATATATATATATATATAAATAAGTCAATTCCTACTTAGATCAAAGCAAATTTTTATTTTAATTACTTTTTATTAAATAGTTACAATTAATATAAATGTGTATATACGTTCGACAGAAGCACAACATTAAATGGTCATTATTTTTTTATTAATTATCATTAAAGTATCGGATTGTCATCCAAGGCAATCGTGTCTATAAAATTTCAGTTCAACTGAATGCTTTAATATGTGAGAAAAAAACGTTTTTAAGTTTTGACACAAGTAGCCAAAAGGGTCGCTAAGTCACCAAAAATGATGGCAACGTGGCTGTATTTGTAATTTTTAAATAGTTAGTTTTAATCAAATAATTTTTATTAATTATAACTAAATTATTATGTTGTCATCCAAAATAATCATGTGTATAAAATTTAAGCTCAATTGAGAGCTTTAAAATGTATTTTATTAACAATTGAAAATTCCACCAAGATAAATAAATAAATAAACAAATAAATAAATATATAGAGAGTGTGAGTTAATAGGAGGAGTTGAAAAAGAAAACAACTTCCATCTATTAACAAATTATTACTATTAAATTTTAAAAAAATTAACTGCTTTACTATTTAACAACTTAATTATTTTCAAAATGTATTTAATAAATTTTATATTTCTGTCTTAATGGGAGAAAATTCTTACAAATCCTGCTTCCTGTAAGAGCCTAGATCAATAACAACTAGTTATAACTTAGTTTGAAAATGCTTTTACTAATATGAATTTTAAGTCCTTTCTTGAAAATTAAATATCTGCACATGTACTAAATGCGTTAAAACCCATTTAATTTCTTGATGGATATTTCCTTTTATGAAAGATTAAAGAAATTTCCTGCTACTTAAATAATAAGTCAAACCTCTCATCATATATAGTGTTTGCAGCGAAAGGCAAATTGCAAGGATCTTTCCCAACACTTAGAATTTGCATAGTTTCAAATAAACCAACTCTTAAAAGCAGTCATTCCACTTTAATTTGACATTTAAAACATATGACCTTCCAGCAATATTTGTTAAAGTCATTAAACAGCATGCAGCAATGGAATCAAGTTTTTGAAAGGTTAGGCAGAGGTAAGACAAACACTAATTCCTAAGCGAAATAAATTATTTTAAAAATTATGAGGATATTTGATGAAGTTTGAATATTAGTATTAGCTGATATTAATTGCTTTTCGTCTTTAAAAAAAACCCGCTTATGATTGCATTTCAAATTGTCTTTATTTATTTATTGTTTTCTTTCCATATCATCTCAAATTAGTATGGAATTTCACTTTCAGCATCTCACAATGAATATTTATATATTTGTGGTTTCCAAACTTAATTCGACATTTTTAATAATTATTACTCAATAAGTATGAGTAATTGTTTACACTTAACCCTTTGTCTACCGCATTATGATTTACTGCAGTTTTTTTCATGCAATACTTTTTTCAATCACTACATTAAAAATTAAGGGAAATACTTAAACAAAATACCTAACTTTGGGAAATTTAATCCATTGTAGCTAAGTAATTAATTAAATATATATATATATATTCAACTCTAAACTTAATTATATAGACTGTTGATTTTAAATAAATAGTTATATCATTTTCTAAGGTATTCATTAGCATACAAAAAAAATAAGACACTTATCTTTTGACATTAACTATTTTTTCAGAACAAAAATGGTAATCTTCACAATCCGCTGAAAACACAATGTCTGCTCTAAAACTATTCGCCTTCCCCACAAAAATACTCATCATAGAACCCGTGCTGCCATATATCTTGGAAGAGTGGATTTCAAAGAATATTCCTGCTAAGTATCGTCGGAGTATTCATAAAAATGGTTATTCTGTGTAATTTTAAAGAGGGTGGTACTTATAAGTACCGTTGGTAGATAAAGATTAAATGAGAGAGAATCTATGGGCTTCTTTCATGAGGAGGGGAATTTCAGCCAGAATTTCAAAATCAAATGTTATTTAAGATTTTTATTTTATGCAGTTTGAATGGCTGAATGTACGATGAACTTATTCTTACTTTTCTAGACAGCATTTAACATAGACCAGAAGTTAGTTACATAACATAACTAATTCAATTTTCTTTCTTGTTGTCATTTATGCAATTTTTGGAAAATTATAGGCTACGGAGAATCTTAGTGATTGTAGCCACAATCTCATAGTCAAGAATTTTAAAGATAAAACTTCTCATGGGGGCGTGGTGTGTGAGTTAGGATAGTGTGTTGTCAGCTCAAGTATTGTCCTCCTCACTTCATAACAATTCAAAGTTTCGAAGTTCTCACACCAATAATCCCCGTGTTGATTTATAGTGCCCAGCTAATAAATTTTCAGTTACTTAGAAGAATGCATTATTTCAGTTTTAAAAGAGCTGATGAATTTTTGAATGTGTTTTGAAATATTTAGTGAAAGAGAAAGCATTATAATTACAATATATTTAAATAAGGGAATGTTTGACTCATTTCTTCATAAAAATATTCAATAAAACAAACTCTTATTCTTTTATGTAATTTCATCAATTGTGAATCATGCAATGTATATAATAATTGCTATTAACAATAATTTAATAAAAATTGCATCATTTAACTTTATATTCCTATTTCATTATAAAGAGTATTTAACAATTTTTAACTTATTTAACAGTTTCACGATGTTACATTTTCATGTTCTACTTTTCTATTTGCATTAGAAGATAATTTTTTTTTATCATTAAGAAATATCTTAATGTATATTGCTTCTTTAAAACATGATATTATAAATGTTATATGAAATAGGCGATCTTTTGCTGTATAAACTATTTTCGATATAATTTCTAATTTGCTTAGAATATCCAGCATCTTGGCCCTTTTAAATATAGTCAAACACACTGTAACATATATGTATGATTAAAGCATCATTACCTATAACTATTATTTAACTATTATCGGGTCTCAGGACCCTTAAACTTCTAAAATTTCGATTTTTTGAAAAAAATATGTGTTATAGCCCTATCTTTTCTAAATGTTTTGCAACCAAAATTTTAATGATACGATCAAAACTTCTTGAGTTATTAATAAAAACTGAAGCATCCCAGGAGTAAACAAAACTGCCACGCCCATTTTTTTAACAGCTGTTTGACGGTATCCAAACTTAGCTTTTAGAAGAGCCACATTTAATATTTTTTTACTTTTAAAATAGGTAATTTAATTCTTACTTTTGAAACAGGTAGCATAGCTGCAACTCAACTCTCTATTTTGCAGTACTGTTTACTTCCAAAGCTGTTAGATTTTTCTGCCGATTTCAACTTTTGTGTGATCTTTCGCAAAATGGAAAATTGTGAGAAAAAGCGATTGTCTGGTCAAAGACCGAAAAAAAGAAGGTTTCAAGGTAATAAGTTCCTGAAGAAAACAATATCTGGTGAAAGTAAGAAGAAAAAAACAAATTTTGTAAGGAAAGCACCAAACGATAGTGCCTCCTATAGGAAATTGCCGAGTGAAAAATATCTTTTAGATTCGTGTGAACCTAATATTTCACAGCATTTTTAAAGGTTATCGGCTGATAGATATAAGTCTTTTCTCGGCCAATTAGAAAAATATGTTTGTTGTTTGAATGCCATGGCAAAATAAAAATAAACGAGAAATCTAATGTAGGATCCTTTCATCATCTTTTTATTAATGTCTCAAATTGCAAAATGCAAAAACTGAATTCATGTGAGCTCATTGGAGCAAAAAGAACATTCCAGAAATAAATAGAAGATCTGTCTTAGCCATGAGATGTATAGGCCAAGGTTTATCTGCGTTAAGTACATTTTGTACTATTATGTCATTGCCAAAACCTGTATCTCAAAAAGGCATATGACAGTATCAATAAAAAAATTCGATGTGGGGTGAGACTTTGGCAAATGCGTCGATGAGTGATGCTGCTTTGAAAAAAAAAAATTTCGATGGAACACGTAACTGCATTGTGTCAGTGGGGATGGCACATGGAAAACTCTGTGGACATACATCACTTTGTTTTGTGCACGTTAATTGGAGCAGAGTGTGAAAGGTGCTCGATATCGAGGTTAAATGTCATCCTTCTGTAAGGTGTGCGACTCATTTAAAGGTCCAAAGTTTGGACCCAAATAAAAAGTTTTTTTTCAGCGAAACACCAGCCCTTCTGCAAAAAATCATAATGGGTCTGCTGGACAAATGGAAGTGAGTGGGATGAATAAAATTTTTCCGTTCTGAAAGTAAGCATGGGCTCATATATAAACAGTATATAGGAGATGGAGATACAAAGACATATATGTCTCTTGTGGAGAAAAACTTATGGTGACAAATCAAAATTGAAAAAATAGAGTG
This sequence comes from Trichonephila inaurata madagascariensis, assembly GCA_019973955.1. NCBI lineage: Eukaryota > Metazoa > Arthropoda > Arachnida > Araneae > Nephilidae > Trichonephila > Trichonephila inaurata. Next base: position 145,595 of record BMAV01023401.1, on the reverse strand, counting down.
TGTTGGCTACGTTAAAAGCGAATGGGTAGTCGCTTGAGAAAGTTAAAATCATCTTTTTGGCAAGAAAAATTGTCCGATGGTAAAACAATTGGGGAAAGGCCGCCTCACAGATGTTGTTTTAGGTTAAAGCTTTTTATGGGAATGCAACGTGGTAATACCAAAATGTACACGAAATGAGGCAGGCTATCTGGGCTGTATGGGCTCTACAGCTAGTACCGACGAGCAACCCAAACACTGGTTTTGCCCCTAAAGGCACAATAGTTGGTGAAAATATAATTTGTTCCAAAACAATAAAGTGCCGGGTTTAAACACAAAAATAATTTGCCGGAAGCAGTTTCTGAAGCTAAAAACCCATTTTCAAAAGATCTGTCACATTTAAACTGTTACGAAGGTGTCTGGAGGTAAAACTCAAAACCCCAATGAATCTTTGACTTCATTAATCTGGAAATACAGCCCAAAACTATTGGATCCAGCATTACCATTACAAGAATAGCTGCGTTTTAGCTGTTTTGTGATTACAATGATGGGCATAAGAGCCAAATTGATATAATTAATGCAATGGGTTTGAAATATAACAAAAAAAAAATGTTATTACTGCTAAAGATTCTGATAAAAACGCTTATTGACAGCTTTATGCGCGTAACGGCAGCCCCCCTTGGAATCACGAAAAAAAAAAAGGCTGAAACTGGCCAAAGAAAATATGAAATTTAAGTTGCCCCCGGGGGTGCATATGACCCAGGAGCATATTAGTATAAATAAGGTAACCCATATTATTTTTGTCATGTTTTTTTATTCACGACTTATTTTTTATAAAATTAAGCTTTCCCATTTAAAACCTACCTGTTTTATTTATTTGAAATTACATGTAAATTTTCAAATACATTTTATATGATTTCTATTTATTTTTTCAAATAAATTACTGACTTAATTGTTTTTTCCATATTTCAACTTTTCATTCATTTTCGCAGAACTAGAGTAAGTTTAAATTAAGCTTTACACCTAATTTTAAAATATACTTATTCTATTTATTTAAAAATTTCATTTACATCTTTAAAATACATTTCTATACAATTTATAAAAAATTTTTTAAGCAAATTACTGACATTATTGTCTTTTTGCCACTGTTTATCTTTAAGTAATTTTTGCAGAACTTAAAATTAAGCTTCGACACCTTATTTCTTAGAAAAATCTTCCCATTTATGTAGAATTTTATATACAACTTAAGAGTATTATCTATGTGAGTTCTTTTGGGAACTTTCTAAAGAAATTACTTATCTAAGTGTTTTTGATCACTATTTAACTTTTTAACTTATTTGTCATGCAACCTACAAATTTAGTTTCCATGGCCAATTTCTGTAAAATTCCTTGCCCTTTTATTGGGAAATTTATGGACAGCTTAAAAATAAGTTGTTCTATGAATTTGTATACTACTATTTTAAAAAAAAATTATTAATGATTATATTTTTTGCCCTTTTTCAACTTTAAACTCATTTTTCTCAAAAAATAAAAATTAAGCTTGCGTATAAATTTAAAAAAAACTACTTTGTCCATTCCCCCTTTTAAAATTTCTCATACAATCTCAAATTAAGCTGTTCTACAACTTATACACAAAATTTTTAAAAATATAGCTGAAAAAAATTTCATGTTTACTAAAAAAAAAATTTTTCCAAAATTTTTTAAAAATATTATTTTTTAAATTTTAAAAATATTAATTACTTAAAAAAATAAAAAAGTGTGTATAACTTCAGGACTCAGCATTTTTTTACAATTTAAAACTAATTTTGTTAAGTTTTGTAATTTTTAACTTCAGATTTTTTCGCAGTAACATACTAGTTTTTTAAATTTCTAAAAAAATTGTCCAATTTAAAATTCTTTTTAATTTTAAAAATTTTTTAAAAAACAATCTTAAATTTTGATTAAATATGTATATAAGTATGATTTTGAAGTGGAGAAAGTTTCAAGCTTCCATGTTGTTTTTATAGAAAATTATATGGATTCGAAAAAGAATGTTTTTCTTGCATTCCTCGATGAAGTTAAGAGTCCTATGACCCCTTATGTGTTGATATTTGTGACTATTAAAGAAACAATTTCCTTCATACGTAGTGTGAATAAAATTATTCAATATTAAATACCTGAATGCATTTTAAATGAATACATATATGTATAAATATATGTATAAAGAGGTAATTACCTCATTTTCTTATGTCAGTGCCAAAATACAGTGATACGTTCCAAAATCATTGGGACAAACTTTAAGGGGATGTCAGGGACGTCACAGCGTCTTCGTTAGGCACTAGGTGGAATTGTTTATAAGAGCATTTATGAGAAAAAAAAAGTGCATACCGTAGTCATTTGAGCTGTCATCGCCAGCAGAGGAGTACGGAACTTTTCACAAACACGGAGCTCAAAGATATGCAGATAACGGATTGACAGAAGAAAATGCTCAATTGGTAGAAAGGTTTTGTCGCATATGCACCGAACCTCGGATGTTTACTAACTATCATCCCAATTCATGTGAATAGGGATCATTACGAGGTGATAAGCATAGTGAGGATGGGTAAAGTATTCCTACTGGCCTTGGAATCCAATTCCAATTCATTTTGTTCCTTGCATAGCGAAGAATGTGATGGATACCGTTCGAAGGAGTCAGAGTACCATGTTAGAGTCACTTGACCCACCCTCACTGTGTCTACTACCTCTTAATGATCCATATTCACGCAAATTGTGATGCAAATAAACAAGAATCCAGAGGTTTAGTGCTTCTCTATAGGGGTAACTTTCGTGAAACAATCTTCCAACTTCTTGCGCATTTCATTTCGCCAATTTGAAATCATGTGCATATCTGCTTGCTCGATGTTTGTAAGACATTCCATACTCATATGTGGGTGATGACAGCTCAAATGACTGCTGTAAACACTGTCTGTTTCCTTAAAGCGGTCTTCGGCAAATGTACGTGGGCTTGAACTAAACGCGGAGAACATTTTCAGACAGAAAAATGCCTCAATTTTGAAATAAATTTACTACATTATAATTCACACATCTGTTAATAATATAGTGTTAATCAAATTCCAAAATATTCCATCAATACATATATTTTAAATTTAACACGGGTAAAAGGGATAGCTCATTTAACATTAAGGCAAAGAAGAAAATACTCGAAACAGATTTTATACTAGAAAAAAGGGATCAACTTAAAAATGAGAAGCATGATAAAATATGCTGCCCTCTATAGGATAGTAAAGCCAGAATATAACATTAAAATTTGCGTTATTTTATATTTGAATGAATATTCTAAAGTCGATCTCTTTCTTTAAGTTTAAATGGCAGCCTTAAAAGCCTTTGGGGAAAAGTCACCTAGTGATAATTTAGACCTTTTCCCGGGCCCTGGGTTGCGAAAACCTTGTTTTTTGTGATGTCCCCGACTACCCCTTCAGATTTGTCTTAATGACCATGGGACACTTGTATATACTGTATTTACTCAAATCTAAGCTGCACTATTTTTCCAGTCTTAACCTGACTGACAATAGGACTCGGCTTAGAATCGAAGGCAAAAAAATCCGTTGGATGGGAGAATTGAGTTTTCTTCCCTTTCGAAAGAGAAAAAACCCCGCAACCGTCCATTTTAGCCACCAGCATGGATGCCTCATTCATCAGTCTATATTCAGTCTGTTTTGAGTTTCGCTGTCTGCTAGTATGTAGGATTTTTTTTGTGTGTGTACGCTTTCTTTTAATCAACGATATTGGTACTGACATCAAGATGAGTTCAATTTCACGCAAGTGTTAAAAAGAAGGCAGTTTTATCTGAAGATGAAAACGGAAACAGAGCAGCAGCCAGAAAATTTGTTATGGATGAAACAAATATACATCGATGGCGTAAGCAACGTGAAATAATTTTCACTTGCGAATATTCATTAAAGTCTTTCACTGTACCAAAGAAAGGGAGATATCCTGAAGTAGATAATATTATGGCTCAAGTTCGATCTAAAGCATTACCAGTTGCAATACAAATGCCACAATGCGATGCAAAAGAGGCCGTTAAGGAATTTAGAATCGAGGATTTTAAAGCATCGAGAGGCTGGTGAGAAAAATTTCTGAGAAGGAAATGGTTTCCGCGAGACGGAGAACTTCAATCTACTAAAATTTTCCTGCAGATTTCGAAGATAAACATGTACAGTTTCAACGCCATGTCATCGGCTTAAGGACAAGATATGCGTATTAATTCATGATTATTGGAACCGCAAATGAAACACCTGTATTTCGATATAACACGAGATTTTACTGTAAATTCAAAAAGAGAAAAAGATGGGTAAATATTGAGTACAGGATACGAAAGGCAACGTATCACTGGAATGCTGTGCGTTACAGCAGACGGCCATAAATTACCTACGCATTTAATTCTTAACAGAAAATTAGTGCTACAAAACGAAAATTTTCCCAAAGACATAATTGTACTTGCTCAGAAAAGTGGCTGAATGATAGCTGAAATTATGGAAGATTGGAGTATTTCAGTGTGAAATAAAATACCAGGAGTTTTTCGAGCACGCTTCTCATGGATGAATTTAAAGGTCATTTTGCGGACTCTCTAAAAATAAAACAGAGATGAAACAATTGCGATTTGATAATATTTCCGGGTGGTATGACACACAAACACACACACACACACACCACACACACACAAGCCAGTTTCAGCCTCTTGACATTAATGAGTTATTTAAAAACTGTGCAAAAAGAGAGTATGAAAACTGATTGCATTTGGAAAACTGCCCTTTAAATGCTACCGGGAAAATCAAGAAGGCAAGTGTTTTGAAAATTAGAGAATAGATATTTGTTGCCTGGAAAAAAAATTCCAATGAGACTATAATATGTTCTCTTAAAAATGTTGCATAACAAATGCATTGGATGACATGGAAGACGACATCGTGTATAAAAATGACGACACAGGCAGCAGTTCCAAAGTCAGTTGCTACAATGAGAGTGATGAATCCTTTTCGGAACATATAATCATGGTTACAAGCTATGTATTTGAAAGTTTTTACTACAGTCAAAATAAATTAATTTTTTTACTTCTAAGTAGCTCTCATTATTTTTAATTTTTAAAAATTTTTTTTTAAGTATTGGGTACAGATAAACCTTCAAAACAATTTTTGATTTTTCGAAAAAACTTGAGGATAATTTGGGGTGTGACTCAAAATCAATGACATTTTTTTACAAAAACATTTGAGAAGCTGTGGTTCAGGTTAGAATCGATGGCGGCTTAGATTTGAATAAATACGGTAGTTACGAAATATTTCAATCGCTTAATTCAACAGCAGTGTTCATGAAACATCTTTAATCTGCCTGTTGTATAATTAGAGACTTCAAACTCTTATTAAGATAATTCAATTATATTCAAAACAATTGAAGAACTCGGTAACATTAAAAAGGTAAAGAAAGTTCCTTAACGTTTTCTTAAATTGCATTAACATAATTTATTTTCTCTACAATTTCTTTTTAATACAGGTTTTAAAGCAGGTAATAAAACATCCCTGTCCTTCCCCCTCCCCTCCCAAAATTAGAACTTTAGATACTTAAGGTTCAATGGAATTTATGAAGTCCTACAAATTTTTAACTTTTTTCCCTTTTGTAATAGTTTGGGATTTAAAGATCCAAAAAAGAAAACAACAAAGTAGGGTTTATCTTCATGGGGAGTTTTTTTAACTTTAAACCCTTAATATTGGGACTTTTTGGTTTCCCTTTAATTAAAGGGAAATTTTTGAAAATGAAGCTTGAAAGTCAAGTCTGGTAAGAATATAAAACTCAAGTGCTTTACTTCTTTTGGTTATAAACGCACCTTTTTAAGCATCATTTTATCTTTAAAACTAATTTACTTGATTATTTTTTTACGAATTTTAAAATAAAGATGGTTAGTATTTTTAATTTTTATTAAAGTTTTGAATTTTTTAAAATTTTTTTGGGGATTTGTCTGTAAAAATAAACGTTTTGCACGATCTTGCATAGCATTTATCTATGTGTTGGGGGATAAAAAAACATGTATTTTTTAAATTTGTAATTTTTTTTTTATCTGTTGTTTTTGATCCATTTTTGTAAAAAAGAAAGTATTGGGTCATTCTTGCGTATTTGTAATTGTATCTTTTTGACTTAGCCAGCCGGTTTTGGGAGTCCAGTTTCATTGCTTTTAAAATTTTTTGGGGCAAAATATGGTGCAGAAAAAACGTATTAAAAAAAAAAGAGATTTTCTTTTTATAACAATAATAAACCCCTTTTTTTAGTTTGGGAAAATTTTTTAAAATATTTTTATTCCTATAAACCAAAACTACAGAAAAGTTAATTTCAAACATCAATTTTTAGTTAATGCTAATAAAGAATTTTATTATTTTTCAAATATACACTGGTTATCATAAATTAAGAAAATATCACAAAAATAGCAATAACTCAACCAAAAATAAATATATCTCAAAGAAATTTGAATATTTAGGTCAGTAAAAGGAGCTGAACGATATTACACAATGCAAAGTAGTGGAGATGCCATTAGAATATATTATTTGAGAGGATCATAAAAATTGATGTCTCAGAGAAAGACGTCACTGTCATTGCTTGTCTGAGATTAGATATCCGATATAGAGAAATTGTAATAATGACCTTCATTCATCATTTGACCAAAGACATATGATGGAGAGCTATTTGAAGAATAGAGGCAGGGCAATGTCGGATAGAAGAGGTTAGCTGGTTGAATGTGAGTCCGCCTGTCATTCATAGATTTTGGAAACGATTTATGAACACGGATTTGGTATCCAGATGGTTTTAGACATAGACGGTCATGTTCTTTCACGAGGGCCGATGGCTGATATGTGTCATTATGCTCTGGAAGAAATAAAGCCGTAACTCCAGCTGAACTAAGATCCGCTCACGCTGCAAGCTCTGGAAGGTTGGTCTCAAGGTAAACTATGTGTCCAAGGCTTCACGGGCGTGGACTTTATGCGAAGCAACCTACCGCTTACGTCCCTCCCCATCACGCCACAGGCATGAACCTTTGCAGTGGGCACGTCAACATGTCCACTGAACGCTTGCTCAATGAAGGGCTGTTCTCTTCACTCTTTAGTTCAGTTTTAACCTCAAAAGCGATAGTAGGCTAGTTTACATTTGAAGAGAACGTGGAACTGGCTTTCATCCATGATACTTTCATGAAAAAGATACATAAAAATTTGTCCTTATAGGTGTTTGAGACTGTATCTCTTTGGTTGAACGAAAAAACCTCCATGTCTTTTTGCCGGTTAAAATTTTTATGCTCACACATATACAGATGAAATCCTGGATGCTTATTGCATCCGTATGCGGGGGAAATAGGTGGTACTTTCATGCTACAGGATGATAATGAGAGAACACAAAGGGTTCGCATCGTGTACGCTTATCGTGACCCGGAAGCAATTCAGCGCATGCAATGGTCAACAAGATCACCGAACTTTAACTCAATCGAGCATGTTTCGGAATCTCTAGGACGATGTGTAGCTTCTCTGAATCCCCCCTCTTAGAACCCTAGACACGGTTTTATTTGTCTTTGAAAAGCAATCTGGCTCCCACTTCCTACATAATTAATATACTACATAACTGGGAACATCACACATTACATGTGCTATATTGCTTATCGATGGCGATTATATGACATTTTAAAGATGATTTTCTCTTAGCAAACTAATACATCCTTTTTCCATTTTATACTTAGGCTTATTTCCCTAATATCTTGCCAGGTGATTTATTTTTATTTTATATTATACCTTCATTATATAAACTAAACTGCATAATTTTCATTAGAATCAACGCATAACTACTTCCATTATCGTCATCTTTGTAATTGTTTCTTATTTTATGATAACCAGTGTATTTAATAAATTAATGTTTCCTAATAATATCTTGACATTTAAAAACCCTGAGTGAACCCGAGCTAAAAGAAGTCCACGAACTAGATGGGTAACATTGAGAAAGACTTAAATGTTTTGAAAATTAAAAATTTTAGAGGAGTCGCTGCAAATAGGGAAATCTGGATGGATCACTTATTTGAGGCAGCCAAGACCTGTAATAGGCTGTTGTGCATTTAAAGAGTAATACTTTGTAAAGTAAGAACATATATTGGTGGGAAAAAATGTGTGTGTTAATTATTATAGATTATTAATAATGACATGAAAAGATATGGCGTCAATTTACAAAACATGTTTAAAGACAATTTAGAAACAGTTCATATATAGCTATAACTAAAATCTTAAAATAGTTTCCTATGAAGAAAACTCAGAATTAGTATAGCAATAATTTTTACTGAAAATAACTTCATAATTTTCTAAATATTTCTTATTGATTATTGAGTAATATCACATATTCATGACTATTGTATATATGTAAACATAACATATCAACAAAAACATATTTCATCAAGACTCCTTATCAAAGTTTTTTTATCTATAAAATTTAAGTATTATTTTTTCCTGGTCTTTCTTTCTGATTTTTTCCTTTCAAAATAAACATGAAGCATTTCTAGCAGCCTTTTTCTTCAATTCCTACTATTAACTCACACTCTCTACATATTTATTTATTTTATGGGTGGAAATTTCAGTCTTTAATAAAATACATTTTAAAGCGCTCCATTGAGCTAAAATTTTATATACATGATTATTTTGGATTACAATACAATAATTTAACTATAATTAATAAAAATTAATTGAATAAAATAATTATTTAAAGAATTACAAATGCAGCCACGTTGCCTCATTTTTGGCGACTTGTGTTAAAACATGAAAAGGTTTTTTTTTCTCACGTTTAAAAGCATTCAATTGAACTGAAATATTATATACACGATTGACTTGGATGACAATACGATACTTTAATGATAATTAATAAAAATTAATTACCACTTAATGTTGTGATTTTATCATATGTATATACATATTTATATTAATGGGCTTGATTCATGAAGTCACATGATAAAAACAAACACGTGTTTTCCATTGAATTCAAAACAAACATTAAACTAATTGTACTGGTTCTATTTGTAAAAGTCTGATAAAATTTTAAATTTCATATTTGGTTAAAAATGTTTAAATGTTAGGGAAAAAAATTTCTTCAAAAAGATTTTTTTAAATTAAAAAAAAATCGTATTTTATGCTTATACTTTTAATTAAAATGCATTTTGTATACATATGTACTTTTTAAGAGAAAGCTTCTGCAAAGAGCAAAACTTGGCAACACTGGAGCGCGCGAACTGATTAGTTGGAAACACAAGATCGTTTTTATCGTATGACTATGACGTCACATGAGTTTTTAAATTGATTGGCTAGAATCACGAGGCTTTCACTATCATGTGACTATGACGTCACATGAATCAACCTCATTGTAACTATTTAACAAAAAGTAGCTAAAATAAAATTTTCTTCGTTGATCTAATTAGGAATTGACTTAATTTTTTTTATATATTACTTGTTTAATTAAATCAACTTACAAATTTTTCCTAAAAGACTTCAACGTTTGATTACTCCCCCACCCTTTTAAGCAACCAGTACATTATAAAAACACTTTTAAACACACAGGTCCGAAAAACACGCACTCTTTGGAAATGTTGTTCAAGTGCTCAATCAAGTCGTCAGTTCAATTGCCTATCGGGAATAGCTTTCCCATTGAGAGGAGCAAATCTCGGATTGAAGGGATATCTCGTGTCCTCAGTTTTGTGTCGATTTATCATCCTGTGTGTCAACACCTTTCCCCCCTTTCTGAATGCGACGACAGGAAACCTAAAGGTTAAGTTAAAAGAGACGGATCGGTGAAACTCGGGATAAATCTAGCGCCGGAAGTTGATAATGAGATTTTTCTTCCCTATCTTTTTGCTGCTCTCCATAATGACTTATAACTCAGCATCTGTGATAAGATATGTTTGTCTATAATTCCCAATTCTTATTTCGTGGATGGAGATGAATGTAAGCTATCTTGTAGTAGATGACTTCTATAGATATGAGATAAAAAACATTCAAGCGCTTAGAATTTTAATCAATATTTTATTTGTTATGTAAGTGGCTTAAACAAAGCTGTTCTGTGTATTTTTCCTTCATATATTTGTATCATAGATTTAAAAGATAGTCTATTAATATATATATAGTACATAAAGGCTTTGGGAAAATAATTCCTGCTTAGCATATAATTAAATCAAATTAGTTGCTAAACAAGTCTTGCAATAAACATTAGATGAAGTTATTTGTGTACAGTACATATATAATTGTTTAGATTTATTTTCTGCAGAACTGAGGATTAATGGTTTTTCATAATTTGGAATAATTTTAGAAACATGCTAGAATAAGATAGTACTTCTGATTTGCAAATTATTTTGCGTTTAAAGGTATTAAGACGATTTAATAATAGTTAAGCAAATGTAGCACATATTGTTAGTTATAAGAAAAATAATTTTTAGGCATTGCATAAAAAATATGCATTAGGGTGGAAGTGTAATGCAGAATCTAATTTAAAATATATCACATTTGTATTTCTATTAAAAATTCTAAAATGTCGTGCTCTTTTAATTAGATTATATACAAGGGTTTTCAACAAGGGAAACACACCGTAGCTATGTAATCGTTAGCAGATTTGCCTATACCGCTTTGGAAGAACGTAACGAGACATCTAGGTATCATAATAGAGTCTCCGGGGTGGATTGGATCATGCGCAGAAGAGAGTAACAGCCCTTATAAAGAGCACCATCCAACTGGCGCTACTTGTTAAATTCCATGAGTTCGGAAGAGCCATTAACTCCTATGAGAACTTAGCGACACTTAGAAGCCTACATGCCTTTTCACACGGACATGTATTTGGAGCAATTTTTCTTTCAATGAATCATTTCGAGCAATTTTCACTCAGCTAGCATTGCAACGGATTGGAACAACTTCTTGCTAGTGAGCTGAAAAAATTGTTTGAAATTAAAATTGCTCCAAATTTCAGCCAATATTATTCTTTGCCTCTTACGTCATAAACAAGATGTCAGCCTCGGCTTCACCAAGTGCAGTATCAGAAATGTCTTACATATTAAAATGGAAAGAAAAGATGGAGAGCGATTTGATAGACGATGCCAGCAATTCCAATTCTAATAACTGCACGATCGTCAGACGCCATATCTGTTCTCTCTGTCAATAAGCGTTCGAATGGTATAAAAGAATTAATATGGGATGGTCGTTTTCGAATCAGAAAAATTGGCGAGTAAGTTTTTAATGTGGAGATATAGTGAGGTTGACGTCTGAGCATGCCATTTTGAGTAAGACATCCCTCCACCCTCAGCTTCTTAAAAAAATGGACTAAACGGTTGCGTAAAAATGCATGTGTGATAAGTAGAGCCTTACGTAGGATTAATCAAGAATGAAAGACCTTGGAGACAGATGCTCATGGAGGATGCTTTTTAACTCCATTATAACGCACATCCACATCTTTCCACACACGTGGAATCGGCCAAGTTCAAGTGCGAGCAGCTTGAGCATCCGCCCTACTGCCCGGATCCATCACCTTGCGATTTGCATGTGTTTGGTGCCCTTAAAAACATTTGAAAGGGAACCCTTCAACTCAGACAACGAACTCAAGGACGTTGTGAAAGATCGAGTCTCGCCACGACCAGATGGATTCTAAAAACAAGGAATCATTCTGCTCGTTAATCAATAGGATAGTTGTGCTAAGGCCTAAGATGTATACTTTGAATAAAGTCTTCATTTTATACCCACAGTGTCATTTCGTATTTTTACATTTGAATATTACTTGTATTTAAGCATGAGAAAAAGCAATTTTGTTAAGCTTAATAACTTCCCTTTTTTCATTGCAAAGAACATTCATCAAATTTCGAAGTATAATTGAAGTGATGAATATAGCTCTTTGAGTTATATAGAGTGAATAAAAGAATGTTGATAATATAAAACAAAATCTGCTGTTGAAGCTTAAAGGCAAAACTCGATTATCTTATTGCTCCATTTTAAGGAGCATATTTTTCGAAGGCTTTTCAAATGAATGTGGAATTGAATTGAATTCGATTTAGATAAACAATAATTTAATTTAATCACCTCTCAATTTCATAGAAAACTTCTATGTTTTCTGTCACTTCTTCGGAAGAATTCTTTACAGAAATTTGAAACTGAATGGAATGTGAGCACTCAGACTTCAAGAAAATTTTCAAATCATTAGAAGTTTATGTAAGAAGAAAAAACGCAAAAAGATTTATTCAAATAAAATAGCATTTATTTTTATTTTTAATAAAGGGTTTCAAAGGAATAAATAAAAACCTCATATCGAATTATGTCACAGTTGTTGTCTTAAGCTCTTAGAGAGCATTTTTTAGGAGTAATGTTTTCCTGATGCTCTTGTATTGAACTAGAAATTATTCTATTAAATTACAATTACTCTAATATTTCTATTAAAATAGAAATATTAAATTTGGTATTCCCTATTGAGAACTAAAAGACTCATTCGATTATAATTTTAATTTGGAATCTAAATGTTTTACTTACTAATTTGATTCTAAAATATATTTTTTTATGTATATATATTTACATATAGCTTTAAATTATCGATATAGTTAAAAATGGGAAACTAATAAACTTCAATTCCTATTACCTGTGGAATTATAAAGGAAACAAAAAATATTCTTCCTAATGTATTATCTATATACATAAAGGATAAAAGCGACTCACTCATCACGTAATCTGAGAAGCTTTTAGACCTATAGAATTGAAATTTGATGGGCATGTACTTTTAAAACAATAGAGACCCGTTAAGAATGAATTTTGAGCAAATCGAACTCCAAGAAACATATTGAGAGGTTAATAAGATAAATATTTCCGTTTTTGAACTATTAAACCTACAGGCTTGAAATGAGGCAGGCATGGAGTCAAGACCCACCACCAAAGGGTTTTTAGCAAAATTTGACCTCTAAAAAGGTATTTCCAGGGATTTAGAGGCGTTTTGGATAATATTCCTGTTTTTCGACTGTTAGTCATATATAATTGAAATTGGTAGGGAGTTCCTTTCATATGGATAGTTATCGGCAAAGAAAGGATTTTACGGAAATCGACTTATATGGAGGAAGCAAAGAATTACAAGGGTGTATAGCTGAAAAAAATATCCTGTTTTCGAACTTCTAGACCAATAGTAATGAAACTTGGTATGCATGTTTCTTTTGCTGAATTGAAACAATATGAAGTGGTCATACGGAAATCGACTGTCAAAAGATGTTACGGAGTATATTAATAATAAAAATAATCTGCTTTGGGACTATTAGATATATATTTGAAATTTTGTAAGCATGCTTATTTTGCTGAGTACAAATAAAACTAAAAGTGAGGTTTGAGGAAATCCACTGGGAGATAAAAACATATTAATCTAAAATGTATTTGCTTTACCAGTTTACTTTTTTGGATTAGTAAGGTTCATTTGTGTGCAGAAGCAATATTTTGATTTTAATTCCATGAGAGTTGTTTTATTATAAATATGCATATATAACATAACATAGATATTTTTAAGGAACCACTACTAAAACTGGATATTTAAAAACTATGAATTTGATCACCAAAAAAATATTTACAAAATTCCAATCAACCCGCGGTCACTCGCGCCTGTTTTTGCTACCTTCGTTACTTGCGGGGTGTAGAGAACACCCCAAACTTTTAACGCGTGTATTTAATTATAAAAATAAAAATTAAGTCATTATGATACATATTTATAAAGTACAAGATGTGTTTTGTATTATACAAATAAAATTATTTAATTTATTGCACACAAATGAGACTAACATTAATGTAAACTAAATATACAAAATTTTCATTTTAAAACACATAATTTTATATTTTTTCATAAATCAGTAAAACGTATATGCCAGCAATAAATATATTTTATAATTAAGGAGATAATGATAGTAGAAAGTAGAAAAATAATATTTTAATCATTTTCCAAACTTTCAGAGCAGACTGTATACAAATGCTCAACTTCTCGCGGGAATTCTCAGCCCTCCAGATAAACTTTTCAAGGTCATTACATTCCAACCGTTCCTTAAAGAGGGATTGCATCACGCCTGAAGGTTCAATGACCTAAAATGTGCAGCTACAGAAAAAATCGTGGTTCTGCACATTCTTTTTAGAAATCTGGGAGGATTTTCTTGTTGCTGGGGTGTAGAGAACACCCCGCGCGAGTGATCGCGGGTTAATGATAAACTCATTCTTTATTTGGAGCAAACAAATGAAAATGACGATGAAACTTAGAGAAGACAAACATTTCACCGATATGAAGTTCATAAAAACATATAACACGTTCGCTTTTTCTTTTGGTGTATTTATAACAGTAAACAAATTTTATTATCATAGTATTAAACAGATGTGTTTTTGCCTAGAATTCATAAAAAAACATTATTTTCGATCGGTAAATACATGATATTACCTTGAGGCATGCTATTTGTGCTATATCTTGTTTAAAATTACTCTGAGTAATTTCCTGAAGAAACGTAAAACCTCAATGAAAGTTATTTCTTAAAAACTATGTTTTACTTAAGTAAGAATTTACAGTATGTTTTTAATATAAAATAATAATATTGTCAATATTTTTTTCTTTGATTTTTCGTATATAAAATTTTTCGAAGGCTGAAGAGAAATGGTATACAAAAAAGTAATTTTAAATTGTATTCTAACGTTTTCATTTAATATTAATAAACATGAAATTACAATCATCTATAAGTTATAGCAAAATAATACTTTCTCTCTCGATGTATAAAAAAAGGCTTTTAGTGTTGCTGTTATAAATTTGTTATGTATTATCGCAACAGTGACAACGCGTTCAAGAGAACTCACCAAGTAGGCAACCCCAATTCCGCATGTGTCGTATGTGCTGAAAAAAATTGGCAATCATTCGCTTCGTTTGTTATAATATCGCCAATACGTTCGCTGGAAGTACATATTGAAAACTCGCCGGAAACGATTGTAATGATTGCTAATACTGGAATCATTCCGTGAAAAGAAATCCGTGGTCTCATACGAAGACTTTTTACCACTCAACGAAAAAAATATTCAACTTTAGCCTACGAAATTCCCCTTTTAAATTATTGAGCTGAAGGGAAGAGAAAACAGGAGAATACATTTATAAAACTTAAATTTAGTAATATATTTTTTGAAAATAATACTGAACATGCTATAAACTAGTTTTTAACACTAAATTGGTAATAACTTTATTCTTCCTGACATAAGTGAAAGGTATTGAAATATTGAAAAATTATAAATTACGAATATATTAAAACAATATAATACTTTGATACACTTTGGTATACTTTGGTAAGTGTATTTTCTCTAAAATAATTGCATTTTCGTATTTTTTCAACCCATACATTTTCATGAATGATCAATTTTTAGAGAGATTAATTGTACAAGAAAATTCAAGAAAAATGTTACATATATTTTTTTTTACTATTATGACAGAAATTTTAGTTTTTTTCTTCACATAATGTTGAAGCATTATATTTGTATCAAACATATATGAGGAATAAGAACTGAAATTATGAAATTATTAATATAAAATGCCTTAATTCAGCAATTTTACATGCACACAGAAAAAAAGAAATTATTGCAATGCTTCGGTAATTTTCTACTTTATTTATTATACATTCTTTTTTTTCTAGTTATTGTTTCTCTTTTTAAAACATATTTCTTTCTTTCAGAAAGCTTTTTTTAGCTTTTTTTTTCTAAAACGGGGACGTGGTTGAATTGCCTAATTTGTTAATTTACATTTTTCAAATGAAAATTCATCAACTTCTTACTTTCCGAAATGCACAAGTGATATATCAATCGAAAAATAATAATCCAAAGAATAAGATTAAATAATAAAAAATCTCATAGTTCGATAACTTTTGGGTACCAAATCCTATTAAATGTGACTCAGATTATGAGATTGAACGTGAGTAGCTCTTGCATTGTTTCTTATGGGGTAAACGAAATAAAAAGTCATATAAGGGCCATATGTATGAATAAGAATTATCGCTTAAAAGCATATGTTAACTAATATTCAATAAGGTTAAATTTTATATTTTTTAAAAAAAATTAAATAAAAATAAAAAAAAATAAATAAATAATGCGTATTGCACCTGAAAGAATGCTTCTACTACTGCAAAGGCAGAACTGTTAATTATAAATTTGAAACAAGGTTACTTTAAAATATTACTTTCTTATGAAATGTTTTTCTATCGTGGTAGATATTAATTAAAAATAATTTAACACAAAATTAAAATAAACTATTAATAAGAAATAATTGCAGTATTTTAAAGTAGTTTTTATCTCGGGAAATTTTTAAGAAAAAATTAAATGAAGTATCATTTATGATTTTTGCTTTTCACGTGATTAACGAAAAAATTATTAAAAAAAAAAAATGTTGGAAAGTTATTCAAGTAGATCAGTGCTTCTCAAACTTTCAATGTTTGCGACCCAATTTTCATGCGTAATTTTCATCGCACACCCTGCATACAATAACAATGTGTTGAATTCAATAATAACATACTTTGACGTTAAAGCTAAAATGTAACTTCAATTATAAACCGTACAAATTGTCAAAATAAGTATTAAATTTTGTATATATGACAAACCCATGGGGTAAACAATAATTATAAAGCGCTCTTAACTTAGTATTGATGAATTAAGGATCAAATACATTTGCAGTACTGATATATTTATAAGTGTATTATATCAGAGTTAATGCGTATTTTTTTAAAAAATTTATTATATCAGAATGTATTTCGTTTGATTAATTTCAGTAAATTAATATATTTTTAAATATTTTATTTTCGACTTTTTGATATGCTCACGCCCCCCACAGTTTGAGAAACGCTGAGGTAGATATAAGAAAATCGCCAAAAAATTATTTTATTTGAAATATTGCTTACTTTTTTTATATTACGAATATTAAATTATTTATAAATGTCTGTTTTATTCCTTTCTGTAATTATTACGTTTTTTCGATAGGAAGTAACATATTTATTAACTTCTTACATGCTATTTATGGTGCTCAAATACTGAATGGGAAAAAAAGAATAATGTTTTTTGAGTCACTTCGGTATTTGTTACAGCAAACACTCCATGAAAATCTTTAATGCTATTATCGTATTCATCTATCTCTTGGCTATCACAAATACATTTTTTGAGCGTTTAAAAGATTGAGTCCTGGATAATGCCCGAGTGTTTAATTGCTATTTAGGTTATTGATTTATCACTACGCTTATATAATTAGCAATTAAGACTGCTTTTTGCATCTCTTCTTTTTTTACCTAACGATGGAGGTAATGAGTTTTCTTATACACTGTTATTGAGTTGTAAGAATAATTGACTCAGCGTAAGAGATAATTGTAAGACAGTTGTGCAAGCTGACGGAACTAAAATTGCAAGCAGTGGGAATTGTGGAAGTGAATTGTTTTGCATGAGTAAACACTTTCGATGTATAGAAAAATCTTACTAATGGTAGAAATTGGTTTCAATATTTCTAGATAATACAGCTGTTTTATTTAATGTTAAGATAAATATATATGGTTTGTGTGTAAGTGTGGCATGTTAACAAATAGGAATGATAAACACTTAGCATAAAACTGCCAAAATAATTTCATACAGAAACTTATATAT
The DNA here is from genome assembly GCA_019973955.1 of Trichonephila inaurata madagascariensis. Classification (NCBI taxonomy): domain Eukaryota; kingdom Metazoa; phylum Arthropoda; class Arachnida; order Araneae; family Nephilidae; genus Trichonephila; species Trichonephila inaurata. The sequence continues at coordinate 127,950 of BMAV01023401.1, read as the reverse complement.
ATAATAATTCCCTATCTCGAAAGTTTTTTTATTTATATTTGTTTATTTCAATTGAAGTGATTTAGATTAATCTTCCATTTAACAATTTTCTTTTTTTGTACGTGTTTTCTGACACTTACACTTAAATAAATATAATTTATTTTCAATCTGATGATAAAAATTTTATTTTTGGCAAAATAGACAGTTAATTTCTCACATAGTTATTTTAATTAGATGGAAGTATGGCAACGAAACCCAAATTAAAACACTAAAAATTATATTTTAAATTAATTTAATTAAAATATAATTTTGAACTAATTGGCGCAGCCGATTTATAGTTTGACCATTGGACGCTATTTAAGTTTGTAAAACCCAAATGCTAGTTAATGCTTTTGAAAGTAGTTTATACGAATTAAATTAGATTTTTGTGTAATATATTCCTCTGAAAGTAGTTACTAGTTAAAAATATTTTACATAAACTAGAAAGGAAAAATAAAAAGCATAACTGTTCTCAAAATATTTGTGTTCAATATTTTGCTGTTCAGATTCTTTTACATTTTTATTTGTATAATTTGTCTTATTATGATCTATGATTAGTCTAGAAGAAGAGAATTTACAACTTTGATTTACACAGGTACAGCCTACATAAACTCTATAATTGTAGAAATATATTTATAGTGGTATTATAACAAATTAATTTTAATTTTATTCTTATATTGTAATTATTTTTGTAACAGAAAAATATTTTTTAATTTATTAAAAATAAATTTTGTATAAAATAAAACATATGCATATTTTATATAAATATTTATTTAAAAAAATATCTTTAAACCCTTTTTTAAAGTGATGTGAATTTTTGAAATAATATATTCTAATAAATGTATGTATGTTAAAAGTAACAGTTCTATGTAAATGACACAATCACAGAAGTATTGGTAATACTCTATAAATCCATTAAAAATAATCCTGAGGGATTTTTTTCCCAAGTTTAACTGTTTTATCAGAACAGCATGATTTATGCTATCGTACCCTTATTTGTTTCGTAAACATACCACAGAACACAAGTAAATCTAACAACATACAGATGGTTTTAAGAAAAAAAAATAAATGTTTAAAATATATTCTGATTGTATTGAACTAAAGTTTATTCGTCGGTAATCATATTTTTTATGTTTTGAGAACTTTGAAAGGCTTTCTTTTATTCAAAGGTATTTTGACTGAAGATACTTAAAGTTTTAAAGAAAAGTTCACATGATTTTTAGAACACTTTACCTTAAGATAAATACAAATATAATGTTAAATATGATTCCCTACTATTATTAATTTATAGCTCATAACATAAATTAAACCTTTATATGTTATTGATAAAACCAAGACACTATTTTAAAAAAAAAAAAGTTTCTTTTTTTTTAAATTTTCATTTATGACGCATTTTTAACATTTTTTTTAAATTGTTAAAATCATAGTTTAAGCAAATGTATGTATTTATTTTATAGAAGTTTTCCATGCATATTGTTTTAATTGTATATAATAACCAACTACAAAAATGGGAAATTTCTTTTTGAAAAAAATTTCACTTCCAAAAAAATCTTACTTTTGAATTTTTTAATATTTTTTCAAAAAGTTTTTAAATTGTTAGTTGCTAATACTAATGCAATTTCTTTTTTCTTAATAAAGTACCAAACTCTTCATATTGTTCAGACAGTTAACCATAGGGAAAATACAGTTTTGCGTAATGTATTTGTCTAATATTTTATTTTTATTATTTCCTCCAAAACGTAAAATAGAAAACGGAAACAAAATAAAATACTGAAGAAAATTATGCAAATTAATAAAAAGATACACAAGAGCATGTGTTTGTGAACATTAAATGGATTTAAGTTTATTTTTATACAATTCAGACATGGTATAGTTGCTGGAATTACAAAATTTGTAAGTTTTACTTTACAAAAATATTTTTATTTTTCTAATACAACAAAATTTGCATAAATTTTTTTTTTATGTAACGTAAGTTATTTGCAACATTTTTATAAGATTAAAATAACAATATTTCTATGTAACTCTGAAAATTAATAAACAAGAAAATGAAATTTTGTGTAAATTAAAAAAATAAATAAAATTCGTTCCTATCCATTGCAAAGGAACATTTAACAACTGTTATTAAAGAAATTAATCATATTGTTAAATTGAGATATTAATAGAATTATATATCAACAGTGTGAAATAACCATTTTTTAAATTTTAAAATATAGTTTAGTGTTCCTTTTCCCCACAATTTTTTTAAAAAACAAAATATATTACAAAAAGGTTTTTAAAAAAAAATTTTTTTTTCCGAAACTTTTTTTTCATAGACCCAAAAAAATATATGTTTTTTTAAAAATTTTAAATGATTGTACAGAAAGAAAATTTTCTGAATTATCTCTCAGAAGTTAATGCTGCAAGTATACTAATATATGAATGTCTTTTTTTTTTCCCATTACTTTATATATATATATATATATATATATATATATATATATTTTAAAAACTTAAAAATTATATTAAATAAATTTTTATAAATTTTAAAATTTCATTAACACAGCATTTCTCAAACTTGGGGGTGTGACAACTGTACAAGGGCGGGGAACATATTGAAAAGTCAAAAACAAAAGATTATTTTTTTAAAAAAAAAATATTAATTAATTTATGGACAGTAAACAAACAAAATACGTTCTGAAATAAAAAAAATAAAACACACACTTACATTGATATATTACCCTTATAATTGTCTCAGTGATACATAATGTATTTTATAATTAATTTAACAATACTAGGTTAAGAACATGTTTAATAACTACCAGTGACACCATGGGATTCTCATTTATAAAATTATATACAAATGTTATCACTTGATAATTTGTACGGTTTAGAATTAAACTCTGAAAAAATTGCCAAATAAAAGTTACGCGATTCGCTTCCCAATACCAAATGTTTTCCACGTAGGTGCGCATATGTGATGTATTGGGGTGGAGGAAGGAATAAAACAGCAAGTAGTCTGAAATAAGTAAATCCTTCGCAAACATGGTCAAGGTCCTTTGCACTTCAAAGCATTCGGAATTATTTTATGGATATCAGTGCACAGAAAAGACTGTATTTCGGAAAGACATATATACGTGCGGGGAAATTAACGATTTGGCGAGCGAGACGTTTATATACGTTTATATATATTTATATAAAAGGTTAAAGTCGTATCGTAGTTTTAGCAACAAAGTATAGTATTATTGAGTTCAATACATTGTTATTGTATGAGAGGGGCGCGATGAAAATTTTGATTGAATATTGGGTCGCGAATATTGAAACTTTGAGAAGCACTGCATTAAAAAAATTAAACGAAACACCAAACTGAGATTATAATCAAGTAGGCACTGCATTGCTAATTAGAAAGAATGTAATTACACAGATGTTAGCGGGAAGTAGAAACCGCGGCATTGTACAGAATCCCAAAACGACCCCAATGTAAAAATGATTTTTATTTAAAACATTCCCTTTGGCCTATAGAATCCCCAATGGGGAACGCGATGAAATACACTCCGATTCGTTTCGAATATTGCGGGGAAGGCACGGGCTTTTAATGCGTGCCCCGTCTCAGAATTTTTCAGTTGCACATTGTGGTTTGTTCGGGAGTGTCAAATTACTCAATTTAACTTAAACTTCTTTAACAAAAAAATTGGTTTTCTCCTGTGCGGCATGAAAATGGAGGAACAAGATGTAGTTGTTGAGAAGGAATCGTGGTCTGTAGCAGGGGTCGCAAACTATGGGACCCTGCCACATGGGCATTTGGACATTTCTGGGGACCTTTACTACTCAAAAAAAATTTTCCATTTTTTAAAGGATGGAACTTTATAAATTTATAATGTAAATTTAAAGGGAAAAAAACTCAGAATTAGTGCAATTGCGGTAATGAAAAAAATTTTGGGAAAATAACGTAAAAGGGAAATTTCGCTTTTTTTTTAAATTGCATGTATTCTGCGTTTCCGCTTTTGGCTCTACATATCTAAGTAAATTATATTTCCGCGTACAAAAAAATATTTTGAGTCCGCAAGGAAACTGTTTAACAACAGAATGCTCAGAATCATGTCAAAGTGAAAAAGTCACAAATTACACGTCAGATTTTACTATATGAAAAAAGAGCGATGAAGGACAAGGTTCTTTTTTTTAACTTTAATGAAGTAATATAATTATATATTTTAGTTATATATTTCTTATTTTTATAAATATGTTTAAAAATACATATATAATATATATGTTTAAGTTCAAGTTTTTTTATTCTTTTTATTTTTGTTGAATAAAAGGTTATATTTTGTGCTGTTTATTTTTATGTTAAGAAATAAATTGTATTGATGCAAAATTAATCTATAACAAAACTGTAAATCTATATTATTAAATTCTATTTTATAACCCTACATGCATTATGGTTTGCTGAATGGTTTCAAAAATGCCCAACGGGGGCACGCGAATCAAAATTTGGGTTGTTGGTTTTACACACCAAACTAAAAGGTTCCCAAACCCCCCGGTCTATAGGCATGAAATAACTAAATTTGAGTTAATTCTGAAATAAAAAGTATTTTTTTTATCTGAAACTACTTACTAGAAGTTTATTAACTGATTTACAAAAAGCTGAAATGACTACTAAAAAGAAACACAGGGACTATTGGTTGCTGAATAGCTATGATGTGATGTTAGTGGAAAATAAAAGTAAAGAAGACGTCATTACTATACAACAGTGGTTCCCAACCCACAATCCGTGGATCAAATGGTATCGGGCCACTCAAGGAGCAATAAATTATTTCTATTTTATTTACTGAGGTGTATTTCTCTACTGTTTGTGTAACTTTACCTGGAAATCACTTTATATATATCATGAAAAATCAGTTTGTATTAATTTTTCGTGCAACTGATTTTTATTCTGAAGGCACAATAAAATACAGTTAAATTATCAAATCAGAACTATTGAAAATATAAACAATCAATGTCCTACCCTCATCGGGCAGCGGTAAAATTACCAAACGTTGACCGGTCAGCGAGGAAAAAAAGGTTGAAAAGCTCTTCTATACAGTATTACGTCACGAATTCTGAGTTTTTTTTCTTTTTTCGAAGCACCGGTTTTGCCCCGGGGGGACGTGATCGAATTCTGAATAAACTTTAAACTAAATACAAAACCTTTACATGTTATGATATTGAATGTACATTCACCTTTGTGAAACTAGGAAGAAAAAACTGAAAAGTATTTTAAAAAAGGTATTGTTGTGAAATTTGTGATTTTTTTTTTCTTTCTGAAAGCCGATATATTGGCACTTGTAATGTTTGGGGAAGTTTCTATCGGCTTGTAACTTCTGAAGGAATTTTTAAACAAGTATATGTGAAATCATGATTTATTTCGTTCCCCAAGAACTTGCTTAGGTTTAAAAGAATTGTTGACAGAAACCCCTCCTCTGTCAGAGAATTTCTCATTAAAAGGGGGGAAGGTTTCGTCAAATTTTTTGGGAAACAAAGTACCAAAATAAGAATTGTCTTTGCGTAAATGCAAACCATGTTGCAAGTAGGTTAATTTATATTTCTTAGTTTCTGTTTAAAAACTTTGTTTCCCTTAAGAAGAAAGACATGCATTTTATTTGGTACAACTTTCATTTTCCTTTACGTAATTTTATTAATTTTAATGGCGATCTCATTTTTTTTGTCAGAATATCAATTGCATTTCTTAGGAATGTACATCATATATCTAACAACCTTATCATTACCTCATTTCATACTTTGCCTAAGTAGCTTTGGTCATTCTATAGAATGCCAGCATTTCATACTTGGACGGTAACACACTGATTAATTAAAAAAGTAATTCCCATTTTATACGAACCATTCCAAAATCCATAAACATTATAAAAAATAATGGATTATAAGATAAATGTATGTATTGTATTTGATATTGCGATCACATAAATTAATATTTTAGCATGCACATTGAACTAGACTTTCAGGCATAAGATTTTTACTAAAAATGTATCAAAATTTTTCCTTTATTGATAGATATTCCTTTATTGATGAACCTGATTTACTGTTTACGAAAAAAAATAGAGGATCACTCAACTATTCTGTTTCACCTGTACACACTGTTAACATTTTTTAAATAATCTTTGCGAATATTTTTGTCTAAAGTAGAATATAAACGTACATCCTGAAAAATTTTAACTTTTTTACAACCATGATATTCTTTTTATTTCATTTTTCTATAAAAAGAGATTAAAAATCCGCTGACATATTACAGAAGTACTTCAGGATTTGAATTTTTTTATTATATTACTATCTTCTTGATGAAAAATGGAACATTTCAAAAATATTACTTCGTTTCTTTTTGCATAGAACGTCTTGTTAAGAATATTAGAGCACATATTTTCTTATTTTGTTACATACAAATAAGCTTGCACTTATATTTTCTTTTTTAAACTTGTGGAATGTACAAGCCTCAGCAGCATATTTTTACGAGAAAAAAAAGATATATGCTTTTAGTTTTACTTAGAAATATTCAACATTTTGGTGCGGGGGAAATTTTAACGAGAGCTTCAAAGGAGTTAATCCCTTATAAGTAAAATTAACTTAACATTATATTAATCTTTAATTTAATGATAAAAAGTGTCTTTTGCTTTTAAAAAATTTTCTGACTAAAATTTAACAATCATTATTTATTTTATATTCTAAAAATAACAAGATAAATATCTTTAATGCCCACAAAATGCTTTCCGCACTAAAAGTCAATATTTTTGTTATTGTATGCTATTATATAGAATATATATATATATATATATATATATATATATATATATATATATATATATATATATATATATATATATCATTTCCTTTTCATTCTCTCTCCGATTAAGCTTTTTGTATATTTTGTCGTCTCGGAATTAAAAAATTGCTCTTTCTAAATGTATTTTTATTTTAAATATAAGTTACCAAAATGAAAATACATCATTTTTAAATTACTGATACCCTTGGACCAAACCAAACATTTTAAAAAAGTTTAAATGTGCAGTTCTCTCAAAATCATATTTTTACCAACAGTTGATTTTAAAATGATAGAAATACAAATAAAAATAACATCCGCAAGTATATATACTTATTTGAAATTTTACGCAATTGTGTTTGTTGTTTTGTCTAGGATATTTGAAGATTAAAATCTATGAAGTGAATTTTACTAATTTTAGAATAATAATATTATGAACTGAATGACAATGAAAAAGTAAATATGATATGATAACATAAACCATAGGTCATTTGAAGAAACATTTTGAATTTTTAACTCATTCATTTTGTTTTTTAAGTAATTCATAAGTTAAATTAGTTTTCCTTTGTTTTAAATTATATATGATTTCGAAAGAAATGGAAGTTTAAAAACACACAACAGCATATAATAATTTTATAATATATATGTATTTGACTTTCAATAAAAGACTGCTTCAAAATTTTCTTAAGACAAAATTTAAACATTTGAAATACGCTTTGAAAATTCATGAATTTTTATCCGAATAATAAGTAACTAAAAATAAAAATTATAATGCATCGCTTGAGAAAAGCAAATTTTATATGAATAAATAATTATTTCTTCGGTTTAAGTCATTTAAAAAATTCCTCCACTTAAAAGGATATGTTCATTTAATATAGAAAACAGTGCTAGGATTAATAGTATTTTAAAATGTTAAAGATTACCTTTGGCAGGTGCAATGTATCACATTTTTATACAACTTGTAGAATTTCAAAAGAAAAAAATCTAAGAATTATACATAAATGTCATAAAGTTTAGTGGTTTTATTTAGAATGGCTGAGCGAAAGAGATAATGTTTAATTTATCACTGCGTTGCATATTTCATGAAAACTAACTTGAAAATTTGTATCAAAGCTAAAACTGTAAGTTTCATAAATTAAATAAGCAGTTTTATATAAGCAGAAGTTACTTTACGACGTGTGTTAGATCTGAAAATATGTTAAGAATGCTACATATGTAGCAAAAGTTACCCGGGAAAATAAAATTTTCTCAACAGGTGATATCAAATCCTAAAATTTTTACATCACAATTTTTCTTTTGGTTTCATATGAATATATTTTAGAGTGCAGTAAAAACGTAGTTAATAGTTTTCGAGACACAGTTTAAACGATACGTAGAGTTTATTTGTCATTGCTTCTTTGGAAACTGAAAAATTTGTAAAATTATATTGCACTATATAATTCTTAATTCATTTCAGTGCCTTATCTGTCATACATTTTATACTCATTAACACGACATTAAAGATGCATATATCAATATAAAAATACCTCACCCACATGTCAGATGTCATCTTCATCACTGAAACCCCAGAGTTTTTAAATAATCTTTCCTTTTCGAACACTTTTTTCTGCAAAAATTTGAAGCTAAATAAGAGAAAATTTAATGAAAATAAACATACTTTTGTAAGTTGTTTGTCATGTATTTTCCAGCAATTTTCTCCTCATTGTGTCTTTCAAAAGGAGTACAATTATAAAAACTCTGTCTATTCTTAAGTGTCCCTTTATACAAATTTCTACTCCTGAAGCTTTTGAGTATTAAGCAGTTAGACACTGGTAAGATTAGAGAAGTTCTGGCTTACAAATAACATTTTTTCACTGGCTTTATTTATTTGAATTTTTATGTTACATTAAAACTACGTTTCCACTTCAAGTAAGCACGTTTTAAGCAATTACTTTAATATTTACACGTGAATGAAGTTTCATTAAAATGTGTGCTCAATTCATTTCAAACAAAAATAATACATCTAATTTTATTTGGAAGATGTAAACACCAGTATTAACAAACCTCATTTAATTAATTAGGCTTTTAAACGTTTCTCAACTCGTTTTAATGTCAGCGACTTTTATTCACGTGCATAAAGATGCTGTCACATTTAACCACTCTCAATTGGGGTTCAGGGAACATCTTGACTTTAATTCTAGCTTCAATATAATCTTATTAAAAATGCTTCGAAATTGATTAAGAAAATGAGCTTTACGGCATGTTTCATTCCTTGCAAATCCTTTCTCTTCTTTTAACGCAATATATATATATTTATATATATTGTAAGTTGATACACCATATGAGGAATTTAGTAAATGGATGTGAATATAATTAAAAACGCTAACATTACCATTTGAACTGAAAAGTTAATTCACAAACTATAGCTTCAAGAGAAAATAAAAGAAGTATAATATGTGGGTACGTATTCGGTTTCTCAGATGAAAGCTATCTGCTTCGATATTCATTTGTAGAGGTGTAGCCGACGTCATTTAATGGGGACCATCGAAGTTCGTTCCAATTAGAGAGTTAGATCAGTGAGATTCTGAACGGCTAGATGGATTGAATACCAACGCCGCACTGCTCAGCTACACGAGGGCTTTTGGCGACGGACCACGTACTTTTGAACCATGGGCAAGTGACGTGGACGACACCTGAGTTATTTTTATAAATATGTTTAAAAATACATATATAATATATATGTATAAGTTCAAGTTTTTTTATTCTTTTTATTTTTGTTGAATAAAAGGTTATATTTTGTGCTGTTTATTTTTATGTTAAGAAATAAATTGTATTGATGCAAAATTAATCTATAACAAAACTGTAAATCTATATTAGCCCTATTTTATAACCCTGCTACGCTGCGGTTTGCTGAATGGTTTCAAAAATGCCCAACTGTGTGGCACGCTGAATCATAATTGGTTCGATTGGTTTTTGACACACCACAACTAAAAGGTTGCCAACCCCTGGTCTATAGGCATGAAATAACTAAATTTGAGTTAATTCTGAAATAAAAGTATTTTTTTTATCTGAAACTACTTACTAGAAGTTTATTAACTGATTTACAAAAAGCTGAAATGACTACTAAAAAGAAACACAGGGACTATTGGTTGCTGAATAGCTATGATGTGATGTTAGTGGAAAATAAAAGTAAAGAAGACGTCATTACTATACAACAGTGGTTCCCAACCCACAATCCGTGGATCAAATGGTATCGGGCCACTCAAGGAGCAATAAATTATTTCTATTTTATTTACTGAGGTGTATTTCTCTACTGTTTGTGTAACTTTACCTGGAAATCACTTTATATATATCATGAAAAATCAGTTTGTATTAATTTTTCGTGCAACTGATTTTTATTCTGAAGGCACAATAAAATACAGTTAAATTATCAAATCAGAACTATTGAAAATATAAGCAATCAATGTCCTACCCTCATCGGGCCGCGGTAAAATTACCAAACGTTGACCGGTCAGCGAGGATAAGAAGGTTGAGAAGCTCTTCTATACAGTATTACGTCACGAATTCTGAGTTATTTTACGTTTTTCAAGAAGCACACTTGGTTATTGGACCCGGGGGACGTGATCGAATTCTGAATAAACTTTAAACTAAATACAAAACCTTTACATGTTATGATATTGAATGTACATTCACCTTTGTGAAACTAGGAAGAAAAAACTAAAAAAAAAGGTATTGTTGTGAAATTTGTGATTTTTTTTTTTTTTTTCTGAAAGCCGATATATTGGCACTTGTAATGTTTGGGGAAGTTTCTATCGGCTTGTAACTTCTGAAGGAATTTTTAAACAAGTATATGTGAAATCATGATTTATTTCGTTCCCTAAGAACTTGCTTAGGATTAAAGACATTGCTGACTACGAAATCCCTCCTCTGTCAGTAGCAATTTCTCATTCCAATGGCAGTGGAGAAGGATTCGTCAAATGTGTGTGCGAAACAAAGTACCAAAAAAAATTGTTTTTTGGAAATCAAACCATGTTCAAATGGTTAATTTATATTTTTAGTTTCTGTTTTTAAAAAATTTGTTTCCTTAAGAAGAAAAGACATGCATTTTATTTGGTACAACTTTCATTTTTTCCTTTTCTAAATTTTATTAATTTTTTAAAGGCGATCTCATTTTTTTTTTTCAGAAATAATTGCATTTCTTAGGGAATGTACATCATATATCTAACAACCTTATCATTACCTCATTTCATACTTTTTCCCAATGCTTTTTGGGCATTCTATAGAATGCCAGCATTTATACTTGGACGGTAACACACTGATTAATTAAAAAAGTAATTCCCATTTTATACGAACCATTCCAAAATCCATAAACATTATAAAAAAAAAAATGGATTATAAGATAAATGTATGATTTATTTGATATTGCGATCACATAAATTAATATTTTAGCATGCACATTGAACTAGACTTTCAGGCATAAGATTTTTACTAAAAATGTATCAAAATTTTTCCTTTATTGATAGATATTCCTTTATTGATGAACCTGATTTACTGTTTACGAAAAAAAAATAGAGGATCACTCAACTATTCTGTTTCACCTGTACACACTGTTAACATTTTTTAAATAATCTTTGCGAATATTTTTGTCTAAAGTAGAATATAAACGTACATCCTGAAAAATTTTAACTTTTTTACAACCATGATATTCTTTTATTTCATTTTTCTATACAAGAGATTAAAAATCCGCTGACACATATTACACGAAGTACTTCAGGATTTGAATATTTTATTATATTACTATCTTCTTGATGAAAAATGGAACATTTCAAAAATATTACTTCGTTTCTTTTTGCATAGAACGTCTTGTTAAGAATATTAGAGCACATATTTTCTTATTTTGTTACATACAAATAAGCTTGCACTTATATTTTCTTTTTAAACTTGTTGAATGTACAAGCCTCAGCAGCATATTTTTACGAGAAAAAAAAGATATATGCTTTTAGTTTTACTTAGAAATATTCAACATTTTGGTGCGGGGGAAATTTTAACGAGAGCTTCAAAGGAGTTAATCCCTTATAAGTAAAATTAACTTAACATTATATTAATCTTTAATTTAATGATAAAAAGTGTCTTTGCTTTTTAAAAATTTACTGACTAAAATTTAACAATCATTATTTATTTTATATTCTAAAGTAACAAGATAAATATCTTAATGCCCACAAAATGCTTTCCGCACTAAAAGTCAATATTTTTTGTTATTGTATGCTATTATATAGAATATATATAATATATATATATATATATATATATATATATATATATATATATATATATATATATATATATCATTTCTCTTTCATTCTCTCTCTCCGATTAAGATTTTTGTATATTTTGTCGTCTCGGAATTAAAAAAAATTGCTCTTTTCTAAATGTATTTTTATTTTAAATATGTGCTACCAAAATGAAAAATTACATCATTTTTAAATTACTATTACCCTTGGACCAAACCAAACATTTTAAAAGTTTAAATGCAGTTCTCTCAAAATCATATTTTTACTAAATAGTTGATTTTTAAAATGATAAGAAATACAAATAAAAATAACATCCGCAAGTATATATACTTATTTGAAATTTTACGCAATTGTGTTTGTTGTTTTGTCTAGGATATCTTAAGATTAAAAACTATGAAATGCATTTTAGTAATTTTAGAATAATAATATTATGAAGTGGATGACGATGAAAAAGTAAATATGATATGATAACATAAACCATAGGTCATTTGAAGAAACATTTTGAATTTATAACTCATTCATTTTGTTTTTTAAGTAATTCATAAGTTAAATTAGTTTTCTTTTGTTTAAAATTATATACGATTTTGAAAGAAATGATAGCTTAAAAACAATAGCATATAATAATTTTATAATATATATGTATTTGACTTTCAATAAAATACTGCTTCAAAATTTTCTTAAGATAAAATTTAATCATTTGAAATACGCTTTGAAAATTTATGAATTTTTATCCGAATAAGTAATTAAAAATAAAAATTATAATGCATCGCTTGAGAAAAGCAAATTTTTATATGAATAAATAATTATTTCTTTTTCATTTAAGTTATTTAAAAAAATTCTTTTACTTAAAAGAATATGTTTATTTAATATAGGAAACAGTGCTAGGATTAATAATAATTTAAAGTGTTAAAGAATACCTTTGGCAGGTGAAATGTATCTCATTTTTATACAACTTGTACAATGTCAAACGAAAAAATCTATGAATTATACTTAAATGCCTTCAAGCTTAATGGTTTTATTTAGAATGGCTGAGCGAAAGAGATAATGTTTGATTTATCACTGCGTTTCATGAAAACCAACTTGAAAATTTGTATCAAAGCTAAAACTGTAAGTTTCATAAATTAAATAAGCTGTTTTATACAAGCAGAAGTTACTTTACGAGTGTGTTAGGATCTGAAAATATGTTAAGAATGTTACATATGTAGCAAAAAGTTAAATTCGGGAAATAAAAGTTTTCTCAACAGGTGATAAACTTAAAATTTTTACATCACAATTTTTTCTTTGGTTTCTATGAATATATTATAGCGTGCAGTAAAAACGTAGTTGATAGTTTTCGAGGCGCAGTTTAAGCGATACGTAGAATTTGTTTGTCATTGTTTATTTGGAAACTTAATGCATGCCTCTTAATTTATTATTTGTAAAATTATATTGCACTATATAATTCTTAATTCATTTCAGTGCCTTATCTGTCATACATTTTATACTCATTAACACGACATTAAAGATGCATATACTTATTAATATAAAAATAACATCTTCTACCCACATGTCAGATGTCATCTTCATCACTGAACCAGAGTTTTAAATAATCTTTCCTTTTCAACACTTTTTCTGCAAAAATTTGAAGCTAAATAAGAGAAAATTTAATGAAAATAAACATACTTTGTAAGTTGTTTGTCATGTATTTTCCAGCAATTTTCTCCTCATTGTGTCTTTCAAAAGGAGTACAATTATAAAAACTCTGTCTATTCTGAGTCCTTTATACAAATTTCTATCCTGAAGCTTTGAGTATTACAGTTAGACACTGGTAAGATTAGAGAAGTTCATTTACAAATAACATTTTTCACTGGCTTTATTTATTTGAATTTTTTATGTTACATTAAAACTACGTTTCCCACTTCAAGTAAGCACGTTTTAAGCAATTACTTTAATATTTACACGAATGAAGTTTCATTAAAATGTGCTCAATTCATTTCAAACAAAAATAATAATATCTAATTTTATTTAAAGATAAACACTAGTATTAACAAACCTCATTTAATTAATTAGCTTTAAACGTTTCTCAACTCGTTTTAATGTCAGCGACTTTTATTCACGTGCATAAAGATGCTGTCAAGATTTAATCAATTTCAATTAAGTTCAGGGAACATCTTGACTTTAATTTAGCTTCAATATAATCTTATTAAAAATGCTTCGAAAATTGATTAAGAAAATGAGCTTTACGGCATGTTTCATTCCTTGCAAATCCTTCTCTTCTCTTTAACGCAATATATATATATTTATATATTGTAAGTTGATACACCATATGAGGAATTTAGTAAATGGGATGTGAATATAATTAAAAAAACGCTAACATTACCATTTGAACTGAAAGTTAATTCACAAACTATAGCTTCAAGAGAAAAATAAAAAGAAGTATAATATGTGGGTGACGTATCTGAGCCAGATGAAGTTATCTGCTTCGATATTCATTTGTAGAGGTGGCTGACGTCATTTAATGGGACCATCGAAGTTCGTTCCAATTAGAGAGTTAGATCAGTGAGATTCTGGAACGGCTAGATTGATTGAATATCAACGTCGCACTGCTCAGCTACACGAGGGCTTTTGGCGACGGACCACGTACTTTTGAACCATGGGCAAGTGACGTGGACGACACCTGAGTTGGCACCCCCTCTCCTAACTACACACCACATTAACGGGAGGACGTTTGAGCTCTCGACAGATCTAACGTGCATCGCTGCCCTACACGGCGGGTCTTTAGAGGTACTGGGCTCGAAATCATGACAAGGGAAGTCACGATCAGATACCTATACCACTCGGCTACCGCGGCCTCTCTGGAACGGTTAGACACACAGCCAAAAGTTAATTAATATCTTGTGTATTTTTCTTAAGGTTTAATTATCAATATGATAAAAACATTCATGGAATAACATTTACAGCTAAACAAATTAGTATATTATTAATTATAAGACAATAGACAGTACCCCAATTTAAAACAGTAGATTTGGACGTTCTTTAGCTGGATTGCTTGCGAAACCCGTTATAATTGGTGAGTTATATCTGTAAAATTATGGAACTGTTAGAGATAAAGCCAAAGTTAATTAATCCCTTGGGTACTTTTTAGAAATTTTCACTCAATTCAATATAGAAAAATAGTTCATGGAATAACATTTTATAGTTTGATAAACTAGTATATTATTAGTTAATATACAAAACACAGTGCCTTAATTAAAAAAAGAAAGAAATAGCTTCTAAATAGCTTTCAGTCTTTGTCCTAAAGGTACACATTTCGAATTATTTCTATTATTTTGTGTAATTAGTACACATTAAATAAAAGTTTAAAATTAAAACAAGCTTTTCTGAAAGATTGACTGTGTAGTTGCCAACGTTTTTCTCTTTGCAGAAACTTTCTCTTAAATTATCAACAATAATTACACAAATAATATACAAAATGTATTTGATTTAAAAGTGAATGCCTGAAATAAAACTTTTTTTAAATAATTTTAAAATGCTTTTGATGAATTTTTTTTATAACATTTGAGCATCTTTAACTAATTATAAAATATGAAACTTTACTAATAGATTACCTTGATTAATTAATTTAATATTTAATTTTATTTCAATGGAGAACAAGTGTATTTTTTATCACATGTGACTGTCATGAATTGATCTCATTGGTATGTAGTGTCACATGAATGACAGGTTAAAAGTGAAGCATTATCGAATGAAGAAGAATGGATACTTTTTTTAAAAATTAACATAAATTTTTAAAAACATATATTCAAACAGCGTGATTAAAAACTGTTGATTATACCAATTAAGTTTAAATGTAACTGTTGTTTTTATTCCATGATTCAAATTTCTTGTGCTTAGATATTAATTGGGCAAATAAAATATGGCATTCTATGGAAAAATTTAAACAAAATTCAACGAAAAACTAGATTATTGAAACAAATAAAAGCTAAAACGTACAACAAAGAAATAAGATAAGGGAATTGAAAACTTAAAAACTCAAAGAGAGTTAAATATGTTTGCACAAAAAATATAATATTTATTGACTTTTATTCAGCATGGGTATGGTTTTAAGAAACAAAGAATTAAAAAATTTGTTACAAGTATTTAAGGGGACATGGTACGATTTATACAAAAAATTTTAATTTAAGGATTTTTAAAAAATTTTTGGTGACGTCCTATGTGTATATACTATGTAAAACAGATTTTGTGCTCAAAATTTCGTAAAAAGTTAGTTATTTGATTTTTTTAAGGAAAAAAATTAAAATTTGTGAAGTGATTTTAAAATGCTACTCCTCCTAAAATAAAAACATTTACGTGCATGCACGAAATTTGATTTACAAGTACATCAAACTATGTATAACAAAAGTTGGTATGGGTTTTGCGATAACATGATTGATATACGTACAAAATTTCTTTTTATGAAAGCTTATTGGAAATTCCTCAAAAAATGCGTAAAATCTGAGTTCAATTATTTTTAAAAAAGTTTTAGGCCCAATAGAAAAAAAAAGCCTTAGCATTTTAAATTAATACACGCTATTTATTTTATCTTTCTGAGATAAATAAGTTTAAAGTTTTGGTTTGCCATTGGAATGTGAATACAAACGAACGTAAAAACTATCATAATTCTGCGTTTTTTAAGTTTAGAGCTTTTAAATTTTTTGAGGTTATAGAGAGAAAAGTGTGTAAGAAATAATTTAGGATAAAAAAATTAGATTAGATTTATTGACCGATTTTTGTCAATTGAATCGTATTGTGTCCCTTTAATTAACAGATAAAGAAAATGGCATGTATAGAAAAAATGTATAGAACTTCATAATTCCATATTAATTACTTTTGTTTTCTTTTGATAAATTCATAATAAATTGGATTTAATTTAAGTAAAATGTTGCTTTTAATTATTTTAAAAACATAATAAATTTATATTATTATATTTGAGCTCCTTGAAAAAGTGAAAAAAAATTAGATGAATTTATTTTTTGTCCCTTCATTAATTATTTTAATCTTTCCTTTTTTTTATCAATTCTATCTGATATAATTCCAGTGTAAAAAATGAAGTACTTTTAAACAAAAGTTACAATAGGCTTTCCTATATACAGTTGCCTAGTTAGAAACATAAAATAAATTCAAGATTTATACTTGTAATATTTCGAAGTCAGCATCGAGAATTGTTTGTAAAACCAAGTTTGTTTATCAAATGATCTTTTTCACATATCTTTTTGGTGAGACAGACAATTAATTGAATTGTATACTTATTTCCATAACTGCTAAATAATCACATTTTAGTTTATTTTCTCTTTGGAAAGTAAAGCGTGCCAGCGTACATACGACGACCATAAAAATTAATGAGCTGGGATTGGAACTGTTATGTTTGGAATATCATTTCTGAGAAATTATTAACTGTTCAATTTTAGATTGGAATATTTATGGAAATAAACGCTAAATTGTAAATAGAAGATTTTGTTTTAGATATAAGTTAATTATTCTTAGACGTAAATTTATCTACAGGGATAAGACAAAATAATAAGGACGCCCATTTAAAAGAGAGGAATCCGTCGACAGTCAAATAAATGGCCACTACGTGTCGCAACTGTTTGCCACCTCGTGACAGTTAAAGGGAAGGTATCACTTAAACATTTGGCAGGATGTGAGTTGTGTATGAAAAAATTATGTTCTTAGCAAAGCGTCATTATATACGACCTCTGTGACGTTATAAGAGTCATGACAGTTGGAGCTTACCTCGCTTGAGCAACCGTGTCCAGAACAGCGAACCTTGTGGGTGTTTCAAGGATCACTATGTCAAAGGTTGTAATGATCTCACCTTCACGCCTAGAGATGTGGGAGAATGGGAAGGAAGACCAGCCATGTTCAAAATCACTTAGTTTATTTGCAGCACAAACAACAACACAAGTTCGGTCAGTCAAAACTAAGAGATGCACCCGATTGAAGACAATTATGAAGACAATATGAAGACAATTAACGAGGTACGCGAATTATTAAAATACTTTAATTACCAGTAACACTGCCAGTAACAGTTAACTTACCAGTAACTTACCAGTAACAGTTAATTAAGTACACTGCCTTCTTAGCTATCTAATCTATATTCAATCTCCAGTGACAAATCTCACTATCATTATTACAATTACCAAATACTAAATATCTGCGTTACACTATAAACTCGATTAATCCCTGTTCCGCTAGTATAGCCTATCCTCTCTCTCTCTCTTACTTGAAAGCCTAGACATTATATAGTAGACTTAGTACACATGCTCACATTCTCTTCTTCAGAGATAGCGTTCTAATAAAATAGTTTTGAAGGACCAAAGATTCTCCAAGAGGATTTGTTAGTGAGAATGTCGTAGTTAGAGCTGTCACAGGGTTGTGGCAGTCTACACAAATCTGGGTAAGGTGTCTTCTGAGAAGCACATAAGTGAGTGAAAGTCGAATTTGAAGGACCGGATAGATGGGTGTTGAAGAAAATAGTCCCCCAAAAATGCAAGACTACACTGCCGATGTTAACGTCCGAGATGAATACTCCCCTTCACAACCATATATCCATGAAAACCCTTAAACGGGATTAGCTTAGCATTAACCATTAGCTTAGGCGCGGAATGCTATAAGAAAGTATAGGGTGTCGTGACCACTAACTAGACAAAACTGCAATGGGAACAAGTCATCTGGTCTAATGAATCCTCATTTACATTATTCCAGACCTCCGGGCTTATCCTTCTGGCGAACACAGGCAGACGCATTTCAAGTTCACTACCTTGTTCCAACCGAGAAACATGGAAGGGGTTCTGTGAAGGTGTGGGGTGCAATATATTCCTCTGAATCGGGACATCTCGTTGTCTTGAGGGGGAGGATCACAGGTGGGAATTATCGAAGCATTCTCACAAATCATCTTCACTCTATGCTTCAGAATCTCGCTTTGGGGAAACGTCCTGTGTTCCCAGAGGACAAAGCTCTTGTTCACACGTCTCACTGTGTTCAAACATAGTTACATGGGCATGATGATGAAGTAGTACATATAACGTGGTGTCCCCAGTCACCTGAACTGAACATCATTGAGTGTTTGTGAGGATTTTTAAAAACAAAATCCGTGCTCGGTTTCCTCCTCTACGATACTATCTTACCTCTATACCACCCTATATGAGGAATAAGTGTGAATTCCGATGCACTTTGTACGTGGCCTTTATTTGTCAATCTCACGTTGAATGCAAGCTGTCAATCAGGCCAAATGCCGCTCAACCCCTTATTATCAATAATTTTTCATTTCATTACAAGTGTCATTATTTATTTGTGTGTGTGTGTCCTGTACCAGTACTTTCTTATATTAATATTTATGTAAAATTCGAATCTTATTTATGTATAATATCTAAATCATAATTCTGAATACCTATTTCGAAACGCATCTTATTTCATTTAGTATTAAAACGTTAAACTATATATTTTGACGCATTCAATAGAGATTCCTCGTTAAAAGGATTAGACCTAAAATCTTTAACAGATTTATTGATTTTTCTAGTAAAATAATGTAATAATAAGTTACACGTGCCTTACAAATCGTTTTCAACATTTCCTAAACAAGGGTATAAGTTCTATAACATTATATTACGTTAATTCATATTGCGTTTCCATCTGTTTATTCTTTAGTATTTAAATTTAATCTAGATTTTGAATAATTCCTCTTTCTTACACTCTGGGACATGAGCTAAGCGAATGCTCAAAATAACTCTCATGATGCTAAAATGAAATAAACGATGATGTAGTCAATATTAAGAAAATTAGTTTTAGTGCTACGCATAGAATAGGAAAAATGAATATCATCTCGTTATTGTTAAATTATACACATATATAGAAGTATATTACTTGCTCTGGTTTCACAATAACAAAAGAAAAAGTTCTATCTTCATTAATACAAATATTGATCTTACTAAGGAACTAATAAGGAACAAGCAGAAGCCATTTGAAAGCAAATAATTGTTAAAAAGAAAAATAATTTTCTCTAAATGGCCTTTCATGTTTTTATAGCACAATTATAAAGTTAGTCCAGTCTGAAATCTAGACCCTTAATAAGTTAGAAATATACAAATTGGAATCTAAAAACAAATCTAAATCAAAGAACGATAATTTAATATTGAGATAATACCTGAAAGATAATTTTATATCCTTATTTTTTATGGAAGTCTTTAAAGTATATCTACAACCATGAAATTTTATTAGATAATATGATTTTGTTATCAAAAACTTTGATTTATATGTCTTCATTATTTGTTTACATTTTTTCTAATCACGCCTATTGTGCTCTAAATAAACGAGATTAAGTGTACAAAATACACGGTATTGAGGTATTTTATTTCTCTTTGTTGCAGCCAGAAATATGCAACCGTAAAATGAAAACCAAATAAAAAGAAAAAAAATCTTTAAATGACTTCCAAAACATCAAAAACGCACAAGATGAAAACTGGAAATTTGTTAAAGTGGTGTACGTTTCAGCCACACTCTTCCAGCTGTCCTGGCAAGAAGCCAATCATACGACTGCAGCTGTTGCGGATATTTCTCATTTTGTATCCCAATGCTTTTCAATATGTTGTAAAGTGTTGGAAATTACAGCGATTCGGTCTAGAGTGGCAATTTTTTACATTTTGTTTTTGGAATGGGGCTTCTGTTTTAACTTTTTTCCCTTTTATTCCCCAAGCGACATTTAATTCGTTTCTTGTTACTTCTACAATTTAAACTAAATACTTGGGCATAAATCATTGTGTGGTTTAAGAAATAATCTCTCTCTTTTTATTTCTAATAAAACTGCTTTAATGATCAGATAATTTTTATGTTACAAGTTATTTTTTCAATGAATGCTAAGATTTTAATGTGTATTATTGAATAATTTTTAATGGAAATGTTTTTAGGATAGTAATGAACATTGTCAGCAAATTATTTTGTATAAATACTTTGTGAGCGTTTTTTTAAAATTCTGTTTTGCATTAATTTATTTAATAATGATTTATATAAAGATACATAATCATTTTAATTTTTTGATATACGAGTTTATTCTTTATTCCTCATTTAATATGACTGAGTAGTTAAGAAATTCCTTTAAGTATACATTTGTGAGATTATTAAATAAATGTAAGGTACTAACTCAAACTGAAAAAAGCATATTACTTTCCAATTGATTGAAAGATACACTTAAAAAAAAACTACTTTATTGCAATTAATATTCGAAAATAACTGAGTTAATTCAATATATAGATACTTAAAATATTTAGAATTTAGATTTTCCATTTGTAAACCTAACTTTTCCCTAGAATTCTCCCTTTATTAATGAATTAATATTTTATAAAAAAAACGTATAGCTTAATCCCTTCCAGTGGAAGCATTTTCATTGGACCGAAGAGTTTCCAATCGGTTATGTGTTTGGTTTCGGGAGAGCATGTCAATTCTTTTGATGTGACCTAGAGAAAAAAAATGTACATGTCTGTAGGGAATATACAGAGGACATTAGCTTTGAAATTTTATTAATATTGTGAAAGGGGTTTTAAGGAGTTTTACTACTTATCCTCTTGGGGGATCTTTGCGGCCATCAATTGAGTTATTTCACAGCTATCCCTCTCAAGAAAAAACCTTGATATGCAGAATAATTAGTATTTATATAGTGGATATTTAATAATCGACAGAGAAAGAGGAAGAAGCTGAGTTGCTGAACGCAGTGCGGTTACGGTAAGGATCTGAATTTAGAAGCGTAATTATAGAACGGGCTTTAGCTATTAAAATAAATTAAGGAAGTTAGGATTCATAGGTTAACTTCACTTAAAGTTATGCGGTAAGGATTTCAGGCGCTAATTCACATAGGATTTTGAGCTACGATTTATCACTCTTGATTTTCCCTCCATAGTAAGATTGTCTTTGATTATTATATTTGGTGATAATAAATTGGATTTTTTATGGATAGCTTGGATCATCAATCCTTACGTCCTACAAATTTAGGTCGAGCAGACGAAGAGATGGCTTACCCAGGTGGGAGGCTATCACAACATTACACTTTGAAAATCCGTGAGGGATATTGGTAAATATTTCGTACATTGAATACGATAAAGCGAAGATCATGACATTTGAGCTAGCAGCCTTTCTCAAACACTTTCTCATTACACCTCGTGAGGACTTTGATAATCAACAGATTTCATGTGAATTAGGTTCTTTACGCCACGCGTCTTCAGTGGCATCGAGACTAGATTCCACAAATCGACAAAACTAGTTATGAGTTTTAACCATGACACTTGGATAGAATAACCATCCAGTTTGTAGCAAAGTCAGATTGCAAAAAAGAATGCGTTTTCAGTAAAATCAGAATAATGTTATTGCGTCTTTCTGTCGAATAGATAAGGATTGTAGGTCCTGCCGTCTATTAAGGTCGGTGTGTTGCAACAAGTGTAAAATATCCTGAAGGCTACTTTTAATCAGGACAATTACTGGTACACGTAGTTATGGAAGATGCGGATGACTCTGCACTGTTTGTTCTCATCCGTCAAGTTTCATGTAAAGCATTATTACCAGAGTAATTCTAAGAATTTGTGATGGGATCACGCGTTTTTTCATTATTATGTCCTTTTGGGTTCTTTGGGGCCAGAATAAATGGCAATTCTTTTCCAACCAACCCGAGAAGTAAAACGTGAAGGAAAGATGCAAATTAGGAAGCTTTTAAATAACAGAAGTTTAGAGTAAGTGGTGTGGCTTTTGGAGAGTATTATGTTAGTTCGTGTGACAAGTGTGAAGAGTATTTCGAGAAGTTAAGTGACAGTCAAGAGAAGTTACCCGTGACAGAGAGCCCTTAGTTAAGGTGCATACCACTGCACACCAGTGAACTGCAACTTCAGTTAGCATCAGATAGATTGAGGCTTCGTCGGACTTTAAGGTAGGAGGGACCATTTAAATATTCGGATCTGTGTCCGCATTGAAATTGAGCTTAGGCGAGTAAGTTATTGATAGTGGTCCGGGTTACGTTAAGTCGGTATTATATATTGTATGTTTAGCCGACGTAGATTCTCTCACATATCATATTATTATCTAATCTGTTATTGGTATAAGTTAAGATCTTAATAAAGTAATATTAAGACTATGGCAGCTTCTAGTTCTTCATTTATTCCTACACCTCTAACTCACGCTGATGATTTAGGAGAAGGGAACCCAAGGGGGGGGTCGTCCTTACAAATTGGTTTGACTTATTGCTAAATCCTTTTACAAAAACTTAAAAAATGTATGTCGATCAAACGTCCAACAGTAATAGAGTTAATAAAATGTTTCAGATTTGTTGTTTATGTTATGTTCTGGTGTAAGCATGACAATGGATAATAAAGATCAAACTGCTATGTATATGTCATATTTATTAAACATTTCACATTTAGTATTTTTGTTCTTTTGCTTGTTAGTTACTAATGGCTCCCTGTGATGTCTTTGTTTGTATTGTTGGAATTTGAACACTTTCGAATTTTCCGTCATCCCACTCTTTCTCTTCTTCTTCCCATCTTTCTTTTTGATGTAACGTATTTTTTCTCAGAATTGTTCTGGGTGGCCATTTCTTATGATAAATAAGTAGAAATCACAGTAAGAAATGATATATATAAACAATTATAATTAGGTACCGAGGAATTTTTAAAAATTAAAAAATATAAACACTCAAATATTTCAGTAACGAATTCTTGAAGTTTCATATTGGACATAAGAAAGAAGAAAAATTTACTAAGTAGGGGGATATTCATTACTTTTATTTATAAATATATGTTCTTTTAATATACTGAGAAGAATGAGTTAAATTAGGACATGTTTAGGCTAACATTATTATTACGAAACAATGCCTGGTAAATGCCAGAAAGAATTTTGACCACCATTCAAGAGAAAAGAAAATGAGTGTTAAAAAATTATACCATTTCGAATATAATTTTTAAGAATAAACCAAACTTGAAATATTTATTTTCTCATACACTTTCCTTAAGTGCTTCCGTGTTGTATTGTAACGACATAATGACTTTCAGTTTTCTTTCTTTTTCAATTCAAAAATTATTCTTATTTCTGAAATTTTGCTTTCAAATGTTATTATTCGTTTATTGATTGTTAAACAATAACAATTATTTTTAAATAAAACACGATATCAGTAAAAATTATGTGATTTTTTCCCTTGCCTTTTTGTTCTGTCTAAATATTCACTCCTGCCTTTTCTACCTAAGCGCAGAGAAAGAGAGAGTGAGGCAAAATAGTAATGTTCTTTAAATTACGCATAATTAACCTGCCATTATTTAATCGATCCTGACTCGACTCCCTGCCTTTGTTTTCAATAAAACTGGCTAAAGGATGATCTCCGTGCCTTTAACTGCCCATCTCCACTGCCTCTTCTCGGTTCCTCTTCTTTGTATATATATATATATTCAACTTGGTTTTTTCCCCCCTATTATGTCGAAAGTTTCTGCTGTATGGAGAAGGTTGGATCCATAAAGCATTGCTAACCCTAATTTCCTCGTCTTATTCAGCGACAGCTTTAGAAATCATAATAGATTTCCAGTTTAGTCCAAAGACTTTTTTGTACCTACATTTGTTGTGTCTGGTGAATTACAATTTCTACCTGCTTTAGCACTGTAGGTTTTAGTACTTCTTCACTTTTATTTTATATATATATATATATATATATATATATATATATATATATATATATATATATATATATATATGTATAACTCTTTGTAAATTAACGAAACTTATCGTGTTGTATACAATTATTACATATAGTGTGTTAGATACTATTACTGTAACTTTTAATTTTAAAATAGTTATTGTGGCTAACTGCCTGATTTAGTTAAAATCTTCTTCCATATGAAAATATTTTTTATTCTGTTTATTGGCAAGATATTTTAAGGACGTATGGGGATGAGGTGATCGTGAAATATGCATATGACTAATTAATGGTCATCTCAATTAAGTATATTGATATTTTTGGGTTTTAACAAATTTTGCAAGTTTTTGTATTAAATGCTTATGCGTCAGTATACTCTTAAGACGAAGAGTAGCTAATTTACAGCTCGTTTCTTTTCTTTCTGAGAATTAATTTTTCCATTCCTGTAACCCCTTCTCGCTATTCTTTTGCCCATTCACCGTACGGGCGTTCTTGTTTGTCTATCTTTTACACTGTTTAACCACTTAATTGCCGATTAAAAGTTATGCGATTAGCTCCCCGGTGCCATTGTTTTTTACATAGACGCAGGTTTGCGGTGTATTGGAGGTAAAGGAAAAAGGTACAAATAAAAAGCAAATTTTTTCTCTGAAATGTTAATCCTTCGTAGACGCTATCAAGGTCATTTAGCTGCATTCCAGTGCCTTCGGAGTAGCTTTGCTGATAGCAGCAAAGAAAAATCATATTTCGGGAAGACGTACATATATGTCCGTAGCGAGACGTATATATACGCCGTAGGCAGTTATGTGGTTAACCCGTACCTTTTCTATTTAAAATATCAAATTAGTTTTATAGATGGAGATAGCTGTTCGTTGAAAGAGGTTAAGTAGATGTAATAAAAAAGCTGTAACGTAATCGTACTTTTCTATATTCACAGCCCTAATTGTAACTTTTCTGTTAGGCATTCATGCAGGGGAAAAACAGCTTACAGAGAAAACACTATTACGTAATTTCAATAAAGATGAAAAGTTATCCTAAATAAGTTTAAAAATATTTAGAATTTTAATTTTAATAAAATTTTCCTGTTTAAAATTGCAAAATTAATTTAAAAAGTCGATAAAAATGTAATATTATTTTGTTTGAAATCTGATACCCCTTAATATGATGATTTGATCAGCTTCGTACAGAAATCTTCACATGCTTCCTTTTTGGAGATAAGTTAATGTGTATATGAATTTTATTGCTGTTTTTATGCATAAGGAAACTAGGAAATATATTATCATTTACTCTATAAGTTGTGTTTTTCTTTTGTCGAGAATACCTCTAGTATTTTCCTGTGGAGAGAAATTCTCCATAATTATTATTATTTTTTTAGTAATTTATTATTATGGATGTTATCTATAACACTTTACGTTTACGCTTTTAGAAATACTGCTTTTCTTACATGTTTGAAATGAGAGCAAGTAATTCATTTGTAATTTTTATGCCAATTTTCAATACATACTTACTAGGTCGATTATATTCATTTTCATAATTTCATCATTGAAGTGGAAACTCTCCCTTCGAAACCAATGGGATATTTGAAAAGCCTTATGTTTAAATTGGGTCCTCCTGACTCTACGAAGGTCAAAGTAATAATCTAGATTAAATGCCAGGTATTTAAAATTTGGATTTCATTAAGAATTATCGCATTTGATTCTAGAGCACCTACAGTTCCATTTATAATGCTGCTATGATAAGGTTACGTGCACTATGTAATGACACACATTCATTTCTACAACAAATCATACATCAGTTTTAAGAATGATACTCGCAAAGAACATCAAACATGATCTTGGTAGGAACCCTAATTAGAAAACAAATGCGAAATATCACATCTTACTTCTATGCCTTATTTCTATATGGAGTGTCATCGCCTATGAAAAAGGGTTCTCTTATACTATATAGTATACTAGTGACACTATTTCGATGAACCATATACAGATGACGTGCTGCACCTTTTACTAATATTCTTTCTTTAGGGTGGCATTTCTCAAACCTTGGGGCGTGCAGCTTTAGGGGAGGCATTATGACTTAACGAAGAGGGAGTGAGTATATTGAAAAGTGGGAAACAAAAGATTATTTTTAAAAAAATATTAATTTTCCGAAGGTAAAAAAACAAAATACATTCTGACACAATAAAAAAAATAAAATACACATCCACACAGATATAATACACTTATTAATGTATGGGAACTGTACAATGTATTTTATAATTAATTTAATAATACTAAGTTAAGGTATCCGACTACGTTCGGAACCGTGATTTTAAAAAAGCACATAAATGAATAATTGTCATGATGTTTAGTGTCACTTAGATTACAATACATGTATAAAATTGTTTTAAGGACATTTTGACAAAAAAAAAATATTTAAATACGATATTTTGGCAAAAAATTAACTTAGAATAATCTTTTTTCAGAATGTTCTCCTTTTGTGAAAAATACTTCTATTATAATAATATTTTGCCTGTATATAGCTCAGACCTCTGTACAGAGGCTCAACTAGAATTTTTTGTAAAATTCACATGATTTTCAGAGTTACCACCAATTTAAATAATTATTGGTGTTTTTTTGCTTAAAATTGCTCCCCTCTGTTGTCGTAAAATATGGATAAACCTACTTCTAAGTTATATATTTCAAAAATTCCAGTTGAGCCTCTGTACAGTGGTGTTAGCTATATACAGACAAAATAATGTTATAGTAGAAGCATTTTTCACAAAAGGAGAACATTTGGAAAAAAAAAATTAATCTAAGTTAATTTTTTGCCGAAATATTGTACTTAAATAATTTTTTTTGTCAAAATGTCCTTAAAACCATTTTATACATGTATTCTAATCTAAGTGACTTTAAATATCATGAAAATTATCCATTTATGCGCTTTTTTTAAAATCACGGTTCCAAACGTAGTCGGATATACCTTAAGAGCAAATTGATAACTAACAGTAACCCTACGGCTTGTCAAAGTTATGTACACAAAGTAATACTTATCTTGATAATTTGTGTATGTGTGGTTTGGGTTTATATAAAATTAAATTCTTCACTGTGCAAATTAAAAGTTACGCTATTCAACCTCCCCTTCAAGTGCCTCTGTCTTCCATGTAGGCACGCGCTTGTGATGTATTGCGGATGGAGGGGGAAAGGAATAGTTAGGCAAATCCTCTGAAATAAGTAATTCCTTCTCCAACACTATCAATGTCCTTTTACTGCCTTCCAAAGCTTTCGGAATAATTTTATGGATAGCAGTGCACAGAAAAGATAGTACTTAGAAAAGACGTATATATATGTTCAGGGTAATTGATTCTTTGACTTAGAGAGACGCTTATATGCGCCTGTGTCAAGATGTTAAAATCGCATTATAACTTAAGTGTCAAATTTCAATATTATTAAATTCAATACATTGATATTACGTGGAGGGGGATGCAATAAAATTTATGATTAAATATTGGATCACAAATATTGAAAGTTTCAGAAACACTGCTTTAGGGTATATCCAATGTAGAATACAGAATGCTTTAGCAACCAAGCCCCACTAAGTACCCAAATGCTTATCTCATCACCTGTTGCCCAGCGTTTTGAAGCATTTAAACACATCTAGGATATTATTGGATATGCCTGTTATATTCTGTCATCTCTGCATTGCAATAAGCCACTATTTTCATGCTAAATGGTCTAATTCCGTTACCTATACCTGTTTTTTACCATATATATATATATATATATAGTCTACTTCTCTACAAACGAGGGATAAACATCCATCAATCACATTTGAGAAACACATAGACAGAAGGAAAGTCACACAATGAAGGATACAAGAGCAACCAAGATTAAATATTATAAAATGGATTCAGCAGTATTATAAACAATGCTGACTTAGGACAGCTAATATATAAAATAATTTATATAAAAGTGGGGTTGAACATGTATTTTGGTCAGCCCACGTTTCCCCTTTATGTAAATAATACTGAGCAAAAACCTATTGAAAGTAATGGATAGGAATATTTTAATCCATTACAAGATTGAGTAACTTACCTAAAAATTCGACTTAAAAATGCAGGGCCCGCGCTAAATCTGAGTGCAATAAATAAGTTATTGCCAGATTCTGAACCCTAATGCAGATTCAAAGCATTTGAATGTCTGAAATGTAGCATTTAACAAAAGTATAAAAATAATAGAAATAAAAATTAGTAAGACAGTTACCAATTACCATAACTTTTGTGACTCTAGAGTATATATGAATTAAATAATAATAAGTAATTGATACTAGATAAATAATATAATACTAGAATATAGAGGTAACTGTACCTAGAAATATGATAAATGTATAGTACAAGGTAAACGCAAAAAAGTTCTTGCCGTTTGCTAGTTTCCATTGAAAGAAGTGAGAATAAGTATACAAATTCGAGTATGACGTGATAGAGAAATCGTCAGTCGAGAGTAGGAATATCAGTTGTTATAAACGCAGGTCCACTGCTCGCATTCATCAATCGGAACTCCTACAGTAGTGAAGCGAAATGGACGTATCGAAGGAGTTCGTTCGGCGTTGTTT
The DNA here is from genome assembly GCA_019973955.1 of Trichonephila inaurata madagascariensis. NCBI lineage: Eukaryota > Metazoa > Arthropoda > Arachnida > Araneae > Nephilidae > Trichonephila > Trichonephila inaurata. The sequence goes on along the minus strand of BMAV01023401.1, from coordinate 98,624 downwards.
ACGGCTTCAAAGTAGGCTTATCAGCTACTGCATCAAGTCGCCGAATATGTCAAGTGTTTGGGGATAGTGCTGTCAATTAATGTATGGCAAGATATTGGTTTCAATAATTCAGGTAGGGATATTTGTCCCTCTGTGATAAAGCTCACAGATGAAGACAACAGGCCTTGGATGGCGAAGCCATGCAGGTGGTCATTGAAGAGGACAGAAGTCCAACGTTTGGTGAACTTGCCAGTCAATTCAACACTTTCAGTGAAGAGGTTATACTTCATCTGCAACACTCAAGTAAGACGTACAGGCTGAGCAAGTGGGTTCTCCACACGCTGTTGGAAGTCCATAAGCAACAAAGAGTGGCAGCCTGTTTATCGTTGCTTTCTCGCTGCATCCATATTGAATCGATGCTGACCAGTGATGAGAAGTGGATCCTATATGACACACCCAAGCGTTCCGAACATTTGTTGTCACCCAAGGATACTGTCCCGCACAGCGCAAGACCACCTATGCACCTACGCAAAATTATGCTTTGTGCCTGGTGGACTTGTCGTCAAGTTGTTCACTATGAGTTGCTACCAACTGTCCAAACGGTCACTGCGGGCCTGTATTCGCAGCAATTGGAACATGTACAACAGGCACTGCATCAGAAGGAGTCAGCACTGGTTAATCGAAAGGATGTACTGTTATTGCATGATAATGCGAGGCCGCATGTCACGCAGGTGGCCAGGAATACGATACAGAGGGTTGGGAGACTTTGTGCCATCCTTCTTACTCACCTGACCTTGCACCATCAGATTACCACCATTTCCATTCACTGGACAATTATCTTCATGGTAAATCCTTCACCTATGAAGCAGACGTGCGCAAAGCTCTCGCGGACTTCTTTGCGTCCCACATTCCCCGAGATTTACCGCAAGGGGATTGAACAACTGGAGACACGTTGGCTGAAGGTGCTGAATGCGGATGGTGATTACTTCGAGGACTAACAATAGGCTACGCTGTTTGTATGTCATGTACTTTAGGGTCATTAAAAGCGGCAAGAACCTTTTTGTTTACCTGGTAATAAACTATTATTATATATATATATATATATATATATATATAATTTTATTAAGTAAAGTAGAGCAAACACACAAATTTATTTTTCTTCTCTTACATTAATAGATTTTATAATTTCATAAATGTAAACTTCTTGGTATCCTGAACTTAATCATATATTTGTTATAATTGTTAATTTATGTAATATTAATTTATTTTCAATTACTTACACACTTTTCTTTGTAAGCTAAAAATGACTAGAACAAAAATATATACATTATATTTTACACATAACAGCTGTTACACACATAACAGTTACTACGATATTTTTGGAGTTATTCCTTTTTGGATTCGATTTCATGTTTTTTTATCAGTGTTATAATTCGAAGATATGCAGGGATTCTTGATAAAGAGCTTTAACTTCAACCTAGGCAACAAGTCTAAGTAACAAGTACGACATCTAAGCTATCATCCTGCTTTCCAAATTTTCATGCTACTTCGTGGACTTTGAGTTCCATAAACGTATTTTGAATCAGCTTCGCTAAACTGAGAGCTTTCAGTAGCATCAGGATTTAAAATCACCACTATTATTTTTAAAATTTGTACAATTCAGACATAAATACATCTTAACAATATTAAAGGATGCCGCTATTTACTAACAGAGATAATACGCAAGGCTTATTTTTGTCATATTTTCATAGACTTTTCAAAATTATCTTGGGACAGAAAAATGAACAATCGATAAAAAACGGAATAAAACCATGCTTACAAAAGCCTTAATTTCATTTATAATTGTGCTTGTAAAAGATTTATTCTTTGTTTTTAATTACTTAAAGAAAGTGTGTTAAAAAAAAACACGAGTCTCAAAATTATTCAGAGTCTAATCAGAGCTTTTCCCTTTTTTGATGCTAGTTCCGTCTCATTTCCTTTCAGAATGTATTTTAATTAAATATGGCCGATGCCAATTATAGTGTTTCTCATGCTCTATTTTTTTTCTCAGATTCGACCACCACAGAAGAAAGTGGTTTCTTTAGTTTTAAGTTTTTCAATACATGATTTCATTGAATATATATAAACCTGTGAGTTTAATTCATTATCTATATTCCCCAAAAGAAGATAAGAATACTTGTAAGCTCTTTTTCTAAGCTTACATGCTGAATCTGTTTCAAATATTTTTCTTCTTTGTTTTCCTTTCTGCTATCAGTGTGAATTTTCTTTCCATACAATACATAATTATTTATTATGGATAAGGTTTGTCTTCCTTTATTCTGTAATGCCAAATTCACTGCAATAAATAGTATTTTTTGCTACGTTAAAAACGACTTTAAATCAGTCTTGATTACAGTAAAGCATTACAAACGCGATTAAAACTGTACTTGCTATTTTAATGAACTACTTTTAAATTGAAATACAATTATTTTTTTAAGGCAATTGTCTTAACATGAACTTAAATAAAAAAAGAAGTTTAATGATTATTAATAAAAAGAGCCTAATTTGTTTTTAATTTTCTACATAGATGTGTCTTAGGGATTTTTATTTGTAACAACATTAAGAAATGTGTTTTAAAGTTAATATTGTACTTTTAAAATATTTACGTATTATTTTTTTTTTCACTTTCTTTTTTGCATATTATATGATAAATTGACATGCGAGAAATTTATTAGTCATCAGAAGGTAAAACAGGGACTGACATTACCTTATTGTTCATACCCACCTTTGTCAAGAAATACAAACAGATTACTTGGTTTTTTCTTGCTTGCGAATTTCAGTTTTCAAATAGTTATTGTTGATTGATTCAGCAAATATAGGAAGTGTTTAACCCTTTATCTAACGCTTTGTAATTTACTGCAATTTTTTCATACAATATATTTATATATTTGAATAACTACATTGAAAATTATGGTATATATATAAATAAAATATTCTAGTTTAAAACTTAATCCATTTGAACTAATTAATTAAATTCGTATTTTTAATTACCGTCATTCCAAAAAGGTCTAAGAAATTCTCATAATATGAAAAACCGAATGACTTTTTAGCGCAGTTTTAGCTGTTAAAAAGGCTAAATAACCAGAAACAGTAATTTTTTACTGCACAAAATATTTATTTTTTAAGATTATTAAATTTTCAAAATTTATTATGTTTTTATACATATAAAACCAGCTTTTACACATAAACTTAATTCGATGATATTCAAAAGAACAATTTTTCTTTTCATTAATACACAAACAATCATTAAACCTTCTGCATTTTGAGTAAGGTTTCCACTGACTGTTTTTTAAAGCACTGTATCCTGGAGTAGGTAATGCTGTATTTTTTGAACACGAACAACTGCATTTTGAGTTTTCAGTGTCTTGATCGTTATCTTAAATATCTAACGAAAATTCCAGCAGATTACTTGCTGTGATTTTTTATGTAAAAAAATCTCATCTGTTAGTACATCACTTATTTCAGATGGTACGTTCTGTAATAAATACAAAGCCTCTTGAAGACTGAGCTTATATATTCCAAGCATTTTAAGACAAGGAAATAATAATAATGATGATGATGATTACAGCACCTTCAAAACCTCCAATAATTGTTAAATCTCAGTTACACATAAAGAAATTAAAATGCTATTAATTTTTGGAATAAGAATAGATATTTAATTTAATTGTGGGGCAAAAACACACACACACACAAGCTCAGATTCAAAGTTTAAAGTTTTTGAAAAACGTTAAAATAAAACAATAAGAAAAGCAAAATAAATCAGTTAAGCTAAGAAGAACTGATAAAAAAGCATATGATTATCGCACTATAGTAATGACTCTACAACACAACAAAAATCAACAGTAAGCAACATGAACGAAAAAAATAGTTCTTGCTCTAACATCTAATGTTCTGTCGGTATTTGTAAATACCACAAAGTTATTCAACTGTAAAAATAATCACTGTTCATTTAGATTAAATAGTCAAATCATTTCTCTAAGGTCTTAATTAACATACAAAAAAATAAAACATTTACATTTGATGTTAACTACTTTTTCGGAGAAAAAATGGCAATCCGATCAAAATGTCAGCTGAAAATGCAACTTCTGCTATAAAACTATTCCCCTTCCCCGCTAAAATATTCATCATAAAATCCATGCTGCCATATATCTTGGAAGAGTGAATTTTTAAAAGAATTTTCTTGCTGAATATCGTTGAATTATTCGTAAAAATGGTTATTCTATGTAATTTTAGAGTATATTTCAGTACCCCGCCAGATAAAGGGTTAAAAACACGAAATCAATTCAGCGTAAAAACTCGGTTTTACGTGAAATTATTAATGCATAATAAAACAAGAATACTAAAAGAGACATTTATCAATTGTTGTTGTGTATCATATAGTTTTTCTACTTCTTAGAACTATGAATCCAAGAATGATAATGCCGTGTTCATTTCACAACTCAAAGGTTGAGCTCCAAAGAGTAATTTGATTTTAAATTCTTGGAAATCCTTATACATTCGTAAAAGATGAAATTATGGTTATATTCTATAGTTAAATTTGCTCTAGGATTTTTTTTCAGAAACAGCTATTTCAGTAAATGTTAAAAATTGTTTAAAATAAATTTAAATAATTTAAATATACTGGATGCACAGATGAATGTTATGTCTCAAAATATTCATCCGTGTTTTCTCTATCACTGTGGCTAAATTCACATGTATAATTTCTGTCTCAAAAATATCTCGACATTCCCCTAAAGTAGTACATCTTTCTAGCAAGTAACGTAATTTGAAACATAATCGAAAGTTATAAATAGTTCGTAATGGTTTGTTAGCTTATGTTATACATTTGTAACATAACGAGGAATCAAAGAAGTTTAACAACTCTGATTGTGTGCTATAGTGGAACACCACTTTGGTGGGATTTCGGCTTATGAAATTTTGTACATTCTGAAGAAGCCCAAATACACAACCAGTGTGGCCTTTTTTAAGGGAAACTTCAAAGCATTAAAATTGAAAAAAAAAAGGAATTGGAAGGCAGAAAAAAACTAGTGAAAACAAGTCGTAGAACTTAGAAAAGGATAGTGAAACAAAATCCAAGTTCTTATGAATGAAATCTCTCGGGAGTTTCAAAACTCAACAAGTTCTAGAGACTGTTAGTCCAGATTTAAGAAACTGGGATTCCAGGTCTGTAACCCCTCAGAAACTAAAGATTACTTACCAGAATGCAAAACGTCGATTACAATATTACTAGACTCACTATCATAGGACTGTGGGAAAATGTTCTTTGAAGTGTGAGTGTGATCAAAATCTTGACCAAAATGTTGAGAAAGCTGAAAATAATTGTCATATAGAACTAAATATTGAGGAAAATACGAACAAAATAATGTAATAATGATAAACCTAATAATAAATATATATAATATACGTAATATAAATGTAGTATATATAGTATGTATAAATATATAAGTAGACATAATTTTTATAAATATATAAACCTAAGTATATAAATTATAAAAATACTTAAATATAAAATTACCGAAGTGAATAATTATCTAAAATAAAATTTCCAAAATTAAGTATTCGAAATTTTATGGTAATCCAAACTAATGGTTTAATTTTTAAAACTGTTTCCCAATTCTGTAATTCATAAAAATGATCATTTGAATAAAGTATATAATTTTAACTATTCTGAATACCATTTATAAAAGGAACTGCCTTAAGCACAGTTGACAGATTTTCAGTTTCCTATTCAACACATGATGCTTACGGTTTTCTGGAGAATATTTATTGCATCAGATCCTTGTGAGTAATATATTAAATGTGAAACCTTTCAAACATTTAAATGATAGTTCTGCATTTAGAAAACTTTATTATAAATTTCTAAAGTATTCACAACTAGAAGTTTAGAATGTCTGGGATTATCGATTGAAAATATATCACATATACAATGCGCCACTATTTTGAAAGACCTGCCGAAGGATATAGTCAAAGAATTTAATAAGCTTCAAAATGGAAGACTTTTTTAGTAAATGTCCACGATATGTTTAATATTTTATCACTTTTATTAAGATTGTTTGAATCGTTTATACATCGTGAATTTCTTCTTAGTAGGTACGAATCCCGTGTTCTATCTTTCGCGAGATACTTTGCGATACAAAAAAAAATTAAACAAAAAAAAAAAATAGTCCAAGAAAGAACGATCAACTTTCAACCATACATTCAAGTTTACCTTATGTTAATGCAAATAATTTATTTCTAGATAAAAATAAATCTATATTTTATTTAAAAATTCCATGTCAATTGTTCAGGACGTAAAAATCTATTTTTCGAATTAGTAAATATTATATCTTACGTTTTACATTGTTCAGAAAATTATTCTTTCTTTGATACGATTTGTTTAATCTAAACAATCCAATGATGGTAGAGTTATTGTTCAAAAGGTTGATGAATTTAGATTTCCAGAAATTACTTTTCTCTTATAAATTATTCCACATTTTACAGACACTTGTTCCATCTACAGAAAAGGTTTAAATATCATTTTGAGTACCTGATTATAGATAGGGATTCCTTTAATTTTGCCATTCTATTCCTAAATTAGTATCTAAAGAAATCAAACACAAACACAAATTAAAAAGTATGCGGAACGATAATTCTCATGGGAGATTCTTCAAGATTTTGAAACAATTCAAAATCAGAATCACGACAATAAGTATTTGAACAATTTAGAAAGAAAAAAATATATAGAACTTGAGAAAATGTGAAGAAAAGAAAATGCGTACTAAAGTACCTTAATAATGCTAGTTGTTTTAAGGAATAGAATAAAAATAAATCAAGGAAAGGGTAAAAAAATACTTCTATTGTTGTGCGCCGATGTTGCGAGACAAGTATTTACAAGTGTACCTGAACATATTTCTTGCGTATTCATAGTCGTGTAATCAATTTAGAAATTGACAGTGACGAGTAGGTGTTTTAGTAAAACTAAATTGGATTGTTTTCTTTTTATTCCTTCTCCGTAAATTAAGCAAAATTAACGATTCATGAACAGAGTTTGGGGTATAAATAATCCAGGTTAAAATAAGTCTAAGAACAATATTCAAACCGATAAGAACCAAGAGTAATGATAGACTAACAGTATGTATTCTTTGGTTAAGTAAATATTTTACTATCCGAATACTGAGCACTGAAGAGTCTAAAAATAATATAAAGAGACTTTAATCTATATATAATCTTAAAAACTGTAAACAGGGTTTTTATTGAATGGGAAGAAAAATGTATTAAAAAATGAGAAATTTTAACCTTATAATAATTGTACATTAGACCGTATGAACACAAATTACCACAACTAACAGCAATTATCTAAAATTCTACTTAAAAATAATATCTATATCGACTCCTCAAAGTCTGTGAAAATTTTCATTCCCTTAATAACTGAATGAGATTTGGACAAAGTTGTATTTAACCTATTCCATAAAATTAGAATGAGAACAATGTGCGCGTCTACAAATATTTGTTCAATATTGTTATAGATATTTCTAGATGCGAATGTTAGAGATTAATGAAATTCATTTGTTAGAAAAATGGCGACCAAGGGAATGTAACTATCTGTAGGCGTTCTTGAACAACCTACGGCATCATGTCTGGCTCATTTCTGTTAGCTGTAACCCTTGTAATTATTTATATCTATTACTTGAAAATAGTAGACGTATTATTGTTCAGGATCCTGATACAGCTGCTTGGTAAGTTTTAAATGTACATAGAATATATTAAATGAGAGTTTCTGAACATTTACCATAGGCTCTCTGAATTTTAAATTTCCTATAATATTGCCTATTCATCCTGCTCATTAAAATTTATTATAATCTAGATACTTACAGTTAAGACATGCTGCAGTTTAAATTCTGATACGTAATTTGGGAGAAAAATTTTGAATCTTTGAATAAGGAAAATCTATAAGAAGTATGGTGTAATTTCTATAAAATGTCAAAAAAATTAACATCAACAAAATATATCATCAGAATAATGTGTAAAATGTTGATATCGATAGTGAATCCAGTGTTCATAAAAGTATGGCAAAAGTTTTATTTAGTGATTCCTATGTGTGTTATTTACAGAGCACTACAACGGGAATAGCCTACATCTTTATCACACAAATGGCCATTTTATATAAAACTTAAAAAGATATGTCGCACTTAGAAATATACCATCGATGATTTACAATAACAGTGGTTAAACTATTATAGATTGATTGATTGAATATTAACATCGCACTGTTTAGCTACACGAGGGCTTTTGGCGAGAGACCACGTAATTTTGAACCATGGTCAAGTGACGTGGACGACACCTGTGAGCTGGCACCCCCTCTCCTAACTACCTCACCAATGGGAGGACGTTTCAGTTCTCGACAGATTTAAAGTGCATCGCTGCCCTACACGGCAGGTCTTTAGTGGTACTGTGCTCGAAAACATGACAAGGCAAGCCACGGTCCGATACCTATACCACTCGGCTACCGCGGCCACTTAAAACATTATAGAAGAAAATGTATTAAAAACTAGTAATTATAAAATTATACAATGATATATAAGCAAAAACCACGAATTTCTTTGAAAGCTTAACCCACCATCTATAACATTGTAGGGAAGGAAGTGGGAAAGAATAATTGAGGTGAACAAAAGAAATTATCAAAAATGTTACTCGGAAGAAACTATTTTAATTTTCATGAAATAAATACAATTATGTAAGAAGTAGAACATGATCTAAGAAAACCCAACTTTTGACATATGCTTCTGAAGAGATATAGGTTTTTAATATTTTTCCCCAAACTCTCTTTTTTAGAGGAAAAAAAACTTTGAACTCTACATTTAATGCCGTTACGTTGAACCGTGATTTTCAAAAGGCATAAATGGAAAACATTTATGATTTTAGTGTCACGGAAAAAAGTTTTAAAAACGGGGAAGTATTATTACAAAAAAAGATTTTTAAGTACAATATTTGGAAAAAAAAATGAACTTTGAAGCCAATTTTCAAAATATTCCCCTTTTTTGTAAAAAAATGTTTCGATTATAAAAAATTTTTGCCATATCCCTTTTTCCCTGTACAGAGGCTCAACTAGAATTTTTGAAATATTTAACGGTGGTTTATCCATGTCTTAAAAAAGAGGGAAAGTTTTAAAAAAAAAGCGTCGATAATTATTTTAATTTGGGTTTTAACCTTTGAAAATAATGTAATTTTTTTAAAAATATTTTAGACTCTCCGGAAGTTTTTATTTTTTCCCGCAAATATTATTATCTTAGAAGCTTTTTTATAAAAGGAGACATTTTGAAAAAGGTTATTCAAGTTAATTTTTTTTCCGAAATATTAATTTAAATAATTTTTTTTTTCAAAAAGTCCAAAACCATTTTATACATTTTAACTAATGACACTTATCAGAAAATTATCCATTTATGGTTTTTTCAAATCCGCTTTGAACTTTCCGGGGTACCTTAATTGAATTAGATTTCATTTCTTTTGAGAAGAGATATGGATAATACTAAAGAATTAGAAGGAATTTATAAAAGAAAGGTTTTAGGCAATCTTCCAAATATGCGGAGAATAAAAAGTAATTCAAATTTGTGTGTGATATCATTTTATATACGTATATATTAAATACACTGCTTATCTGAGAGTTTGCAAATATAATGTTTCTATGCAATATTATTGTACTTTCAATGTAAAATATTTTGAAACGTAGTAGGGTACTTAATAATATAGCATCGACCCAATTCATCAACTTAAAGTCATCACCAAATACCGTGATATGCATACAATATAGGAAAACATTTCCTACGTTTGTACAAACACAATCTTGTTCACATATATGATGATAGCATGTATCGATTTCTTTTTATTAGGCGATGTTTTTTAATTGGCGAAAAAGGTCGATGATATAATACGTATATATTCATGTTATTTAAGACTTACATCATTATCTCTCTGTTTAAAGCAATGAAAACAAAAGAGCTCTAAGGCTTTAAAATGTAGAGACTTTGATCCATAATTATAAAAAATATTTTTGTCCACACAAAATATCGGTTAAATTATAATTTTAAGCATTTAAAATTTACAGGAATGTATAGAATAAAATTGTATTTTTTTTTTCAAAAATTTGATTTTAAGTATGATAAAAAATAATAAAAGAATCTGTACCTTGTAGTAATTAAAATAAAATAAAAACATTTTGATTCAACTTTAATCTCAAATCGATTATTAATTTCTATCAATAAACTCATCATTAAATTTAATTTCAATTTTATCATTATATATATTTATATATATATATATATATAAGCCTAGCTTTTACGCCTCCCTCTGTAAAAACTAATTTTCTTTAAAAAAAATCGTAAAGACATTCTAGGAAGAATCCACTGAAATGACACTAAAAATGAAACTTATTTGCTTCATAATGAACTTATTTATTATCACAGTTGCATAATGTTAATTTTTTTAAAGGGATACTAGTTCGGAACCGTGTTTTTAAAAAAAGTGCATAAATGGATAATTTTCATGGTATTTAGTGTCACTTAAATTAGACTACATGTATACAATTGTTTTAAGGACAATTCGACAAAAAAAAAATTATTTAAATACAAAATTTTGGCAAAAAATTTATTTAAATACAAAATAAATACAAAATTTTGGCAAAAAATTTATTTAAATACAAAATAAATACAAAATTTTGGCAAAAAATTTAAATTTTAAAAAATTTTTTCAAAAAGTTCTTCTTTGTTAAAATGCTTTATTTAAAAAATATTTGACCGTATATAGCTCAGACCTTTTAAGAGGGGAAACAGGGGGTTTTGAAAAACATTTTTTTTAGGTTCCCCCAATTGAAATAATTAACGGGGTTATTTTTAAAATTGTCCCCTTGTTGTCGTAAAAATATGGATAAACCCACTTCGTTTTATATTTCAAAAATTCCTGTTGACCCTAAAAGATGTCAGATATGCAGGCAAATTATTATTATACTACATGCAATTTTCAGAAAAGGAGAACATTTTGAAAAAAAATATTCTAAGTTAATTTTTTCCCATACTATTGTATTTAAATAATTTGTTTTTGTCAAAATGCCCTTAAAACAATTGTATACATGTATTCTAATCTAAATGACATTGAATATCATGAAAATTATCCATTTATGCGCTTTTGCAAAATCACAGTTCCGAGCTTAGTCGGATACCTTAATAATTCCCAAACCGGGATGCGGCTCATCTGTATGGTAGTTTAAATAAAATGATTAAATGGAAAGTAGTTTCTTAACAGGGCTAGTTTTATCGTAAATATTAATAAAAATATTCAACTAAGTAATGATTAAAAATTTAAATTTGAAAATTATACTTTTATTTTAATTTACGTAAACTCTGAAGCCAGACACTAATAATTTTTATACTTTTAGCAAATTGGACAAACACAGAAAACTTAGATAAATTTAAATAGCACTATCCATTAACTCATTGCTTGAAAAATCCTCTTAAATAAGGCGCTTTAAAACTAATTTCCTAGATAAACATGAATTCCTTTAATTTCTCGTGTTTCAGGTCACAAAAGGGAGCTTTTCCAAAGTTCCAATTATTTGCAAATTTCTTTCCACTTATCTTGGACAGCTATAGCCTAGATTTCTCTTAAATTAAGTCAATTACACATGCAACTCAATAATGGACTATAAAAAACTCATTTACTGTTGTTTTAACCTAAAAAAAATAAGGAATGTATAAATAGGGTTTAATTGTTAATTACGTAGGCTCTTAGTGATAAATCAATAACTTAAATGGCAATTAAGTTCCAGAACATTTTGAAAAATCCACTCTCTTAAGTAAAAAATTGGTTACAACCCAAGATGTATAAATGAAAATTATAATAAATACCTCTTAAGAGAAGATATGTTACAAATAATGTTACCTTAAAAAGTAGCATTTTTGTTTCATTTTATCGTGCCTGCACTTACATAATCTGAAAGATGGTATAGATGAATTGAGTGAATTACATTAACTATAGAGAGAATAATTCTAGAACTATAAAAATAAAATATGCATTTGTGAATATATTATAGATGGTACAAAAAGATTATATAATGAAAGAGAGAAAAATATTGCAAAAATTAAAAAAAAAAATGATTTTAATATTTAAGAATATGGAACTGATTTTCCCATGAAGCAAATTTGGAAAAAATACAAAATTACAGCGCCATTCAAATTCTGTAGTTAATAACTTCCAAGAAGGGATCACATATCTATATGTTAAGTATACGGAGATAGACAGAACCAGAGGTTGAGGTGCGATTATTTGTAAAGAACCTAAACCAACATTGTTGAAGGACATACTTGCAAAGCAGTATTGCTAGAATATTGTTCAAGTAATAGGGCTTTTTTTTTTTTACAAATTATGATCAGAACATGATTTGTTCTGGAATATGTATATTTTTATTTTGACACAGTGCCATATAAATCATGAAGGATCTCACCACATGTACTCCTACCATAGAATACGTCTAACGAGAAGTCCTGTGCTACTGTTAGCACGTAGAGACATGCTTATAAGATAACAATTCAATATGTGTTGTGAGTAAGTTCATCAGTTCTATTTTTTTGCGTACATCCTTACAAATATTATAAACGTGAAAGTTTTGTGGGTGTTTTACCCTTTCACGCAAAAACAACTGAATGGATTTTAATGAAACTTTGCAATAATATAGCTTATACATCAGAATAACACATAGGCTATAATTTACAAAGATATTGCGTGAAGTGTTCAAAATATAACGATAATTATCAAGTAAGTAGGAAAAAATTCTGCCAACTGCAAGAAAGCCCGCGACAGCATATATCTATCTTTTTTTGGAAGCTTTTGCTTTTTGTTTTGTCTACGCCATGGCCGGGAACTGCGAAAGTTGAACAGGTGAAGTGAGGTTGATTACAATTTTAGCATAAAATAAATACAACAAAATGTAATACTAACGTATTACACTTCCAGATATAAGTTATTTATACTATTTTAAGCGTTCATTACACAAAATTTGTAACAAAGTGTTACTTTTGCTTAGAGATCAGAATAGGAAGGTGTTTTCAAAAATCGACCCACAAGAGAGTTACGGAGAGTTACAGATAAAAAAAAATCCTTTTTTATCAGCTATTAGATCTACAGACTTAAAATTTAATAAACAATTTTTTTTTTTATTCAGATGAGATATGCAAAAAGCCTTTTTTTTATTTAGTTTGCAATTCACGTAAAATTAACTCATTAAAATCTTCTTTATCCTTCAATCTGTATTGTTTAATTTTTCAATTCACCCGTGCAAAGAACGGGTATAACAGTTAGTATAATATATTTCTTTGAGGACTTATAATATATTTCTTTGAGTATGTCGTCAATAAACGTCCACCTGAAGAACGTGGGTTCCAGATGAGAATTTAATACCCCTGTTCTCTAAATAGTTTTGAAATATGTTATATGATAAACTTTTTGTCCATGTAATGTATATCATTAAAAACATCCAGGAATAGCATAAAGAGAGTGAAACATCTTGGTGTCAGCCCATAACACTCTTCACTGGTACCTCTTATGGATATTTTGCGGTGGATTACTTTTACTTCATGCCAGATCAGTTGGCGTTCACAGTTCTATAAATACATGATTCTACTTGTCAGAGAAGAGCCTGATTTTTATGATTTAAAAACCGTAAATTGAATAATTTAATTTTTGGAAACTTTCAATTATTTAAAAGAATATCAATACCATGTTACTAAATATTTATCAATATTTTCTTTAGGCATGAATGTCCCTGTGTCACTGAAAAATGAAGATTTATTTGGAAATTTCTTTAAATTTTTGGTATATCCAATCTATTTTCAGGTAGTTTTCTTCCTTGAAAACTTTCCATTTTAGGTTTAAAATATGCATTCTTTTATTATCAATTTTCAATAAAGAATTTCTTGTAAAAAAGAGTTTTGAGGAAAGAAAAGAAAAGGAAATCTCATTAAGTTGCAGAGAAATAGATTAAATTGTTGTTTGGATTCTTTTATAACCTTTTTTTTCCATATTTCCCAGAAGTTTTAATGGGAACGTAAGATTAAAGTATGTTTAACTATCAAAACTTGTTTTTAAAACGGCAAGGATGTTTCATTCTTTATTTTTCGATAGTTTATTGACTCTAAAGTCTTTCAGTTTCTGACATTTACCTTAAAAAAGCATTTCGTAATATGATGCATGATTACATGCATATAGTTAACAAATAAAACTGTGCATAAAAAGTTCCTCACAAGCATTACTATCGCTAATGTTAATAAAACATAATTATTTTTTTAAAAACTTTTTATTTAAGGGGGTGCTTTTTAAACTTTTCAATGTTTACGACCCAATATTCATCATAATTCTCATCGCCCCCATAAAAAAAATAATGCATCGAATTCATGGTACTATACTTTTTTCGCTAAAGCTCAATAAAAGACTTTAACCTCTTAAGTTCCATCAGATTATATAAACGTCTCACTCAGCCAAAGCATTAATTTCCCCGGACGTATATATACGCCTTTCCGCGAAGTACGATATTTTCGGTCTCTTGCTATCCACAAAATTATTTCGAAGGCTTTGGAATGCAATAAAAGGATCATGTCACCGTTTGCTACAGATTTACTTATTTATTCCTTTTCTACCCCCTCCCCTCAATACACTATACATGCTCGCTTACGAGTTAAAAAATGGTGGCATTGGGGAGCTACTCGTGTAATTTTTAATCGACATTTAAGGGATTAATTATAAACTGTACAAATTATAAAGATAAGTGTTAATATGTGTATATAATTTTGTATGTGACAAGCCCATGAGGTCTCACTGGTTATTGCTAAATTTGTTCTTACCTTAGTATTCTTAACTTAGTTCTTAAAGTAATTATAAAAGGCATTGTCCAGTACTGATATATTTATAAGTGCAATATTTTGGTGTAAATGTGTCTTTTATTTTTTTTAAGTCAGAATATATTTTATTTGTTTATTTTCAATAAATTAATAATTTTTTAAAATAATCTTTTGCTTTCGACTTCCCAATATGCTCACGCCACCCTCGTAGGGTTATCACGCTCCCCAAGAGGGCGCGCCTCACAGTTTGAGAAACGTGTGTTCAGGTACATGAATTTTTTTTTTCAAACTTCTAGAAGAGACTAATATATATTACTTCAGATAATAATCCCATTATATTATTCAAACTTTATATATATATATATATATATACAAAGTTATATATATATATATATATATATATATATTACAAAGCAGCTTAATAAATATAACTATGGTACAGATAATAAAATCTTTTTAATAATATTAAAAGTCAGATTAAAAAATTTACAAAATAAATTTATTATAGTTATGTTGATAAAGTGCCAGAAATTTGTTTTATATGTAAATACTATTATAATTTATTGATCAACAATTATTTCCGATAATAATACAGCTTTTATTAAGTCTTCTGTTTCATAGAGAAATAAATAAACGTATCATGGTTTTCATAAAAGTTAAAAAATTCAAATAAATTTTAAATTTCCCAAAATATATTTCAAACCCCAAATTTCATAAAGACCCAGTTAAATTTAGGAAAGTTACAAAAAGGTTTTAATACATATACAGCAAAACAGGCAAAATTCTCCATGAAATATTGCATGAAACAATAAATAACCTTAAATCCTCAGCCATTCTTAAAAAAAGCAAATCACTTTTTGAAAAATGAAAGATAAAAAATTATCAGTCTATAGTTTAGATTTTGGGAAGATCTTTTAACTCTATTAATATTGATGATTTGATTAATATACTTGTAAATTTACATAAAGACAATTTTTTTTAATAATGTTAATTATGATAGATTTGGTTCACTACTTAGGTTTGTACAAAAGGCTTTTATATCATAAAGGTAACATTATCAGCAGATTAAAGAATTGCCACAAGGTGGCCCTGGAGCAACTGTCTTCCAAATTTTTATACTTACATTATTTTGAAAGTAGCATTTTTCAAAATTTTTTATATTTACGTTATATAGATGATATAATCATTTTGGAAAACAAGCTTTTATCCCTAACATTAATTTTATCCACAAATCTTAATTTAATACAGACAAAAATAACAACAATGAAGCAAATTTTCACATGCATGTCAAATTATATGAAAATGTAGTATTTTCTAATATTTATGAAAAAAAAGAGAAGAATTTAATTTCAATATTAAAAAAGTTCCTCATTGGGAGAGTAATGTAAAATTTCTATATTCAGAAATATTGCTATTAATTATATGCAACGTAATAAATTTCGTGTCAAAAAAAAACAGACATTATAAATAACTATAAATTTTACTAAATATTGCTTAAATCAGAAATACCCAATTTATTTTTTTAAAGTTATATAAAAAAAGCTTTCAAAAAAGTTAGGGTTAAAAAGAGATTGAAAATAGCTTATTACTATAAACAAATATTTTGTTATAGTTATTCCATAGTCTAGTATTAGATTAGAAATTACTTACTATTATTTTATTCATATTTATTGGTGTTTTTATAGTTATGCTATAATATGCAACTATTTTTAAATTTTTTATTTCCATTTGTAATTTTTTTGTTGGCTATTTTACCCACTCTTTTGATTTAAATCTGTATTGGGGTATAAATCTGGAAAAAATTGAATGTTTCCACTCAGATTTAGCGGGGGCTTTGCATTTGTAAGTAATTTTTTAGGTAAGTTATCTATTTGTAATGGATTTAGATATTTCTATCCATTATTTCCTTTTGGGTTTTTTTGCTCAGTGTTATTTACAAAAAAGGGGAATATAATAACAATATAATTTATATAATTTTTATATAATTTAATTTTATATAATAAGTCCTAAGTCAGTAATTTTCAAGCACTGCAGCATCCATTTTATATTTATTATCTCGATTACTTTTTTGTCCTTCATTGGGGTTTTTTCCTGCGTCTATGTGTTTGTCGAGTGTTATTTTTTGGGATGTGACTTTTTAGTAGAGAATTGACCTATATGTATATATATATATATATATATATAAAAAGTTATATATATATATAAAGTTATATATATATATATATATATATAAAAGTTATATATATATAAAAAGTTATATATATTGTAATATATAAATAAAAGTTATATATATATAAAAAGTTATATATATATATATATATATATATATATATATATTTTATATATATATATATTCTGTTAACCAAATTTATATCGTAACTATTACCTTTTAAATGTAAAAGTATAATAGTATTAATTATGCATATGACTGATAAAAGTAATGCTAGCTATAAATAATCTTCAAAATTTCATTATTATTTTTTTCGATAACCGCCTCTGGACCAAAGAATGTTACTTATATTATCTAAAATAAGTTAAAGTGGCAGAAATAAGGAATAGCGAAGCAAAGAAAATATAGACTTTTTTTACAAAAACAAAATTACAATATTTAAGAATAATTGAAAGAGCATATTATGTAATTAGAAGAGGTTATTTAATAAAAAAATTAATTTTAAATGTTATCCAATTTATCATTAAGGAAAAATATGATTGTTTGTAGGATATCCGTGCGGAATCTGGACTGATAAGAGTAAATTTCAGAATGAACTTCAATATCGCGAAATGCAGCTATTCTGTTTCCGCAGTAGGTTTTATTTTTAATAATTTTATAATATTTTTTAAATTAAATATCCAGTTTTGAAGCTTATAGGGATCGAAAATATAAGTATAGAATAGGGAGAGAGAAAATCCATTTTAATAAAATTTTTTGTACACAGATAGGACTATTTTAATATCATTTGTCCTTCTGCAGCAACAGGACATAAATTCTCAACTTACCCAATACGTATTGCACCATGTAACGTAGATTAAATTCGTAATACTTCCTACTATACGTATCCAGCATTTAAACTAAAAAGACTATGTAAACATACGTTATATGGATGCATTTCTCGATCGAAAAGCCACGGTTGAAGGCAAATTTGCATTTTGAACTATTAAAGACCGCCATTTTATTCCAATGTATGATACTCAAGTTAACATTGATATAAAAACCAATCACAAAACATTTTATCATGTAAAGTATGTTTGGTAATGTGCACACAGCATCTTTTACGAATGAAAAGAAGAAATATTTGCTATGAGGAAAAAATTTCCACTTCCGTAAGAATATTCATATGGATTTTTAAGGGAAAAATTCCATTTTTTTAATTAATTTTTTTTTCGTTTCGTAGCAAATAAATATTTATTTTTTTTATTATTTTAATTTTGTTTATTTTATATGTTAGTGTAACAGAAACAGAATCATAAAAAAAGCATTTTAAAATCCATACATTATGTTAATGAAGATAAAACTATTCATTTTTAGAATAAGCCATTTTAAGTATTATCTTTCACAATTTCAAAAAAACAAAACATTCTATATGCAAAATATTTCTATTTTTTATCTTGTTTTTGAAATGAACTTTTAGAGTAAAAGCTATCAAAACATAAAATTAAATAGATTCTTTTTTTCCCCAATAGAAAAAAAAAAAAAGAAAGAAACGAAAACAGCCCTAACCACGTTGTTAATTACCTTCATTTCCAAAATTTTATTAAAATTTGGCAGAAAAATTATCTTAGAGATTTTCTTTGATGTAGATTTCATGAAAGATATTGCTTTTTCTAAAAGAAAGCGATATCTATCATGTGTAAATATATACATCCCTCCTATATATATATATATATATATATAACTTAAGTGTGTGTGTGTAATAATTCCCTCTAGTAACCTTTTAAATAACATGTAATTCTTTGGTTCAGGACTAACGCGTTAATTTTAATCGTAATTGATTAGTAACATTGCAGCAGAAACTCGCCCGGGTTGGGGTTTCCCTGACCAATCGTGGTTTTGGTTAAAAAGGGGTGTCCCCGTTCCTTTAAAGGCCAGTATGGCGAGAGTTATTTGTGCTCAATCTCTTTGTCTCCTTGTCCTGGTCTAAAATATGTGTAAATAGCGGTAGCTCTTTTATCTCTTGCAATTGAAGATAGAGAAAGAATATTTGGTCTAAAATGTGCAGACCTATTATCATTTCTAAAGCTGTTGCTGAATTAGGTCAGCAAATTATATATATATTAAACTCCCCATTGGTTTACATATTTAAAAATAAAAAGTATTATTTTGTTCAAAAAAATAAATTCTTATCAATATTTTTTTTTAAAAAAAATAATACTTATTAAACTACAGAAATTAAATGCTGCTATTTAACTAAAAAAAAACAGTTGTTTTACTCTTTTGCCAGGTAAGTATGTTTGTAAAAGAATATGGCTTCTTTGCAAATGTGTTATATACTTACCTATTTTGCTGTAATAATTACATTAATTTTACCATAATATACGAAATGTGACAAAATATTTCAACTGATGTTACACTTCTCCGTATTGATAGTTTCTTAAATAGAATGATATCATGATTTAAAACAATCGTGGTAGATAAAAATAATGATGCATATAACATAAAAATCCAGTATCTGTTTAAATTTGGCATTACCCGAAGTAGGATAATCTCAGCAAATCTTTATTTTTCTCTGACTTCTTCAAAAGAACTTAAGCTACAGCTGATAAATTACATTTCTTTCTGTCCACGACACAGGAATGGGAAATATAGACGAATAAACTTTATCAAGTGCCGAGTAATAAGTCATTCTAAAGAGAAAAGTAAAAATAAAGGAAGAAAATCTCATTATCAACTTTTGACACTAGATTTATCCCCCCTCCCCTCCTATGAAACTTCACTGTTCCGTTTCTTTTAACTTAACGTTTAGGTTTTCTGTCTTCAGACTCAAAGAGAAAGAGCCTTGACACACAGAGTGATAAATCGACATGAAACTGGGGGGAGAAGAGATACTCAGCAGTTCTGAGATTCACTTTTGTCAAAGGAAAAGCTATGCCCAATTGGCAATCGGAAAGGATGAATTGATTGAATACTTGACTTGCGTTTCTATAGAGTCGGTGAGTTTCGAATTTGGATAGATATGCGAGCGTATGAATAAGTGTTTATGCTACAAGGGAAAGCCCAAGGCTAGAGACACGAGTTATTTAGTATACTGCTTCCAGAAACGTTTCATTCTCCCTCTAAGGAAGGAGTTTAATCAAAGTTTAAACTTTTAGTTGCCTGTGATTGATTTTAAGCAGTTAATTAAAAGCCTCGTATCTTTATGAGTATTTTAAGGTGTCCTGAGTTTTGTTTTAAAAGTTTTTGAATTATTTCAATGCTAGCGTAATAAGGCTATTTAGGGTACTTGAAAATATGTAAAATATTTAATAATACTCTAATATACTGTTTATGTATTAGACATGTGGTAGTTATAGCTTGAATTAATTAAAGATGATTCCAGCATAGAAAATATTTATTGAAATGTCATTTGTAAAAATCGATTTTTTTGGTACTCTCTTTTATAAAAATTGTGCTTCAAAAATACTTCAGTTTTTGATAGATTCACAGAAGCATAATACCAATTGCACCAAATTCATTTTAAACCGTTTTATAATGAGATATATTAGTTTTTATGCTGTATAAAGGAAATTTAAAATACTACCATGAATGGTATAAAACTTAAAATGTTACTTATAATAATTTGTTAGGATGTCATTGGCATAAAGATGATAAACGTATCAAGCAATTTCGTTATTGCCACAAACAAAAAAAAAATTATTATCTTATAGTTACTACATGCGTTACATAATAAATAATATTTGGTTGACATTAAATTTAAATAAAAAGGCACACCTTAAATATACATAGCGTTCGAAAAATTGTAAGGTATATTTTTATGTTTTATTTTTGTTCTTTTAACGATTTTTTCTTTTTGAAAAAGTGTATTTGGATGAAACTGTTTAGTATTAAAGCTGAAATTTGAACATTATGTTTCCATTTTGTTTTCACTTATTTTGAGAATACTTTTAACTAAAAACTATTTAATATCAAAAATTAAAAAGTTATTCAGGATGAAATTAAATGCAATTATTTCAACCAAACACACGCACACACACATACATACATGTATATATATATATATATATATATATATATATATATATATATATATATATATATATATATATCAAGACTTGGAGTAATGGAAAGTGCAGCTGATATCATATTTTACTCCAATGTTCACCTAATCATTCTGCACTCCAAGTCATGGCAAAAGACGAGTACTATTGCAAGCGTCAATCAGGAGCGAGTGAGCTGTTCGTGCACGTGCTTTCGGTAAGTCCACTGAAGTTGAAGTCAAAGTACTTATACGGGAGGTGGGTTGAGTTTTCTGGTTAGAAGTCTACCCCAACTGACATATAAAGGGATGGGGATTCATCATATACATATATATATATAGTTAATGAAAAAAAGATGAAAAACATACTATGACGTCACAATTGTATTTGAAAATCAACAGCATTATTTGTCAATATTTACGAAATCAGATGCTCAGAGTGTCCGTCATGCATATCGAGGCAGGCTAGAACATGCCGTGGAATTGATGAGTGCACACGTCGAAGCAGCTATGTATACACCTAAATACAAGCAGTATGTAAATGAGCAACGAAGTAAATAAGAATGTACTCATATGAGATAAAATCCATTGGTGTGAAATCCGGTTATCGGGATGGTCATAGAACTGTGTTGACCCCGACATGACCTGTTCGGGGACACCATATTCAGCTAATTGTTCACAGGAGCACAAAAATACCACGGATCTCCATCATGAACCATCATGCATCCTCTTTAATTCATTATAATTTACCGAATTTTGAGTTCTTTGAGCATTTTTTATGTGCTCCCAATGAGGAATCCGGCAGTGCAGGGTTTTGGTAGTATTTTTTCGACACCCTGTATAAATCAACTGTACAAATGAGGACCTAATGCGCCAAACGCTACTGCTAATGAATAAGTATCTGGATTAGCATATTTTTTTTAGTTAATGTGAAATAATATTTACATATATGTTGATGATGATGTTTATAATATTAGAAAACAAATTATTTGTGTATACCTAAATAAAAATTTGATTATGTACGATTTTTAAATGCGATGTAATTAATTGTTGAAGTTTTAATAAATAGTAAAACAAATATATTACCCTTTAGGGAATAATTTGGTTAATTGCGCGCGTGCAAATTAAAATGTATTCAATTGTAGTTAATTAATACCTTTATTTAATTTTAACGTGTCAAAATAAATGAAGTAAGTAAATTGAAAATTTTGCAAATAAGAATATAAAAATAAAATAAATTAATAAACAAGTGGTATTTAAAAACAATAGACTTACTAATCGAGTAAATTGAAACTTGTAAAAACCTGTTAAAAAAGAGAGTAATATCCTTTAAATTAATCTAGTAAATAAATACTATCATGATTGATACAAAATCTAGTGTAATAATGCCAATTTAAATAATATTGTGGTTTAAAGCTTACTGTTTATTTTAAAATATTACGTTTTTATTTATTTTACAAATGCCATTTATTTGACAAATGCTGCAATACACCTATGCCATTAGTGCACATGTTCTTAATTATTTTTCTTCAAATGAATTAAGAAAATTACTGCAGGGCCCACGAGTAAATTTTCAGTGATCGTAGGCTGACCAGAGTAATACAGTGTACAGCCCGGTGAATCGGTGGTACCAGTTCTGTAGAGATGAGATTTCAGACAGTCATGACATGTCAAAAGTCTAAAATGAACTACAGTAGCTTGTAAGGCATTCACCTATGGGTGATGCCCTACTCCTACGTTTTACATGTGACCTAGAGGTGTGGGAGTGAATGAAGAACCAGGCGTCGCCATAATTTTAATATCTCTTTATTAAGATCTTAATAAACAATATGCAATAATGATATTAATACTCTAACTAAGCGTATCTGAGGTGAAGAAACACACAATACGTATTACCAAATAAGCGAGACCCTGACCACTATATTTAACTTTATCGCCTTATCCTAATATCAGTATATACATAGTTCCTAGTAGTTAATAGAACGGTACTACCTCTATATAATATGTGGCAGCAACTCTCTCGAAGCCTTAATGACTATTCTTTATCTCGCGTGGAATGGTATCCACCTTGACTTGAACGCACTGGCATGAATAGCTGAACTCTTGAATGTCGGATAACTTTTCACTTTTAACTTTAACACTCCTAACCACAGACTAGCATAATCACTTCCCAAAGGCCACCCTGCTTACGCTAAACTTCTGCTATTTAAAAGGTTCTTAATTCGCATAATCACGCTTCGCTTCTGGATTTGGTTGGAAAGAATTTGCCTTTTCGGCCCCACATAACCCAAGAGGAGTTTTTAGTAGAAAGCGAGATGAGCCCGTCACAAGCTTTTCTAGGAGCTCCCGGGAACTAAGACGGGTTCTTGTTCAAGATTGGGCAGTTCTTGTCCTTCGACATTATGCTTAACATTATGCTTAAAGGCCATATTAAAAAAAAAGCCTTAAGGAATTAAAGAGTGAAATACTCGAAGGTCTTCGGACCACATGGGCTCCTTTCTAAGCAAGATAGTCTCACCATGCTCACATTCCCAGCAATGTCACAATGAGCCGGTACCCACTGAAAAGAGATTTCATAAGGAAAATATTTTAAGAACTATCTGCATTTTAAAATTCTTGATTAATTACAGAGGTAATTTTTAGATAGAGCTTGTAATGCCAATTTAGAGTCGGAAAAGATTACAGGCCTGTTGAACTCGCAGCTTCTTAGTGATAGTTGCTCGACCGCTACTGCAATAGCTTCAATCTCGCCATCGAAGGCGGTAGTAAAAATACCTAGCGGTAGGTAAAAGCTAAACAATTCACAAAAGATACCGCACCAGCCCCATGATATTTATCTGGAAGGGAACCATCAGTAAAAGCATTGTAATCATTCACTTGTTGGGAATCGATTGTCAAGAGTTTCTAAAGCTATAGCTTTTAAAATATTTATAAAATATTACATAGTATTTTATTTGAACACGTTATATGTACTTTTTAAGCTCTCTAAAATATAATCTTATATTCACCTGCCTGAAAACATTTATAAAAATAACTGTGACAATTAAAATGAGTTAGATATGTTTTTTACTTAACTTTTTAATCATTAACTAGTTTTGCAAATATAAAAAGAAAGAACAATTCACAGAAATTACTTATATTAATAAAAGGAAAAGCTTCCATGTTCTTTACCTTCATAACTAAACATCAGAAACATGTATTTAGTTATTCATAATGTAATTATGATTAGATTACAGTAATGCGTATATCTAAGAAATTTGTTCATCCCATTCGGCCGAGCAGGTAAGACATATAAGCATGTTTAATACTACATTATTAGCACAAAAATTATTTCTCTCCATTTAGATTTGTACTACAATTTCAACAAATTGTTACCATTAAAAACACGTTTTCCATTGCATGTATTCACAAAATGTGGTCTCTACACTGAATAAGTTGCTTATGTTACCTTGCAAAATTTTAATACATCAGATTTTATATTGTTACTTGTATTAAAACAATTATGAATAATTATTATAATACAAGTAACATTATGAATAATTATTTTTTTAAATAAAAAAAATTAAATCATTTGTCGAATAGTACTGTCATGAAATTATCTGCGACTATTTTTAAATGCGTCTGAAAGTCCTTTTAACTTAGAAAATCTTAACCATTGTCCCACTTAATAAACTATTTACAATAGTAACAATCTAGTATAGTAACTGTATATATTTAAGTGTTATTGAATTCTTAAAATGACTGACAAAAACCCTGTAATAAAATATAACAGAAAAATAGCAATATGTTCTCATTTACAATATTTAAAACGAGGCATAATGTAAACGAAAATTGCAGTTAATAAAAGAAGTTACAGCTTTTAGAAGCAATTTTTTATTTAAAAAGTAATATATTTAAAAAAGTGCTTAAAAGAGTAAAAAGTAAATTTTCTCTGAATAGTTTTAAATTGCGTATTTATTTAAGGAATAAATACTAATCTACAGAGAGTTTGAGTGTAATATTGTCATAAAAATAAAAAGAATTTATATTTTTTAGTAATTCCTAACATTAAAGTATTTATTTGTACAAAAATACTGAATTAATATAAAATATATAACACACACATACAATTACGTAATTTCGTATTTAATAAGAATACTAAGTATACACATTATGTCATTCAATTAAAGCATATAAAAGAAAATGTTTATTTAAGTCTAATCATATCTAATAAAATGAATTTTCTATACCCAAATATTTCTTATTTTAGCTTTATATTAAAAGCATATAGACTTTCACATGTATATTTTTAATCGAAATACGTAATTAGACATAATATTCTCAATATAAATGATTATTTAATATTTATATGTGTAATAGCATTCTGTTTAGGACAATGATTCAAGTAATTTTTTTATAATCCATACGCAATATTTTAATTAAAATAAAAGTAGAATTGAATTAAATATTTGATTATTTCCATCTCTAGAAGGAAAATAAAAACAGAATATACTTCTCCAACCAATAAATAAAAATACGTAATACCAATACAGCAGAAACAAATCCATTCACAAGATAGGGCAAATGATTGGGCAGTATAAGCTTATGGATGGTGTGGATCATCGAAATTTTCCTGCTCTTGAGCACAAAAATTCTTGGGACAATAGCACTCACATTACTTCTTTCCCTCTATTATGCTTCCGAAAATCCCTCCTGCAGGGAAAAATGCGTGATTGGCAAGCCACAAAAAACCCGTAACAGGTTCGAAGATAAAGGACTTTTTCGGATGATTTCTTCCTTTCTTTGGTATTTTCCTTTCAGATCTTAGCTCAAGCCATTACGAGAAAGAAGATAATGCATTTTTTAAGTCCATATATAACTCTTATCTTATTTCTCAGAGTAAACTAAGTATCTCAAGCTCTAGTATGGATTTTAAAAAAAATAACCGAATTGTTAACTAAAAAGAATTGTTTAACTATTTAGATTGGAACATTGTTCCAAATTAAATAAACAAATGTATTTATTTGAAAATGTAAAGAGAGGGGGGCTGTTAATAGAAACGGGGGTTAAAATTCCTCGGTGGTCTGTGACGAGGCTCATTTTTGTAAGCCAAAATTGCGGGTTCGTTTCGGGCCAGTAAAATTTTTGTGGATGCGAAAATTGTAGCTGTGCATATCATATGATTATGTGGTATGTAAAAGAACACTTGAGTATCAATTTGAGATTCCTACTTTTGGTGTGAGAGAGGGAGGGAATGTTAAAGTTGCAGCTACACGAGGGCTTTGGGGCAACGGAACTCGTAATTTTCAATCATGGTCAAGTGACAAGGATAACACCTGAGCTCCTAACTATCACACCATACCAACGGGAGGACGTTTGAGCCCCGGCGTTTAAGGGCACTTCCCTACAATGGGTCTTGTGGTACTGGCTCGAATTCATGGCATGCTAGCCAAGAGTTCGTTAACTTGACCACTAGACTACCACGGCCACTTTCGTACGCTTCTCAAAATTAGATCACAGCATTAATTAGCATACAACGAGTGCTTGAACTAGATAAATTCAAGCGTCAAAAATTTGTTAGTGTGAACCATTATTAGTTGGTGCAACCAATGAAATGGTTCTGTATGGGATTTACGGTGTATGCAAAGACTTAGCTGCCAAATAACCGTACTATTTGCAAATAAATCACACTGCAAATAAGAAATTGATGATTTCGAAGATATTAGATCGTGTGCATTTTTATTAAAAAGTATGATCAGAATTTATTATAATATTAATTTAATAAAATATACATTTAAATACATTTGATTCAGTAGTCACAATAAAGTAACACAAATTAAGCCAATTTAGACAGAATAAATGGAACGATATTTTTCAGAAAACTTATTAACTGCATTAAAATTTTATCAGTACAATAAATTAATTAAGCATAATTTTAAAAAACATAATGCTTTTATAGTCACGGCATTATTTTTTAAAGCCTATTTACATAACATTTCGATGTTATTACACAATTGTCATAATATATTTTCCTATTATGCATATCTTTATTAGCATTATTTAAACATTAGTTAGCAAAAATAATTAAAATTATATACTCATTTTAAAGTAAATTATTTACATATTACATAAAAGTAGATAGAGAGGAAGAAATGTTATCTTGTATCTCATTTATGTGTATATTTTATAAGTTTTCGATTCAAGCGTATGAGATTCATTTCTTTTTTCTAAAAAAATCCTTTGAAAAATTTGTAAGGTTATAAGGTTGAATAGCTATTTAAGATACCATTAAAAAAAAAAAAAAAAACATGTGCATACATAAAGTACTATAACACCACAACACCTGCAGTCTTTGATTACTAAATATGTGCATGAAACATAAAAGTTTAATAGTAAATATTTTGTAGGGCAAGGGCCTGACTTGCAGTAAACATGTGTAAAATACTTCTTATGTTCTTATGATAAATTCCTTCTAATTACATTAATTCTCACAGTAGTATACAACTAATATAAGCATATTATGCATCCAGCAGTAAGACTGCATAATGATATGCTTATTTAATAACTGACGTGAGTTAGTTAACCACTCAAAGTAATTAATTTCAACTAACATTTGCTTACATCAGTATTATCAAACACATCAGGGAACCAAACACGTTATGCACACGGAGGAAAATAAGAAATACTTATTATTCTTTCAACGTGCCCTGATATGACTGCTTATACAGAATAGGGAATAGCTGCTATACATTATAACATTTTAGTATAACATTCTGAACTCTTAGAATATTTATGATACATTTTACCTGAGAATAATTATTAGATGAAATTGCTATTATGTTAGCTTTTTAATTAAATGCTGCATTTTTCTAAAATGCATTTTTTTTAAACATTTGAAAACATATTGGAAATAAATCATAAATAAATATATTTTATTCACGTGCTTTGGTATTTAAGAAGAGCGTGCAAAAAAATCATTTTTTAAAATTTCAAAGGTAAATAAAATATGCATTGATAAAATTAAAAGGTGCTATTATTTATGATGAATTACCTTCAAAATAAGGTATTTCGGTAGTAAAATTTGAATTGCCATCATCCGAATGGGTTTGGGTACTGTAAATGTAGTCATTGTGACTTCTTTCAATTGAATTTATATCTTACCTAAATATAAGAGACATCAAAATTAATAGCTCATAAACGTGAATTTTTACCTATAGCGCTTTCCCTCTCCACTCGATAGTCAATTTCATTAAAATTCATTTTAAACGGATCTTTATTCAACAAAACATATTGCCAAATTTCAACTCAATTGGCCAAACAGATAAAAATTAGTTGTCAGATCAATAGTTGTTGTTAAACAGTTTTTAACTGTAGCACCACTATAACACCACGCAAGGCCCCTTGTGATTCAATTTTTGCAAAACCCATTTTAATGGACCTCTACTCAAAAAAAGAAACATGTTTACTGAATTCAATTATGTAAGTTTGATAGATCTGGGGATCTGAGTCGCTTTTCTCTTTTATATATATACTATTCGTTAACCACCTACTTCGCAAAGTATTTCACTAAGTTATATGAATACATACAGTTAATATATATATATATATATATAAATTAGTAGTATTCAAGCGTTCTATTGTATTGAAAAACATTTTTATAGCTCTCACCGCTTAGTTTAAAAAGGACAGGACTTCTGAATAGTAATTTCTAATATCTTAGGTAATTATGTTTTAAGCATCCAAAACAAACAAATAATGCTTGCCAAATTTATAGTCTAAATCTAATAAATCCAAAACGGATAATTTTTTATCAATGCGCTTTAAGAGTTGATTTCCGTAGCACCTCTTTAGCGGACTTCAATTCAAAAAAAGAAACATGCGTATGAAATTTCATTATGATAGGTCTAGTAGTTTGAAAACGGAAATATTTTTATCAATACGCCCAAGTGACTTCTCGTTCCCCTATAGGAGTCAGTTTTGGCCAAATTCATTCTTAGCGTATTTATATTCAACAAAAGAAGCATACTTAATAAATTTCAAGCAAGTTGGCCTAACAGTTCAAAATAAGGACTTTTTTTTATTATATCTATAACGCAACTTAACATCTCGCAATCTCCTTGGAGGTCGATTTTCGCAAACCGTTCTCAGAGAAATTCTACTTCACGAAAGATGATGCCTAACAAATTTCAAGTCAGTACATCTAATAGTTCAAAAATGGAAATGTTAAAATATAACGCCTCTTAAGCCATCGCAAAGCCCCTTGGAGGCAATTTTCGCAAAATTCGTTTTTAGTGGATCGAAACTTGATGAAAGGAACATGCCTATCAAATTTCAAGTATGTAGATTTAAAAGTTCCAAAACGGTAATATATTTATATATAATGCCTCTTAAGCCATTTTAATGCTCCTTGAGTGTCGTTTTTCGCAAAATCTCGTTTGTATCACATGTCTACTCAATGAAAAGAGTGTATGTACCAAATTTATAGTTTGTAAGTCTAAAAGTTCATAACCGGAATACTGATCTATAACGCCCCTCAAGCCCAGGCAACCTACCTTAGGGTTCAATTCTTGCAAAGCCCCTTCTGCAGCGGAAGTCACCTTTATAAAAATAAAGGGTCTGCCAAATTTCAAGTCTGTATGTCTAATAGTTCAAAGAGGGGAATATATTTATGTATAACAAACCTTAAGTCAGTGCTTCTCAAACTTCGACTATTGGCAACCCAATTTTCAATCATAATTTTTATCGCGCCCCCTTATACAACAATAATTTCACTTTGGGGACGTTTCGAGGGCTTAAGGCTTAAGCCCTCGAAACGTCCCTGGAAGTCGATTTTTGCAAAACCCCTCTTGCAGCGAATCTCTACTCAATGACATGCACGGACCTACCAAATTTCAAGCCTGTAGATCTAATATTTTGAAAACCGAAATATTTATCAATTCACCCCTTATGCCCTCAACGTCCTTTGGGGTATTTACACAAAACCCTTTTTATAGAAGACCTCTACTGTATCAAGAAAAAAAACTTTTATACCAGGTGTCAAGTCTGTAGGTCTAATAGGTCCGTGGATATTGTATTCAGTGAGTGAATGGGTTAGTGAATCGCTTTTCTCCTTTAAATAAAAGGACAAGTGATTCAATACTTGAAAGTAAGATTAATTTATTCAGTTGAAAAATTCAGATAATTTTGAATGCTCTAAAAACTATAAAACATGTATTTGTTTAAAATTTAAAAATTTTCCTTGTATGTAATTCTTACATAGAGTTTTGAGATATTAACCAATTTTCGAATCCAATCCATTCTTATAGGAACTCTAGTCCATAAAAGAAAGATGTCTACCAATTTGCAAGTCTGTAGGTCTAATAATTTATAAACGGGATTACATCCATCTCCAACGACCATTAACTCCTCGAAACACCCTTTATGGTTCGATTTCCCCAAAACAGCTTAAATAGGGGATCTTTACTTCAAGGAAAGAACCTGTCTGCCAAATTTCAAGTATAACGGTCTAATAGTGGAAAAGCGGGAAGATTGATCAATAACACAGCTCGCAACTCCTCTTGGGGACGATTTTCACAAAAACCGTTCTAGCAGATCTCTACTCGGTGAAAGGAACATGAATGCCAATTTTCAAGTCTGTAGGTGTAATCGATCCTGAGATATCGCGCGCGCGCTTTTATGAGTGAACATCAACACATTTTGTAATAATAGATTCCAAATTTAGTCTTACGTTACATTAATAATTATACCCTTATTAAAATGAAAAATAGAAAATAGGCTGTATTAAAAATAAATTTGTGTAATTTTTTGGCAATAAATTTTATAAATTCTATTTTTTTTAAAAAATATATATGTAATTAATTACAAAAATTTAATTCTTAGATTCCTCTTGTTAGAAAAAACATATTTTGCTTGAATACTTCACTAAATCAATAAACATATTTTATGAGTACATATATAATTTATTATAATTTTTATTTTTTTTCAAATAATTTATAACCCATATTTAGTTTGCTCTTACAAAAATAACAAAGTAGAACAAAATGTCTTCTCTAAAACGACAAAAATCAAGACCAATATCAAAACAAAAGACATTTTGCAAACAAAACAAAAAAAATTGCTACTTCAGACCAAATCGTTGTAATTTCCAACATGTTACAGCATATTGAAAAGCATTAGGATTCGAAATGTGAATTAGCCGCGACAGCTGCAGTAGCATGATTGGCTCTTTGCCAGGTTAGCTCTGGTGCATTTTTTCCCCCTAGATCCTACACTACTTATAAAATTTTATTTTTGGTCTTGTTTAGTTTTGATCTTGAGGTATTTGAAGTTATTTTTTATTACTTTTATTTATCGTGGTTGATTTCTGACTGCAGTAAATAAATCAATTCATTTTTTGTACGAGACTTCCGTATTATTGTAACCATACTGGCGAAGTTGAATAAAACCAAACGAATTCTAATAATGGAATACACTGACGGGAATATGAAGCACGTAGTCGAAAAATACTACGTGGAAAATAATAAGTTATTATAAATATTTAATAATCAGTACAAGAAAAATTAACTAATGTTTTTATTTTAATTTTATTATTATAAATTTATTATTTTATTATGTATAACAATAATAATATGCAATAATATTATTATTATTATAAACTTTCTTATTAAATGTTATTATCTAAGAATTCGGTAAATCCTAGGTTCGTAATTTAAAATTGGGGACTTACTATGGAAGCGAATGGTTAGGGTTAGAAAGTCGGCAAGCAGAAAAATATGAAACGAAGCTCATGATTGCCAATCCAGCTACCGTATGAAAGCGGGGTTGCCATATTGGTGAGTTATCTTGAAAATTGGCATGACTTTCATAGTACGTAAGTACCGAACTTTGTAATATGAGTGGAATTATACCAACCAATGTGAACTCTAATGATGCAAATAAAATTTATAACTGATTTATAAGTTAGATTTCGTTGTGATTTTACTTGTTAAATTTAAATATAAAATAAATAAAAGTAAACCATGAGTAGGAAAGCATATAAAATAATTGTATTAAATTAGTAATAAATATATACGTTATCAATGTACAAAAATGCATTAGACTTTTTTATTAAAATTTAAGTAGTTTTATAATGTAGATATACACGTAATTTGTAAATATATCTTCTGATTCTTCATTACTGTTTATTTACTTTTTGAAACATTTAAAAATCAAGGGGGAAAATGAATTCTTCTCTGGGTGCGAATTAAACTTAATAAAAAAAAAGGTTTCTTATATGTTATTAATTCAATAACTAAATTCTTACTGCCGGAATTTCTTCTTAATTTAATTTAAAATTTTTCTATATAAAATGTAATGGTATATTTATTAAACAGATATTTAATTTGTATATTTACAAAATCTATGAAAAGGGAAATAGAGAATATAATTATCAACTCCAAATTCTTCATTCATGTATTCAGATTTCCGCAATTCTTATAATTAGTTAATTATGAGTTATATTCTAATAAACTTCTTACTTTCAGAAACAAACTGATTTTTTTTCATAATTATTAATTAAGAATGATTAACAAAATAAATAATGTAGGAGGCTTTAAGGATAACGATTCTTGGATCAGGAAAATAGAATTTTGCTTTTTGTAATAAAAAGTATATGCGTGCGCCCAAAGATAAGACTAATAACGATAAAATCAATGTTGTTTAAATGACTTAATGCACCTTTTTTTATTTTAATTTATTTTAGTTATTCTTGAAATATTTTTGCCTTAAAAATTTTAACATTCTTCTCGGAAACTTAATACAATTAATATGCAATCTGAGAATTAGTTTTTCTCACGCAACTTATCGTTCTTTCATTAAGAATCGTAAATGAAATTGAATAAATTATTCAAGTAAAATAAAGGTTGATAATATTAAATTTCATTAACCTTGAAAAAGTTCTCTAGTGTAAAGAACTAATCCATTTTTCATTACATATTAAATTCTGAGTAAGGTTTCCAAGTGCAATGTTTTCTCTTAAATCTGTTGTTTTATAAATTAAAATCAGTTTTTAGTTTATTTTGTCAAGTATTGGGATGGAACAGATGAGGCCTTGACCCTCATGGGCTGTTGCGCCACTAAGTTCATTTTGCAACTTTTTTATATTTAAAATATAAAAGTTTCCTTAAAGCATTGTTCCTTTTTGACTGTATTATTTTTACAGAAAATTTTACTAGTAATAAACTACACATGAAAAAGAGGAATTCAAGAACAATGCAAATGAATTAAGGGCTACAAAAGCATTAAAAAATAACTGAGAGCAAAAGGGTAACCTATACGCAGAAGCTGCAATACCATGTGAACAAAATTTCAGAGGTTGAAAACACTATAATTAAAGGTAGAAAGATTGATAAAAATTTTCTACATAAGCTGCCGAAAGAAAGCAACTCAATCCAAATTGTCTATCAAATGTCAACCCAATAAATTAAATCCAAATTATCTAGTTTTTTTAGTATTTTAAAATACAGGTTCACAAAAAAGTTAAATTACATAAAATCCCCGAGCAGTAGACCGAAATTACAAACAACTACCGAAATGCGACAAGTGGAACTAGCCATCGTGGAGGGTATAAAAGCTGGAAGGTCATCTTAGATTAAATTTTCTTGAGAGAGTGGTTAAACGTCTGATTTATCTGACTTGCAAAATCCCATTGAATTTTGCACCAAGGGTTGGTATGGACATTGGTTGGAGTACGGTACCATTGAAAAAAGACGGGTAGGAATCTTTACTGATTCTCTTGTCATTGCTATATTGGTTAAAATGCTGTATAAGAACTAAGAGAACACTACAGTAGAGCAACTAATGCATCAATCAAATCTTGTAAATTATAGAATTTGATCTAAACGACAGTAGAGTAACCCAGCTACTTATAGAAATGCGAAGCCGGCGGATAGTCATTGCACACATGTTGAAAAGTTACATATTAAAAATTGGGGAAACACCATACCTAAATTGTAGCTAATTGACAACAGGTTGCCTTCTCTGACGAGTAATGTTTTCTAATCTATAAGACAAATAGAAGTACATCGATAGTACCTTATAGCCATTTATGGAATAGCTCTAATAGTATTATGTGATGTGGGTAATGATTTAATGTTATTGAAGGAATTATCTCGTACCTTTGGGACAAACATTCAAAAGATTAGATTAAGAGTATTCATTGTTCCCAATCATGTGTACCCAAACATGTTGACAGTGCTTTTGAAGAAGGGCGAGATCTTTTCATTGAACTATATCATTTCCACTACGCCCAGAATTATCTGGGATCTGTTGTTAGTACAAAATGAAGATTTTTTAGTAGTCCAGCAACATCTAAATTTCCAATATTTGAATCC
This sequence comes from Trichonephila inaurata madagascariensis, assembly GCA_019973955.1. Taxonomy (NCBI): domain Eukaryota; kingdom Metazoa; phylum Arthropoda; class Arachnida; order Araneae; family Nephilidae; genus Trichonephila; species Trichonephila inaurata. Next base: position 64,205 of record BMAV01023401.1, on the reverse strand, counting down.
AACAAAGTATCATCTCGATAGCTATATGTGTATTTAGGAAATTTCACTGCGCTCTCTCCCTGATATCGTATGTACTGTTGTTTCCTTGTCTCCAGATGCCAGTGACCATTTTTCGCAATCTTATTGATTAACTTCCATGTTACATTAATTCTATATGTGCTGCGAAAGACGATAACTTTGCTACCTTTGATACCAGAAGTTGGTTCTTAGTATGTAACTTAACCATGTATCATGCTGGGTGTCTATAACAGTCTTAAATCAGTATATCTTGCATAAAAAAGTGGTGCACATAGGAATGTAGTCCTTAGGAAATTATTTGCAAATTTCAAAGAAATCCCATGATGAAAACGTTTTTCTGACACATATAATCTCTATTCATTTTAAATATTATTAAACAAAAACTTTGAAACTTTTGTGATAAAGCTAAAAGCAACAATACGGTATAAATTAGCTCCCACTGCAAAAAGTTCACTTGTAAAAGTCACATGAATAATTTGATTATACTTGTGATTATTGCTAGAACTAGAAAAAATACCGAAAGTAATTTATCAAAATAAAGAATTCATATTATTTAAATTTGCCTTTCTAACAAAACTTTTTCAAGTTCGGAAGTTTAATTATTTGCGAAAGATGCATTACTTTTTAAATTAAAAAAAATTAAGCCAAAATAAATGTATATTATATAATTGTTACTATATATACATAACATTTATTCATATATATAACTTTATATTGAAAACATAATAAAACATAATCTTTTACCGAAATTACTTACGCTTAAAAAATGGACAAACTGATGCTTTCATAATTTTTATTATGTCACACAGGTTATTTTTTAATTAAGATAAGTTGTGAAAAAAGTATTTGATTTCTTACATCGCCTTGGTACTTCTTAAACGTATTTTAAAAAAAATATAAATTATTTGGATATTTAGTGTCACTTTTTATTAAAAATCTGTAAAATTGTTTTAAATTTGAAAAAATTATATAAACACGATTTGAAAGAACTTAGAATAACATTTTCAAAATTTCCCTTTTTGAAAAAGCTTCATTGAATAATATTTTGTCTGTTAATATTCTGACCTCTGTAACGAGACTCATCTAAAATTTTAAAATTCACATTATTTTCAAAATTAATTAACATTGAAATAATATCGGTGTTTTCTTAAAAATTCTCTCCTCTGTTTTTCGTAAAACATGGAAAACCCATTTAGTTAATTTCAAAATTTAGTTGACTGTCTGTATAGATGTCTGAGATTTATACAGGCGAAATATTATTATATTAGAAGCATTTTTCACAAAAGGAGAATATTTTGAATATGGGTCATTCTATGTTCATTTTTTGTCCAAATATTTTGCTTAAATATTTTTTAATTGTAATACTTCTTAAAACAATTTTATATGCGTTTTCTAATTTAAGTGTACACTAAATATCTTAAATATTATCCATCTGTACGCTTTTGTAAAATCACGGTTCCGAACGTAATCGGATACCTTATATTTTTCTTTTCTATATTTTTTGAAGCTTTAAGATTCAGTTGATTTTAATGGTGAGAAACTACTTCATCTTGTATTATTATACAAAAATATATTATATATAAAAAAACAATTACGTTTCCTTAATTTTACTGCATTTTTACGTCTTAATAAAAGAGATAATACAAATTAAAACTGCGACTGATTAAAAATTTTAACAAAGGTTCCGATTTAAAGGCTGCTTAGATTTCATTTTATAGAATTACTAGATTTCGTATTAGTTTTCCTATTAGGATTATAACCTAAAAGTTTTGTATGAAACATTTTACCATTCACAGCCTTATATTTCTACTCATTGTGAGTTAAAACTTAAACCTAAATATAAAGTTAATTACACAATAAGCATTTTACTTACTCTACATAATTTTTGATATGTCATCAGAATTTAAAAGGGGAGAACTCATAGAAATTTCGAATTTCTGTCACTCAAGTTTAAATTCTAATATTTCGTATTACCCTCAATGTAGAAATGTTAGGAGAAGTTAAAATGTGTTTAGGAGCTTAGGAAATCCCTCACTAGCTATTTAAAGTATATTAAATTAGAGTAGAGAAGTGAATGTAAAGAAGAAAATACGCCAAAAGTGTATTTTCTTAATAACCTTTGAAAGTTAAGGTCCTTAATACGATGAGATAAGATAGTTCAAGATGGAGTCAAGATGTCCCTACAAACTTAGTTTAAGAGGACTAGACTTTGACAACTTTGCTATATGAGTAAGAGAGGATAAAAATAATATTAAAAGAACAATTAGAGTTAGGGTAAATTAATAAAATGAACTTCAACTGCATTACAATCTCCAGATTGAATTTTATACTACAAAGGTCGATAAAGATGAAATTTTTAAGCAGAATTTCATATATAATAAATAAAACAGAGAAAACACAACAAAAACTTCTATTTGGCTGGTATTCATTAGTTTCTTACAATTCTTGCATCCTGTTTATTAAAAAAATCCTTAAAATAATTAGAAGTACAATTTTAAAATTTCTCTATAGGAGAGTAGTCTTTTTGATTAGTTTATGTTGAAAGTCGTTTTGAAATACAATATAATACCTAATGTGTGTGTGTGTGTGAAAAGGTAGTACAATCAATCAATAAATAATTATAACTTATAATACTAATTCCAAATATTCTTTTAAAAATAAATAAAGAGAAATATATAAATATTTTAAATTGGATTTAGCTAGAAAGGAACTAAATTAAAATCTTATTAAATTCCAAATAAAATGACATGGCTATTTTCGTCTCTCTTTTTTTTGCATCTATTTATATTCATTTTCAGTGAATTATATGTTGTAATTTATTGCTGAAAGCATTACTTCTTTCAAAGCCAACTAAACTTCTAATACATGAATACGCTAGTTTTTGTGTAAATTTTGTGCTAAAAAATATATGACGGAGAATTTTGCTAAGTATATATGTACTCTTTTTTTAGTATATATATATATATATAATATATATATATATATATATATATATATATATATATATATATATATATATATATATATATATATATATACATGTACTATATATTTCCTATTTAAGAACTTGAATTTGAAAACACGAGTTAGCTTAATTATAAAGCCTTTATACTTTAAAATAAATGATGCCTTTAGACGATATATTTTTTTTTAAATTCCATTCGCCACCAAAAGGAGAGATCATTTTTTCTGTACGAATAACTATAATTTGTTAACTTCAAACGCGAATGCATCTTATTTATATGTTTTTCAAGTTTTATTTTGTTATGAACTGTGTTATTCGATATAATGCCTGAACATAGTGAGGGAATAGAGAATTAATCTGAAATTGTCTTGTAACAAAAATATTTTTAAACCAGGTAAATTTAAAAAGATGGCCATATCTTTTTGCTACAGAATTTTGGTATTATAGTAAGAGAGCTTATCTGAATATTTCTAATGTAAGTTTGTGTTATCAATACTGATGTTATTATTAACTATAATAATAAAATTATCTTGTAAATAGTTTATATCTTTTTCCAATGGTATTTTAGTTACATAGTTTCTATTATGAGAGAAATCTTATGATCATTAGCTAGTTAATTAATATATAAAATAAAGATGTGCTGTAATGTTTATACAATACCAATTGTTGCTGGTAAAAAAAAAATTATGTTAAGTTTTTTTTTTTTCCCGTAAGATGATATTAAAATTAAGGTAGTACCTATTTTATTTATTTTTCAATTGCTTTGTTTCATGATATCTGAATTGTTTATTTCATCATTAATTTTAACAGTATTTTTCATTTGATTAATTTGAGTAAAATTTTCTTTGATCAAATATAAGGCTTTTGTTATTCTAAATTTCAATTAATTTGTGTTTACTTATTTAATTAAAAACGAATTTCTAAAGGTACATACATATCACATTCATGACAAAAATTAATTAAAAAAAATAAGAAAAACAAATAAATCAAAAGTGTATAAAAAAAAAAAAATAGGTGGTAATATTTTATCGATATTGTTTACTTAAAAGTTTTTTTTTCTTTTCTTTTTGTTTAAATTCATTATAAACTTAATCAATGCATTTCATGACAGAAAGCATTACTACTTGACTACTCATAATGATATAGAAAAAGGTCTTCAAATTTATACATTCAGAATATTGTGCAATCTAAAATTATTATTGAAATTTAAAATATATCGGCTTCAACCTAAAGAAATGCGCCAATACAATTTGCTACTTATTAGAAACCATAAATTATACTAAAAATATTTAGATCCAGTGGCTTAGATGTAGCTTGCACGCTTCATAATCTAAGGTTGTGGGTTCAACCCCAGACTGGAGTCAATACATTTTAAGGACGGGAATTTCAAAGGCATACAAGTCATATGATTATGTGACATAAAAGATACCTTAAGTATCAATTTGGCTCTAGTATTCTCCGTAAAATTAAAACCTGGCAATATTTAGCATCCGACGAGAGCTAGAATTAAATACTAATTAAAGCTTCCAAATTTGGTAAAGAGGCCGCCACTAGATGGCGCCACCATGAAATGACTCATGTTCGGGGACTTGCCGTGTTTGCAAAGGCTAAGTTGCTAAACTCCAGCCCCTTTGCGAAAAAAAAGTTACCGAAATTTTGTTAGCTCAAAAGTTTCACAACAGAGCTACTTTTTAAATGTATTAGGCCAAAAAATATTAGTAGGAAATATACATCAATAATAAGTTTTTCAGAAGGATTTGTTAAATTTTCTTTTTTTTCCCCCTTTCCTTTCTAAATTTACCTTCCTTTGTATTTTATTAAACCCAATAATGAATCGAACTTAACCAACTGATTGAAGAATGTCAAACAATCTTCTTCGAAAAAAAAAAAAAAAAACCCCTCTTTTTTTTTTTTCATATGAATAAAAAATTCCATGTTCTATCTAATTAAAAAAACATCAATTTTTTTTCAAAAGTAAAAAATTTTGATTCAAAATTTTTTTTTTCATAAACTTGTGATATATCTGTAAAAATATAACAAACTTTTTGAAAAAGCAAACAAACAAATCCTGTAATTCAGTAAAAAAGACAATAAATGGACGGGGAAGCTTCAGGGAAATTATATTGGCGTAACATTATAAAAAACAAAAGGGGCTACCCGGGGGCAGACCTGGGAATTTTCCCAAAAAAATCAGGTGACGAAAATTGGAATTTTTTTGACCAAAAAAATTTTAAAAAAGTTTCGTGTTTTAGAAGTTAAGCTGGCTTCGGAAGAGTTGATCAATCGGCAGCAAGTAAAAAAAATAATTCAGGAAATTAAATAAAAATATATAAAAAAAAAAATTGAATGTAATTTTGCATTCCATTTTTTTATTTATTGTCAATTCAGGGGAAAAACGTCTACAAAAAAAACCTTTTTAATCTGCAGTTTAATCATTTCCTAGTTTTGCCCAAAAAACCCCTCGGCCTTGAAATACATTTCCCCTTGTTTTTGCCAGTTTTGCCCTTTTTAAAATGCAAACCAACAGATATTTTTAATAGGATTAAAAAAAAAAAATGTCTAAACTGGTTTCAAGGTAAGGTTTTTTGCATTTTTTTAGACCAGTGCTTCTCAAACTTTGAATACTTCTGACCCAAATTTCAGTCAAAATTTTCTTCGCCCCCCCCCTTAAACCCCCAATCAATAACAATGTATGCAATTCAATAGTAATGTTTTTTGTGGTAAATCTACTCCCAAATTTAATTACAAACCAAAACCTTTTATCAAGATAAGTTTTAAAATTTTTTTATACAATTTTATAAACGACAAGCCATTGGGTCACTTGTATTTGTTCCCCCTTGTTCTTAGCATGGTATTGTTAAACTGTTTATCAAATACAGTGAAAGGGTACTGAAAAACCTTTTAAAGCATATTATATCAGTGTAAATGGGGTTTTAATTTTATTATGTCGGGAATGTTTTTTTCTTTTGCTTCATTTCAGTAAATTAGTAATTTTTTTTAAATACAGTTTTTTTTTTTCAACTTTTCGATATGTTTGGGCCCCCCTTTTTTGGGATTAGCCCCGCCCCCCAAAGGCGCCCCCACAGTTTGAAAAACCAAGTTAAAATTATTTTAAGGGGAAATTTTCTTTTTATTAATCAGTGTACCACAAGTTACCCACACTATTTTTTTTTAAAATTTGGGGCCCTTTAAAAAGGAAGACAAAAAAATTTATTTTGAGAAAGGGCCCAAAAAAGAAAAAAATTTTGATATTGACTCAGAAATTTAGTCTAAAATTTCCCGTAAATGATTCTAGAAGTAGTGAAAAATTTGTTATCGGATTTTCTTGTGGTGTAGATCGAATTGATTAAAACAAATTTACAAATTAAAAAAAATAAACAAAAAAAAAGGGGGAAAAATAAAAAAAAAAAAAATTTTTTATTCCATCTTTTTGATACATTATTCTTGGGAAAGCTTCATTTTTACATCCCGAACCTAGAAGGAAAAATTTCATTTGAATTTTGCCTTGATATTTATCGATCCCTTTATTGAAAACTGGAGAGGTAAATGAGAAAAAAAAACAACCAAGGGCTTTTGCCCAGTTCTTTTCGATTGGGTAGAAAGAAAAAAAATTTTTTGAAGTAATTCCTCCCACCGCAAAAAATTTTAGACCAACAAGGCAAATTTTTTGTGTTGGTTGAAAAAAAAACGATTTTTGGGAAAAAGGGTGAAAAAAAAAACGATATTTTTGTCCCCTTTAGATGTTGGGCTCTCTTGTGTCCCTGTTTTTTAAAAATTTACCACACAAAAACAAATTTTGAGAGAAAATTAACTGTAAAAGGGACAATATTATATTTTTTTAAAATTTTAAAATAAATTTTGTTAAGATTCTTTTCAGGGTTTATCTTTTCTTGGGAAAAACCCCATTTTAAGGAAAAAAATGTTTTTTAATGAAAATAAAAATTAGCATTATTCTGTAAATTCAATATTTATTACATTTTGGCTACTGATTTTGTATATAATAAAATTTCATCTTAAAAAAAGTTTACAAAAATATGCTTGGTTTTACTTAATATGACAGAAAAAAAAACTGTTAAGTGGTTAATACCTTTTTTTAAATTTAGTTCCTCCCCTTTCCCAGGTGTTTATTAAAATCACCCTTAAAAAAAAGCAATATCATGACTTTTGGCAAAAAAACCTAAAAATTTGGCCCTTGATCAGGGGTTTTAGGACGACAGCTTGGGAGGAATCCCTCTCCCAAAATTTCCAACCCCTGCAATGGTAGGATAATGAGTCTTAACAGATTTAACGTTAATTAGTTCTTCTAAAAGGTTTGGGTGTTCCTCATAGAAAATAATAAAAAAAAATTTTTTAAACCATTTTAATAAATAATTTTTTCCCAAAAGTATGAGAAATCCTTTATAATTTTAAAAACATTTTCATAGAACAAAAAGTAATGAATGGTTTTCAAAAAAAAAAATTAAAAAGCAGAATTGAAGTTTTAAAATAAAATCCGTTTTGGGTTTTTTAGTTTTCAAATTTTACTTAAAGGGTTTAAATATAACTTAAGTAAAAATCATATTAATTTTTAAAAGGAATTTTTATCTGTGAAAAAAAGATATATAAATTTATGAGACCAGTTTTTAAAAAATCATTATGTAAAAGAACAAAATGTTCAGATATTTCTTCAACAGTTTCCCCGTTCTCGTAAGAAAAATAGAGATGAGCCCTAAAATTCCTTTTTTGCTTGCTTTTGGGTTTAAAACATTTAGTTTCTTTCCAAAATATAAAAAGGGGAAAAAATTCCATTGTAGGAAATTTGGAACTTACAAGCTTTTCAAACCCTTTATTTTAAAATAGTAATTTTCAAATTTTAAGGAGACCCCTTGGAAATAGGTAAAAACGCACAAAAGGGGAAAAATAAATTTAAAGAATTTTGGGGTAATTAGTTTGGGTGTAATTTTTTTAAGAAAAATTTTTAAAAAAATTTTTAAGTAAAAATTTTGCCAAAAAGAAATAGAAAAATTTTAAAAAAATTTTTCCTTCTTTTTAAAATTTTTATGAAACTAAATTGTTAAAACACCTTTTCCTAAGGTATCCGACTACGTTCAGAACCATAATTTTGCAAAAGCGTATAAATGGATAATATTTATGATATTTAGTGGCACTTAGATTAGAAAATGTATATAAAATTGTTTTAAGAATAGTATTGCAATAAAACATTATTTAAGTACAATATTTTGACAAAAAACGAACATAGAATGACCCATTTTCAAAATATTCTTCTTTTGTAAAAAATGCTTCTATTATAATAATATTTCGTATGCAATTATCTCAAACCTGTGTACAGAGGCTCAACTAGATTTTTTGAAATATATGACTTAGAAGTGCGTTTATCCATGTTTTACGACAACAAAGGGGAGAAATTTTGAGAAAAAAAAACGTCGATAATTATTTCAATGGGTTGTAACTCTGAAAATAATGTGAATGTTTCAAACATTATAGTTCAGCCTCTGTACAGAAGTCTGAGCTATATACAGGCAAAATATTATTATAATGGAAGCATTTTTCACAAAAGGAGAACATTTTGAAAAAAGGTTATTCCAAGTTAATTTTTTGCCGAAATATTGTATTTAATTAACTTTTTTTTTTTGTCAAAATGTCCTTAAAACAATTTTATACATGTACTCTAATCTAAGTGACACTAAATATCATGAAAATTATCCATTTATGACCTTTTTAAAATCACGGTTCCGAACGTAGTCGGAAACCTAGATTGCCCGTGGAAGTCATTTTGACCGCTTTTTGATTTCTAGAAAAAAAAATTACGTATATAATGACAAAACTTGTTAGACATTTTTAGAATACATTTTTTCCCCAGGTGAAGTAAATTTTTTTATTGTTAATATTTACTAATAACTTGTTATATGACCTTAAATAATATAAAAAGCATTAAAAACTAGTTTTTTTACACATTAGTTATTCTCTCACAATGTGGTGATTTTGATTGCTTTTGGGCAATATAGGTATATACTAAATTTCAGTCTTTCTAGTGCTAACAAATAATAAATTCCAATTCTGTTATTTAGTTGTACTGTTACTTTAGATGCAGAAGATCTTTTTCTATGCCTCGAAGAAGAATTTTTTTAAAGTTGCTACAAATGGTCATGTATTTTCTCAAACGAAGAATATAATTAAACTAATGGTGAAAAGAGTGCATAGCTACATATTATATTTCATGAAACATTCTACAAGGGATAAAAATAAAAATATTTAAAGTAAAAGTCAGTGAACAAAATAAGTAAAGATATTCCTTCTTATTCCATTTCAACCTGGAGATAAAAATAATAATTCAAATTCCCTGGTTTATGTAAATTTTATGAATTTATGCATTGAAGAACCCTAGATCAATAGAAACTGCTTATGCTGAGGTGTCTATTCAGTGAAAATAGAGGAATCTGCTAAACTGTAATTGACAAAATGTACATTGGAAACAATATTGAAAAAAAAAGCATTTAAAGTTGCACTTAAAATAAATGTAGTCTTTTGTTCAGTATTAAATTAAAGTGCACTAGAATTTACTACAAGCATGAAAAAAATTTTTATGTTGGAAAAAATCACATTGAAGATTGTTATATAGAAACGCAATTCAATATCAAATTCATTCTAATTGATATGCTATTATCTGCACAGAATTCAGAAATATAAATTAATATTTAACAATACATGGAACTGCGACAAAAGGCTTATGATTTAATAAAATACCTATAATTTTTTCTACACAAAAAGCTTATTATTTGTATATCAATATGCCTTTGAATCAAACAGACATATAGTCACTAATGAGAATAGATGTTTTATTAATCTGCAAACATTAAAACAAGATTTAAAATTATATTGTAATTATTGACCAAAAATGCTTTGAATAAATTTACAGAATGCTTAAAATGAATCCCAGTGGCTGAGTGGAGAGCATCGCGCTTCCCACGCTACGGGCCCCGAGGCTCAAAACCCCCTTGGGCAAGGTTGCCTCACCTTTCATCCTTCAGTGTGTTGATAAATGGACCGCTTTGTTTGAATAAGTACTGGGTTTTACGTCAAATTGACCACCTGATCGGAACATTTGCTTATGCTTCTAGGTCCAAGATCGTATACTGAGTTGGTTGCGTAGGCCTGACCCTCATGGGCAGTCGCGCAAATGTTAATGCTTAAATTTTTCAAAACAAATTCTAAATGGGATTTAAAATTTTAAATGGAGAAAGCAGTTTTATTACTATGCATAGTTTTCATTGCTGCAAACAATAAACAAGAGCTTTGGGTAGGGAAAAAAAAAAGGTGACTAATTATTTATTAGCATACAAGTTGAAGTTCCCGCGATCACTTTGGCGACATAGCACATAATGTTGAACCTTGTGATCTAGACCAAGATGTGCAAAGAAAGTTTTCCAATTACTCTGGGGGCGCGATAAAACCGAGGGGTGCGAACATTTGAAAAATAAAAGATTTAAAAATAATTAATTTACTGGAATGAATTAAAACAGAAATACTTTCAGGCATAAAAAAAAGCACTTTTACCTGATATAATTCATTGACGATTTAAGTCTTTCCTCTCAAAAATAAAAACTTCTTCAATACCTAATTAGCATCTTTATATAATCCTGTAATCAAATAAAAATATTTTTATTTGATTTGCTGTAATAACATGATGAGAAAATTTTTTATTCGTTTTTCTTTTAAATCTAACATACTACTCTTTCAGAGAAAAAACAAATCCCAGACCAGAATCGAAAAAATTTAGAAACATAAAAATTCATCACTGTGATTATTTTTGAAATACTGTACATTATAGCTGTAATCTGTTTTTCTGATAATCTGTTTGACCTAAGATTGGGTACAGTTAGTTATGACCCTCTTTTATGTATGTTTGTTTCTCATTTAGGAGTTTAGTAATGTATTTCTCTCTGTTGCGCTTTTCCATGCAAAAGAGTTTATGGTATTCCGGAAAAACCCTGAGAGTACTTTGAAGGATTACTTGGGAAGACTTATTTTTTTGAGGTATCTCAAACATATAAAAGCATAAGGAAAAAAGTTTTACACAATTTTTAGCAGTAACATACATATTATCATAATGAAATACACTTTTACCGGAAATGGTCGCCGGGGGCAACATATCAGGAAATCTTAATTCTGGGAAAAATTTTATTTGTTACCAAAGAAAAATTGAAAAGTTCTTGAAAGTAGGTAGTTTACTTTCTTAATTAAATTATTCACTGGAATCATGATTTGTATCCTGTACAATAAAATAATTATATATATATATATAAAAGGATTGGGTTGATTAATAATCCGCTCGACCGTATCTAGCGCCTGCTCGGTTTAAAAAATGAAATCTTTTCCTTTAAAAAATTTAAAAAAAATACAATTATTCTTCATCGGGAATTTTAAATTTTTGTTCATTATTTAACATCTATTCTAAATGCTAATTTGTGAGGCTTAAAAATTACAATTCGCTTAAAACTAATTATAATTTGAGCAATCATTTTAAAAAATCATTTTTCATTTTTGTAAACATTATCGCGCACTTGGATTTACTTCCTTACAATTCAGCTATTATATCAGAAATGTTTTATTTTTTATTAATGAACTCGTAAAAGAGCTTGACTTCAGCCGGTATATTTTTTTAATGTAAAATTTTGTCCCAAGAGATTTTAGTTAATTAATTTCAAATTAAGAACAAGTTTAATAAGTTTAAACGTTTTCCCATGGGCTTGTCTTGAAAAAGAAATTTTTTTATAAGGAATGCTTATGATTAGAAATTACCCCTTTTTTTTCTTTTCTATATTTAGTGATATCATATTTTGCCTTCTAAGCAGCCACCGATTTTGCAATATATTCAATTTAAAATTAGAGAAAGGAAAAAAAAACATAATAATTATCCTATTAATTTTTTTTTTTAAAGTAACATACAAAAATTTAATACTTATGTTATTAACTTTATGGTTTATAATTAAACGGGTAGCTTTAGCGTCAAAAGGGTTTTTATTGCCAGACTTTTAAAAGTTTAAAGGGGGCGCGACAAAAGGATTGAAAAGGGGGGGGGTTGAAAGTTTGGAAAAACCCACTTAAATTAAAAAGTATTTCTAGTAAATGACGTAAAACTAACAAAATTAAAAAAACATCAAAGAAAAGGGACAGAAACATACGATGTATTTTTTAAACCCTTTCAAATGTACTACTAGTATAATATATACTTAATATATGAGAACTCAATAAAGAAGCATCAAAGTTATAAACTAAGCTTCAATGTTAAAATGAGATTTCAAAATAAAATAAATAAAAAATGCTTTTTTTACAATTCATATTTACTTGATTTTTCATGAATAAAAAAATTTTACTAACTTATTAAAAAAAATACATTTAGGTATGGAAAAAAATTGGTTTGGGTTCTATTTTGGATGGGAAATTTACATTGCACTGATATGCATCAACTCATATTTACTGATGTGAATAAATCAAAACAGAACTCATTCTAAATTTATGATTTCATTCAAATTTCATTCAAAAGTCATTCTTTTTTCATTTCATGAATATATTCAATTGATAGCTCTGAATGTCAATTTCGTAAGAAGGAAAAATTCTCACACCATACTTTTCAACAAAAAAATATTATTTCTTCTAAGTAAAATTAGCGATTGCTTTTCAAATTTCCTAATAATATTGTTGATTATGATTAAAAAAAATTTACATCAACAATCTTTTTTTATTACTTTAACGGAATTCATTTTTTTTCATTTGTATTTTGGTATTGTGTGTGCTTATGGTAATTTAATGAATTTATTTCCTGATATTCTTTTTTTTATTATTGAAAACCAAAATTGTCATCGCTTATAAAAAAATATTTCATACTTCAAAAAAAGGGCCCATTTTTCCCTTTTGTAACTACAACGTGTTAAAAAAACATGTTTAAAGGGGGTAATTTGGGGTTTTTTTTTTCAAAAAAATTTAAAAGTGCGTTCAAATAGTGGTTTCTTCGTGAAACAATATTTATTTTGCACCCTATATATTTTTTTAACATTCTGTTTATGATAAATACCTTTTAAAATATTAAAAAGTGCCCAGTAGTTTAAAAAAAATATATAAAAATTTTTGGAAAACCGGGGCCTATTCTTTTAATTCAATGAAAGATCCCTATTTTAGTGATCAATAATATTTTTAACTGAGTTTCAGATAATATTTTTTGCGTCAACTACATATGCTATTTTGGCAATATTAAGTGTTGAGTAAGACGAACTACTATATTTTGATTGTGTAGCTTTTTTTAACCCTATTTTTCAAAAAAATATTTTTAATGGAAATATATACATCAGTAAAAACAATATTATATTAAAAAAGTTAGATTTTCTTCATATTTATTATGTAAATGAGTATAACGTTAACATTTTTGAAAACAAATCGCCTTTAAATAAATGCATCTATTTTTTACTAATTCTATTCATGATAACCAATTTTAAATAAATACATAAGCAATTAAATAAAAGTGAAAATAAATATGTTGCATTAAATATAACATGCGTCAGTAAAAAACAACGAATTCACTATTTACATTCACGTATTAAACTTTTCTTGCCACTGTAAAACAGCATTTTAATACTGAGATTTAAAGATAGTATTTTTTTAGCACATGTTCTAGGGAAGTTTATATTTAAGCCCTTTGATAATATGCACCTTTGCGGGGAAAAATTTTTTAAGGAAAAAAAAACGTTTAAATCAAAGCCCCTGCTTCCTTTTTGATTGTTCATCTATTCAGGAGGCACCTGTGGAGTATTATTATCTAGGGAAAAAATATAAGCAAACTTCCTTTGGGAAAAAACATCCTTTTCCCACAACGGTGTTTTTTTTTTTTTTTGTTTTCTGGAGAAAAGATTAAAGACAGGGAACAGGAAACTGACTGAGAAATTGTAGTCTGGGAAAAAATTTTACATTTTTTTTAAGATAAGAAAAGAAATGGTTGGGATGTATTTTTTTTTTCTTTCGGTTCAAAACCAACATTTAAAGAATAAATGTGCTTCGGTTTCCATCTCATAATGCATTTTAATAAATGTAAGCCTGTAAACTCTGTATAACCAGTGTTGTCATACAATTAATTTATTATTTGAAGTAAGGTGTGTGTTGCTTAAAGTATAAATTCTATCAAAATTTTATTCAAACTGACAAAAATATTATTTTTAAGTATTGTATAAAAATCATAGTGTTACGAAATTCGTGTAAATTAGGTAAATAATTTGTGAATTTGGATGTGTAATGTATTTATATTGCTCTATGTTATATTTACTTTATGTTAAAATTGTAATATTCGCAAGCAACGTCGTCCCTTACGTTACAATAGCGATTAAATGGGAATTAGGTGAAATCTTGGTGATAGAGCCAAGTTGGCATAATTTTTGGCTAGTTCGAGACCGTATGGATTATTCTTCAAAAATTTGTGGGGAGATCCCTTTTAAATTTTAAATCTATGGCGGGATCTTTTTTAAAAGGGCCCTTTTTAAGGCCATAATAATTTAAAACGCCCCACCGAAATCAGTATTGTTTTGACCAGCGATTAGTAGTTTTGCATTAACCGCGAAAAGACGACTAGAGATTGACAAGCGTTGCTTGGGAATAATCTTTTACATATGTGTATTTCAGGCACTGATAGTTGTATCTGAGTGATGTAGAAGGTGTGTAGTAGAATCTTCTGACATTTATTCTGCGAATTTTGCTGCTGAATCCTGTATTTTAAGGATTGTTTTTCTACAGTAAATTCTCATCGCTCTTAATGAACTGTCTTGTTCTTTGCGACTTATTTGTATAAAAAATCCTTGAACTCCGATCAACATAACAATATCGTTAAATTTTTGTTAGATCAATAATGGAAACACATAAAATTTTCACTCTGTATATAAAAAAATTTCATATATTTCAGGGTACACATGACTCATTAATTTCTCTCTATTGAATTAAATTACATTATATTTATTTTTAATATTTTATAGATCAAAAGAGATTAGAATCTAAGATTAATAACGTTATATTTATTTGAAAATTATATTTCCAAATAAACATTTGGCTGTATACATAAAATCATAAAAGTATGTTTTTTTTCATATTTGAAATTTTTTGTAACGTTTCAAAGGCAAACAAGAGTTTGTCAAAAATATAAATATATGAATGGGATACTACCTTTTAACAGCGCAACAACATGAACTAATAAAGAAATACTAACACTACTTAAAATTAAAAACTATGTGAAAAATCAAACCAATTTAGCCTCAAAATACAGAAAAAGCATAAAATTCGGTTATTTTAGATAAATGATTTACAACATCGGAAGAAAAATATCACTCTAAATATGAATAAAAATAAAATTGTGCTGCTAAAATTAAAACAACTTTTAAAAGAATACATTTTACGATGATATACTTTTGAAAAACGATTATAATCCCACCCAAAGGAATGAATAAGCGAAAAAAATACCACGTTAATTAAATATTACAGAAAAAAGCCACAATCCCCTTCCAACTGTAAAACTAAAGGAAGAATAAACTGTTGCGTTCAGATATAGAAAAGGCGTCATATTGCACGAACTTTGAAAAGTCACTTAAGAATAGAACGTCTAAATATTCTAAAATAATTTTTCAATTCCAACTATTAACTCACACACTCTATTTCTCTCTCTCATATATATTTTATTTATTTATCTTGGTGGAATTTTCAATCGTTAATAAAATGTATTGCAAAGCGTTCAATTGAGCTGAAATTTTACATACATTATTATTTAGGATGACAATACAGTAAGTTAATCATAATTAATAAAAATAATTGATTAAAACTAATTATTCAAAAAAATTACAAATTCAGCCACGTTGGCATCATTTTTGGCGACTTAGTGACTCTTTTGGAGACTTGTGTCAAAATTTTGAAAGATTTTTTTTTTTCACGTTTAAAAGCATTCATTTGAATTGAAATTTTATATAAAATAATATAATCTAAAATAAAAATTCTTTGTTGATCTAAGTAGGAATTGTCTTATTTTTTTTTATTTTTTTTTATGTTACTTGTTAAAAATAATCTCGTCAAAGTTCACATCTTTTGAACACATAATTATAACATGTCAAATTTCATGCGTCTGAGATGTCATATTTCTGAGTTAATTCCCCCACACATGAACTCTATACCTGATTACCACTAGACAGGAGCACCCAACCAGTATAGTGGAGAGTGGCGTTGACTACTGTTCTGTAGGGCCTACGTTTAATTTCCGGAGAAAAGCATGGATGCTTAAAAATGTGAGGCACCTGTTTGGTATAGGGTTTCTTTAAATAACCTGTGATAGCCTACCACTTGGGGAGGCCTTCATCTACTCGACCTAAATCTGTAGGGGGTAAAGATTGATGGCCGGGTAGCCATGAGAAATCTAATTTATTATTATCATATACACAATAATCAAATACATGCTTTCTATAGATGGAAAATCAAGAGTGATATATCGTGGCTCAAAATCTTATGTGAATAAGCGTATGAAATCCTAATCACTTAACTTTTCTTAAAGTTATTCTATGAATCCTAATTTCCTTAAGATACTTAGATATATAGAAATATAAAATCCAAAATTTATCAGACATATCAAGAATTTATTTAGAAACATTACAGTTATTGAACAGTCAATCTAAAAGGCAATACTTATTATCTCATAATTTTGACTGTACGACTACTTAATAATCAATATTTGACGAAGAAAATATATTGTGATCAATCTGTTTTGTATTTAAAGAAATGTTAATTTAAGAAAAACTACTTTTCATTGTACTACAAGTAGTGTAAAAAAATCATTAAAGTTAATAATAACTTGATAAAAATTTTACTAAATCATTAGAACTGAGAAAATATTAAATTTTTATTTAGTCTTTATTTTTTACGAGCCACTTTAATGCGTGGCTAATTAATATATTTTTAAAAATATTTCTGGAACTAATACCTCAAATTCGAATGAAATCGAATGAGGTAATCTCACCAATCTTTACTTTATTCTGAAAATAAGGGCATCAATTGATGATTTTAATTTAAAAGTGATAACATATGTATATAATTTTTTTTAAGTATTTCACATATTTTCTTTCTTTTATTCATTTACAAAAAGTTTAACATTGTTCAGTTGCGATGCAAATTACGATTATTTTAATACATGGGATTTTGAAATGGGACAAATTTGAAAACATCAGAAATTTTTATGATTTATTAATGGACAAAGGACGAACACATGACTACACGAATGCAAAAATCGACATATATACTACACAAAGAAATATTACAACGTATTAATTACAGTAGTTCAAAACGTCCTCGTTTTAAACAGGATCAGAAAGGGTTCTCTTAACCAACTAAATTAGCAAGAACTCAGACCAATAAAGTCTCATTGTCTTATCGCAGTCAGCACAGATTCCGATACCAACTGACTTGACCTTTCTCTCAAATGTCACTTAAATAGCCTCATCTAAATTCCCAGTACAAATGATCCCAGAAGCTTCTCGAGGTTTCTTTGGTTATATTGTTTTTACCATAGCTGTTACCAAGTACGGAAAGGTCAACAACTTGGTAATCCTGGTCACACTGTCTAGGGTTGCAACAATCTCTTTTCACTTTCATGCTGTGAAGGGAACTTGTCGCGATCTCGCGTTCGCTAGTGAGTTATGATATACAGAATAATCAGCCATTATTATCAAATCAGTAACTTTTTTATCTGCCAATTTAGTATTAAGATATTTCATAAACTGAGGGTGTTGTCAACTAAATCGCTAACCAAAATTTCTAGGACAAGTAATTACGTCACTTATGTGCTTGAGATCTGATGTAACTGCACTGGACGGGTCTGGACCAGTATAACTGGATATCCCGGACTTAAATTTCTCTTCACAAGCTCCAAATACTTTGGATATTAGCTTTGATAATATTTCTTCAATAGCAGCCTAACGACTAACTCCTACACTCCCTCGTTAGAATTTAAATATAAATCACATTTTTCTGCGGGAAGCGATTTTATAAACATACCACAATTAAGAAATATTTTTCCCCAGAGGATTAGTCATAGGACCGGATAGGACCCGTTACAAACTTTCCCTGTAAATTCAATTTTGCTTACAAGCAATGTATCACTGCAAGGTAAACTACCTACTTGTGTGACGTGTTTCAGTATTATTTTTAATATAAGTATAATATTCCTTCATTAATTTATTTAAAATAGGAATACATTTTATTTGGAAGTTGATAAAAGAAATTTTTAGCAAACAAATTTTGTAAAACGTTAATTTTTAATCCAGATACGCTTAGAAAAATAATTTAAGTTTGCTTAGAATAATGAAAGGTGTAAAAAATAGACAATTAGAAACCTGGATTCATAATAAAATCAATTTTATGCGTAAAATATTTTTTTATTATAAAAATAATATTAAAGAAGATTTGTTTTTTAAAAAACCTAAACAAGGAAGAAAAGTTTCTAAAAATTTCCTGAATCCTAAAAATATCTATGCTTTATTACGGTTATTCCAGAAATATTCCTGATTTCTTAATTAAAAGTTTTAAGCTGACAAGCTGACTTGATTTACATTTTTTTTTATGATGTACAAAGTTTGCTCAGTAAGAATAAATAAGATTAAGCAAATATTGAACTTATGTATTTTGCAGTGTTTTTCACACTTTTAATTTAAGTGAAAATGAAAGTTTCCTAATCATGATATTATTAATTACATATATAAAACAAGTTATATATGTAACACTATCTTCACTATATATTTTTATAGGAATTAATTTTTTTTAAGGAATTAAATTTATGCACTCTAATTTATTTTCTTGAAAGCTATTAAATTATAACAGTAGCAAGTTTCTGCAAGAAGTAAATCCCTTTATTCTGAAACAGGCTGTTGTTGTTGCCATATGTTTTTATCGTTCGATACATATAAAATACGATTGGAAGAACAGAAACATACAATACAAACAGATGAATATAGACATTCATTACAATGAGGATCCCAGGATATAACAGAAGGGATGTGCTGCTTTCCATTCGAGACGGGAATCCATTTCAGGAAAAAGTCCAACTTCTTTTACCGAAGAATATACAACCATGCCTTACTCGGGATTTTAACCCGAACCCATTCGGTTACAAGCCGAGGGTCATTTTCACCATACTGACTGGGCGGCAAAAAGGGTGTTATCAAACATGCTCGGTTTGGTAAAAAAAAGTATAAATAATAAAGTTATGTACTATTTTTTTTTTTTCAATTGAGGAAATAATGTTAGATTTTCCACAATTCAAACGCTTTAATGACTTTGATTGGAGTACTTCCGATATTTAAAATTTACACGAATTCAGAACACACGAAGAAACAAATACGAAGTAAGAAAATCGGTTTTTTTTGAAGTTTATAAAATGAGTTAATTTAATTAAAAAAAACAATTCATTAATCAACAAAATTTCTGTCCTGTATGAACCATGACTTTAATATGCATGCATTTTCGGATCTTTATTTTACCTTAAAAAAGTGGGTATAACACAATATTTATCTAAAGTTCAAACATGCTTGACTTCGAAACTTTTAATTAAATTTATAACATCACATGAATACCAATTTTACACAATTATTTCTCGAACATAACATTTTATATAACCTTTTGTATAACCATTTTGTAGTAATACTTTTCGAAATCTACCTTAACTATATTTGCGTGAACTGAATAGATGCATAAAGGTCAGATTTATGAAAGATATGCATGACATTTACAGATAAAATGAATAAAAATACTGTGTTGTGTCATGGTGAGACGGTGGAATCAGTACTTCTGAGTGTTGCCGCTACGAATTGCAATAACCATTGCTATACGTCTCAGTACTGAACCGACGATAATCCCACGATGCCTCTACATATTGTAAAGGTTAATGTGTTGTATAAAACGGTTAGAGTATATCGAGTCTGCCGCACTCCAGTCACCTACCAGATATGTTAATTGCTGATACATAAGAACAGACAGACCACATCAACAATGTATCTCTGGTAGCTGAGGAAATCTACATGCATACCACTCTCACTCTTTATGCAGTTGCGAAGTGGCAGCAGATAAACTGTGAAGGAATGAAGAACAACACACTCCAGAATATCAGATATATAAAATAGGGTGGTCAATGTACCAGCAAAGCGTCCTGGGGGGATGTTGCGAGAACAGAAAAGATAATAACAAATTATAATACTGGGTGCAGAATTCAGTAGTCAATGCATAAGGCAACAATTAATTTTACAGTGTCTCTATACTCTAATTAGATATTTTTGGTGTTGAAGACAGAAGTATGATTCGCGCGTATGCAAAGACCATGCCATGTTATTCGGTTATCTATGTTCGCTATTCAATGTAATAATGCAAACAAAAATGTATGTTTTTTACACAATAATAATCGCAATAATAGATGTCTTTTTGATTTCACTGTGCTGTGAACGGCGTAAAACAGTATATGCTGAAATCAATTGTTTTGCAATGAATTGTATATTTTTTGTGTTATTGCTCCTAATGTGCAAAGGAGTTAACAACTGCTATGAGCATAGTATATTTATCATCATGTGTAGTGGTGTGACATGGCTGCTGCAATCAACGCCGTCGGTCATTTATTTATTTCTTTATCCATTGATTACAGATGCCCATTATTGTATTGTTTCGTGTGGCACGAACACTGTTTCATCGTTCTCTTGGAGGAGTAAAACGCATTCTCTATACGCAAGAAATGACCGCGGTAGCAGAGTGATATAGGTATCGGATCGTGGCATGCCTTGTCACGAGTTCGAGACCAGTACCACTATAGACCCGCCGTGTATGGCAGAGATGCACTTTAAATCTGTCGAGAGCTGAAACGTCCCGGGTGTGGTGTGGTCGTTAGGAGAGGGGGGTGCCAGCTCAGGTGTCGTCTACGTCACTTGAACATGGTTCAAAATTACGTGGTCCGTCTCCAAAAGCCCTCGTGTAGCTGAACAGTACGACGTTAATATTCAATCAAACAATCAATACGCAAGAAATATAATAAGTTTTTCATATATGTTTACATTTTAAATGTTAAAAAAAATCTTGATTATATAAAGGGTGGTCCCAGAAGTACCTGACTCAACACACAAATTTTGGAAAAATGAATTTATTTTTCAACGTAACCTCATTTCAGATCTATACATTTTCCCCGGCGATGTTCAATAAGTTCTATACCCTTATTATACAATAAGAACTGTCTTGTGTGCCTCGAAATAGCCATTAACTGCCGACATCACTTCGTCATCGTTGCAAAATATTTGACCACTGAGCCATTTTTTCAAGTATGAGAATAGAAAATATCCGAGGGGGCTAAATCTGGCGCATAGGGTACATGGGTAGCAATTCAAACTTTAATTCATCAATTTTGATCCTTGTAATAACAGATTTGTGACCAGGTGCATTGTGTCTTGACGAAACAACGCTTTTAGCCAAATGCGGCCGATTTTGCTTCATTTCTTTGATCAAACGTTGCAATAATTTCATACAATACTCACCGTTGCTAGTCTTTCCTTTTTCAAGATAGTCAAGGAAAAGTATCCTTCGTATATCCCTAAAACCCGACGCCATGACCTTACCTGTAGATAGAATCCTGCCTGCTTCGTTGATAATCAAGAATTTTTACCATTTAAGAAGTGTTTCTTTGATCAAAGGAAGTAACTAGAATTTAATTTGCGAAAGAAATAAAACAAAGTATTATTGCAAGTATTATATCAACGTGTTATACAGAAAATAATGTATTATTTCCAAAACTTTCCTACGGAAAGCTTTATTTTAATAGAAATGACTTAGCCTTTTATTTACCGACGGTACTTATGAGTAACACTCACTTAAAATTACGTAGACTAAATATTTTTACGAATATTCTGACGATATACTTGGCAGGAATATTCTTCTAAATCAATTATTTCAAGATATATGGCAACATGGGTCCTATCATAAATATTTTAGAGTGGAATGCGAATAGTTTTATAGCAGAAGTTGTATATTAATGAAGATCTTAGAAAATGATTTGACTATTTATTTTAAGAGAACAGCGAATATAATTGATTTTATATACGGTTGAATAACTTTGTATACAGTACACTGGATGTTAGGGCAACAGTTTCTTCGTCCGTGTAGCTTATTGTTGTTGTTTTTTGTTGAGTTGAAGAGTCACCACTAGAATGCAATAGACTTGTGCCTTTTTTTTGGCACTTCTTTTCAGCTTAACTTATGTTTTATTTTTTTATTTTAACGTTTTCAAAAACTTTTGAGTTTTGAATCTGAGTTTCTTTTCTTTTGTCACACAATTAAATTAAATATCTATTTTCATTTTCATTTCAAAATTAACACTATTTTAATTTCTTTACGTGTATATATATATATAACAGATTTATCAATAATAGAATATTTTTAACGTGCTATTATTATTATTCCTTTTCTTAGAATGATGCTCAGTCTTCAAGATGATTTATTGCAGAACCTACCATGTACTAACAGATGATGTTTTATAGATGACTAGGTCCCAGCTAATAATCTACTGGAATTTTCATTACATTCGTTCATCATTTCTTACCCCTAGATGTAGTGCCTTAAAAATATTCAGTCGAAGCCACACTCAAAATGCCCAACGTGTAATGAGTTTTGTGTATTAATGAAAAGAAAAAATGTTTCTTTAAATATCATCAAATTAAGTTTATGAGTAAAAGTTCTTTTATGTGTAAAAAGTAAATAAGTCTTAAAAATTTAAATAATCTTTAAAAACAAATTTTTTGTGATGTAAAATATTAGTGTTCTGTGGTTATTTAGCATTTTCAGAGTTAAAACTGATTTAAAATGTTATTCGGTCATTTCGTATTCTGACGTGACATTTGTGGACTGACGGTATTTTAAAGTACCAATTTAATGAATAAGCTCTAATGGATTAAGCTTTCCAAAGTTGAATATTCATTTATGTATATCCCTTAATTTTCAATGTAGTGATTAAAAAAATATTGCATGAAAAAATTGTGTCTAGTAAATCATAATGCGATAGCTAAGTGGTTAAGATGAGTTTCACACTGTACAATATTAATTTATTTATGATCGAAATCAAATATTTTTGAAATGAAGTTATATAAATATTTCATAAAAATCCTAATTTTCAAATTATTTTTTTTTCTGAAAACATTGGGAATGGACTTAAAATTAACGTTTCAACTTACATTAATACTTTTAAACAAATGCAGTTATTTCCTCTTTTTTAACTTCTGAGTTTTTCATGTCTTTGATTTTGTATGAGTATTTAATGCTTTATAAAAAAGTATACATACATATCAGTGTTGTCCAACCTTATTTATCGCAGTGGACCAGTTTTAGTTTGATAATTTTTTCCGCTGCCCGCTGAGGGGGAGGAGAAACATCGTATTTAAACATGCCTTCTGAATAAAATACTTCACCAAAAAAGTAAATATAAAGTTATTTATCATGAAATTTCAAGAAATTTACATAACATTTCACAATTACCTGAGAGAAATACACCACAGCAAATGAAATTGAAATAACTTAATGTTCCCTATTTGCCGCTCGGTACTATAGGATCCACGAACCAGCACGAGGACAACTGATACATATTATTTTTTCTTATGAAAAAAAATTATTAACTTATATATATTTGAATTTAGAACATGAAATTATGCTACAAATATAAAAATATATTTTAATTCTTTGAAATAAATTAAAAACTTAACTCCAAGACTTTGTTTCAAAATTAAATTCTAATTCTTACTCACAGAGTTTCCTCTTATTGTATTAGACAACAATGGAAATATAATGCTTGAAACCAAGTAATAAATATTTATAACTATACAGAAGACCGAGAATATTTCGCGCGTCAATTACACAAAATATTAAGTATAAAATATTCTGTTTCATCGGCACATTTCTTCGCAATTTGCTTTTGCACATGCATCTTCCACTAGTATTTTATTCGATTTAATGAGATTTCTACTTATTGTTTGAAAGACCATTGCAAATCCTACGGCCTCTTTTCGATTCAATTAGGATAGGGAGAGCTCTCTCTGTAAAATGTTACTCGCCGGCATAACTAGCAGAAACTGAACAGTCGGAACAGGACTTGTAACTGAATTTAAAATACTGGCCCTGCTATTCGCGCCTCCAGGCCTTATTTGGGAAAGTTTCACTTTGATGTTCCGCTACTGGTGGACATAGCATATAGAAAGTCCACTTGTCGGACATATTTGGCCACTTAATGATGATAGTACATTTTATAAAAAAATGGTACTTAAATGTCTTTCTTAGAAGACAAAATCTTTATTTAATTAAATCACTGTTTTATTTGTTAGTAAATAAATTGTTCACTTTAACAATAAATTGCTTAGTAAGGTCACTTCATGCAGGAGTTTCTGTATTTCAATAATGTTGTAAAGGACAATTGTAAGTAATATTTTCAAAATACAAGTCGTACAATGGCCAATATTTTTATGCATTAATTGCATTTCTGTTATTAATTTAATTATATCATTTTTACCAATTTTGATTAGTGTTTTTAAAAGAAAATCATGGGTGAAGTAATATGGGAAAAGCTTCCAAAAGACGACAATTCATGTAGCATTTTAAACTTTACATCTTGTTTGAATAGCTTTTTTGATATACACGCACAAAATCGCTTATTAAAATATTTATTTATAGCATATTAATTTGTGTAAATGTTCAAAAAAATGAGATATGTAGAATTTTCAAAAATGTTCCTAGTGTACAGTAACTTAAAGTTCTGAGAAATCGAAATTGAAATTAGACACGTTTAGCTTTAAGTAGTGAGTACTAGCAGCATAGTTTAAATTGCTAAAATATGTCTAATTTAAGAAAAAGGAAAATTCAAACTATATTAGCCTCCGGGAGAGTAATAGTTTATTTTTAACTATAAATAAAAGAAAAAAAACAGTTAATATGCTGATTGTTGTGAAGAGATCTATTTAACTTCAGTTTATCTGATATACTTAAAGTAAATAATATTTCTCATTCTATTTAGTATGCTACAAAGCAAAATAAGTTTACTAGGGATATAGTTGTTTAGTTAGTAAACTAAAACTACCATAAACGTGTCATTAAAGATATAAAAAATATTTAATATTAACCGTACACTATATTATATTTCTTTTTATTAAACTAAATTCATAAATTTATATTTTATTGTTCAATGGATTGATAAAATTATAGATAAAGCATTAATATGTTCAAAAAAAGTTCAAAATGGGTGTGAACCAATCCTCTAAATACTAAAGTCCTACACATACAAAAATCAACACAGAAAAAGTACGTTATTTATACAATCTTAAGAAAAATTGACATTTAATGTGGTATTGGTTTAAAGTTGAATACTGTTGAAAAATAGTAAGGTAAAATACAAACTTTCTTAATGTAAATGCATATTTTTTCCCCAGAAATAAATTATTTTAAATATCTATGTAAAATGTTTTAAATAAAAACTTCTGAGATGCAATATTTTTTTTCGTTATAAGTAGAGAAGAAAAGCAAATATATATAATATACCTAATAAAATCCCAGAGAAGGTTTAAACTAAAATTACATAAGTACTAACTTTGGTAAGTTTATTGATATAATTCACAATATTATCTGAATTATTACACAAAACTTAATATGCCCTAAACTGTGATTACTTTTTTATTAAAAATACAAATTTTGCAGAACGGTAATAATAAACAATTATTGGGCAAAAATACCTTAAATTTTAAAATGATTCTAAGGCTTTTATAAAATCCTTAAAGATCTTAAAAATTTTATTAAGATTTCTTTAAACTATGTGTTCCCCATAAAATTTAAATTGATTTTAAAATATCAAATTCCTATTCATTGAAAGAATATTTGATTCTAAGCAAATTAAATTCCATGTACGGATCTCAATGAGCAAAATCAACTATTTTTCCTGTTTAATGAATACTTAAGATTTTGCATAAAATTATGAGCTACAACACAAAAAGTGTTGGACATGAACGCTTACAGTGTCCGAATTGAAATAAATAATATCAAAGTTTGCCCTATAATTCATACCTGGGTTCATTAATTTACATTACAATAACTATAAGGGAATATGTACATTTGTGTGCTTTTATTTTACGTTTTCTGAATGATAATTATGCATCTGTATATATATGCACACACATACAATGTATATATATATATCTATACATATATACTCCTACGTGGGTGTATTAGTTTGATTTTTAGAATTATAAAATACACTATTTGTAATATTATACTTACAATTAAATTTAAGAATATACAGTCGGCCTTCCATATAACGAAGTCGCTAAATTCCGTAAAAAAGTTCGTTGTATAGGTGTTTATCTTTCAATTTTCCTTATAAACCACATAAAACAAATTTTAAATTCATAAACACTATATATTAAAAAGTAATTATTCACACCTGTTTGTAAATTAATATATATTTGTTTCATATATCTTACCCATAAAAAAAAGGAAGAAAAACTACAAGAAATGATTCTTGACACTTTACACCTTTATCCACTTCCTGAAGAATTAAATTTTTTTTCTTTGCTGCTCAAGCCCTTTTGTTTTGACATTTTCGAGCTACAAGAAACGAAGTTACGAGTAGGATTTATGGAGACTACAAATGAACGGAGACCAGCACAAGAACACGAGATTTCACTGAGAGTGAAAGGGGATATCCGAGGAGGTTTCCAGTGAATTGGACAATGATAGTTAAAGGTTCCACTTCTTGGATGAAATGCCCAGAATTCTATTGATCTCGGTGAGTTAGGCACCTAATAAAACCAGTTCAAGATTTATGAATATCATAAAATGTGCTAAACAGAGAATAACTCTAAGTGTACAGAAATACATCAAAAATGGGGAGAAAAAAATTGAATCACACAAGAGAAAAAGTTCGTTTTATAGAAAATGAACTTCGCTATTGGGACGTTATTTTACGAAAAAAACCGTGAAATAGTCTTGGTTCCAGGAAAAAGTTCGTTATATAGAAAATTTCGCAATATAGAGGTTCGTTACATGGAAGTTCAAATGTAAATTTATTAAACAAATCTTTCGGGAAATTCTTTCATGGGTAAAAAGTAGAAAATAAAAATGCGAAACAACTTAGTAACTCGTCTCCAGATACAATTTAATGAAGTACTCTCTATTCCTTTTTTACTATCTTCAAGTATTTTTTTTTTATGTGAAATTTTGCATATTGTTAGGTTACCAGTTCACGGACCGCTTTTGTAATAAACCGAGCCTTAATGCCACTTAAGACCATCCGTGTAGAAGGGTTGTGCACGTTAAATCAGTCGACAAGCTCAAAGTCCTCTGAAAGTCGAAATCAGGCTCAAAGACCTCCTGTTGGCAGATGGAGAAGGCGTACCAGCTCAAGTGTTGTCCACTTGTTTCTTTTTTGAGTGGCGTCAATATACACTCACTCTCTTACATATTGTACAAACATTTGATAGTCTGTTGAAATAGATATAACTTTGTTACTGAATATATAGTCTTTGCAAAATTTTCAATTCACTTCTACCTATTTCCTGAATCAAACATCTAAGACAAAGCACCTGAAATTTTCAATTGATTCAGTAATTTTTATAAGATACGGCATAGAAATAATTTGAATATTTTGTGTTTCTGAATTTATTATTCTTGCAAAATTTGTATTTCCCTTCTGCTTATTTAACGAATAAAAAAAATCTAAGACGCAATTTCCAGAAAGTAGCAGTTAGAATTCTGAATTATAAAAATATACTAAAAATTAATTTGCATAAAAATTAATTCTAAAATTATCTGACATAATATGTATCATTTTATTGAATTTAACTTAATTGTTTGGAAATTAAATAGAATAATTTTTTAATCATATATAGCCTGCAATTTCACTAAAGCTTTTTTTTTCAGTAATTTATATATATATATATATATATATATATATATATATATATATATATATACTATATATATATATATAAATATATTACTTAAAATTACTCATAAAAAAATTACAAACTGAGTTTAATACCGTAGACACATTGATTATAATATTTCTAAGAAAACATAACGATATTTTTTATTCAATTTTCGATGTAAACATTTCTTAAGCGTATGGACCTAATTTTGTCTACGTTGTTGAATTTTATTAGAAAACAAAAACAAAATACGAAAGTTAAAATAAATAATAAATATATAAGTTAAAACAAAATAAATCTTGTAAGATAGAGCGAAGAAAACAACAACGAAGGAAGGCTTAAAAGAAAGTTGTAATCAAATCATAACAATTACCTCATTAAAAGTCTTAACGAATAAGTTTTGTTATGTAAATTCATCTTCCTACTCTCTGTGGTTTCATTTTCGAATACATAAACTATATAACTGTATCACAAAATATAATAATGGTGCAAATAATCTAATATCTATATAATAAAGTCAGTTATAAAGTTTATAATTTTAATTACTTTTACCACTACTTTTTTTAAAAAAAAATAAACATTAATGAGACACAAATCAGTTTTACTAGACTTTTAATTATTATTAAGAGTTGCTTTACTTAGGTTAAAGTAGAAAAACGAGAAATGAAAAGGAAGAGAATGAAAGTAAATATTGGAACAAAAGGATTCGAGGGACCTAACGCTATAAGTAAGTATGTTTTTATATTTCTGTCGAACTAAGGCAACACGTGACGAGAAGCATCTGTGAACTAACCCCAATCTCTCCTAACTGCCTCATTACACCAACGGGGGAAGTATAAATCTCGTTAGATTTAAAATGCAACTATCCCCTCTACACGATGATTCTTCAGCGGCACTAGGCTCGAACTCATGACACCCCAGCCACGTATCCACTACTTTAAGCACTAGGCTACCGAAAAAAGAAACAAATAAATTTTTTTTTTAATGTGAATGGGAAGTCGAACGTTTAACAACTCTATATATTTCTGAATTCAAAAATATAAAGAAGAAAACATGAAAACTAAATTTAATTACAAAAAAAAGTCTAGTTATATAGATGATGCTCGTACATTTTGAGAAAAATGTGCACCATACAGATTTAAATTTTTTCATTTTTCATCATCCCCTGAAAATATTTCTAATTTTTCTATTTTTTAAGAAAGGAAGTTCAATTTTGTTATCACTAACAGCACTCTTTTCCCTCTTATTTCAATTTATAGAACATTGGTGTTTCAAAATTCATTCTGTAAAATGACCAAAGATGGCTTCTCTTGTATCTCGTCGTCTTCGATTTCTCACCCCCTGCGTCTTTTCCACCAGCCGGCGCTCAAAGAATCCGCTGACGTCGCATCATAATACCTTGAAAATTCGATCTTCCGATTCTCTCCTCCGCTAATCAAGCCTCGACCAGAGGTGTAGACATCCAATCCCTGCGGAGCTGACTGGCCTTCCATCATTTCTATCGGCCTCTTTAAATAACTCCGCCAATTTGTTGGCCCAAGCATGTAAGTTTCGTTTCGACTCCAGGGTAAACACCGACAGCAAATTTCTTCTTGATGCAACCCCCTTTTGTTTTCTTTCTGCAGAAAGCGTAATTAAAGACCATGTAGGACCGTGTGCGTGGCTGATCGGGAACTTAATGAACATGAGGTTTGTTAAAGAAGAAAAAAAATGGCTACTCTGCATAAAAAATGCGTTGTTTCGTTGAGGTTTTTTCCTCTTTTTAATGAACCCAGACGTTGTGGCTGAAATTACTGTTTGAATACTGTCTGTTTACTACAATTCGAAAAAGATGGTTGTAATTAGATATTAAAAGACTTTTGTGATGTTTTTGTTGTTGAAGAGGTAATTTGTTCTATCGACAAATGTTCCTTAAAAAAACAAAACAAGCACTAGGAGAAATTTATTAAGACGTAATTACGAAAAATACATAAATTTAATTAAAGTAAAATATTTTAATTTTACCCAAACAGCAGTTTTCATGCTTTTGTCATTTTTATTTAATATCTCGGGGTTCAATGTTATTTAAAATATTTCTAAAATAATCAGCGTATATATGTTTCGATAATAATATTTATTTTTAGTAACCTAAGAAAAATTCGAAAATTGATTTTGTTAACTGTTAATTTAAAAATTAAAATTGCTTTCAAGTATAAAAATGATGATAAACATTTTCATTTATTCTATAAATATGAATTTTTAAAATATAATTTTAAAATAATGGAATATTTTTACAGTTATTTTAACGTTTCTTCAATGTATTCGAATATATATTGAAATTAGAATTTTGTGCAGTGGATAACTATTTTTTATTCCATTCATTTAACACAGTTTTATTTAACTCCTCAAAAAAATTATAAAATGAAAAATGAACGAAGTGAATTGATTAAATAATGATAAAATAAAAGAAAGTTTGAAAAAAAATTCAAAATTTTTTAATGAAATGTATTTTATGTAACAAATATGTTAACCTTGCATTAAAAAATTACAAATGTGTATATGGATTAGGTTTGATTTTTTTTTTTTATGAATAATAAAATGTTCTCAAAAAATAATAAACTACATCAGTTTTAAACAAGTTATCGATTATATAAACTCCCATGCATAGTTAATTTTGTAGACTACATATAATACCTTTCTAAACAATGAATGTTTATGAAACCATTTTAATAAAAAAATATAATGCCTTTATAGTTGTTTTATTCACGTTGCACTAGAAGCGTAAAGAACATCACTAAGATTATCATAATTTTGAATTACGGTATAGGCCTTGTCCACTCTTCTAACTTCCACACTGAGTCTTTGAGTTCTGGCATATATAAAATTAAGGTATCCGACTACGTTCGGAACCGTGATTTTGCAAAAGAGTATAAATGGATAATATTTATGATATTTCGCATCACTTAGATTAGAAAATGTATATAAAATTTTTTTAAGAATTTTTATTGAAAAAAAATTTTTTTGGACAATATTTTGTTAAAAAGGAAATAGAATTTTTACATTTTCAAAATTTTTCTTTTGTGAAAATGTTTCTATTATAAAAAGTTTGCCTGTATATACCCTTGGGACCTCTGTAAAAAAGGTTTTAACTAGAATTTTTATATATATATTATCTTTTATATATTGGGATTTATCCATCTTTTCCCACAAAAGGGGGAGAAATTTTAAAAAAAAATACGCCGATGATTATTTCAATTGGTTGAAACCCTTTTGAAAATAATGTTAATTGTTTTAAAAAAAAAAATAAAAAAAGTTCAGATTTTTTGAAGAAGTTTTACTTTATGTAAGCAAAATATTTTTATTTTTAGAAGTTTTTTTTAAAAAGGAGAACATTTTGTAAAAAAAAAGGTTATTCTAATTTAAATTTTTTTTGCCAAATTATTGTATTTAAAAAATTTTTTTTTATGAAAATGTTTTTAAAAAAATTTTTTTAAAATGTATTCAAATCTAAGGGAAAAAATACCCTTTAAAAATTATCCATTTATGAATTTTTTTAAAATCCCGGCCGGGAACGTAGTTTTTTAAAAATTTTTTGAATGACGAAATTTGAAATCTGGGACCCCCTTCCCGATATGAGTTTATTTCTTTTCCCCCAAAAAGGGCCAATAGTTAAAACTTACGGAATTTTTAAATTTCCTTTTATTTTAAGGCTTACAATTTAAATTTAAAATAAAAAAGTATTTAACCCACGTGGAGTAAGGCTTGAGTACGTTTATGGAGAACCAATGGGTGTGTAAATTTAAACCCCTTTGGGAAAGGGTACGCAAAATTTTCCAAATAATGAAATATTTTTTTTTAAAAATTTAATTGTAAAATTAAAAGTTGCAAAAATGTACGGAAATAAAGGAGTTCTTCCCCACTCCTATATCGTTACTGCCTGTTTTTTTAAATTTCTACCATTAGCCTTTTAAAAATCCTATATATTTCTTTCTTTATTTATTTATTTATATTGGTGAAATTTTCAATCGTTAATAAAATACATTTTAAAGTGCTCAATTTATTTGAAATTTTATATGCAGGATTATTTTGGATGACAATACAATATAATATAATAATAGTTAATAAAAATTAATTGATTAAAACTAATTATTTTAAAGAATTACAAATACAAAACCTGTTGGCATCATTTTTTTGGGGATTGACCCTTTTTCGACCTTTTGAAAAAATTTTTTGGGGAAAAATTTTTTTTTTTCCCCCCCCCTTAAAAAAATTCCCGGAATTGGGAAATTATAAACACAAAGTTTTGGGGTGACAAAAAAAATACCCTTTAAAAGATAATTTAAAAATAAAAACTGCCACTTTTTAATGGGACCTTTTCCCATGTTGTCAATTTTTTAGTTAATTAAAATATTTTTAAAAAAAGAAAAAAAAATTTTCTTTTTTTGATTAATAAAGGGAGTCAATTGGGAAAATTATTTCGATCGAGATTGGGGTTGGAGTACTCTTTTGGGCAAACCCCCAAAAATTTCCCTTTAAGGCCAGTCAACGGGGAAACAGCCCCGAAATTCATGCTGCTTTTTATACAAAAATTTTTCTTTCCCCAAAAGAAATTGAAATTTTATTTAAATTTGTTCTATGGTGGGGTTAGGTTCGATTCCACCCATCAACTTTTTTTCTTAAATTCATTTAATTTTTTTAAATTAAATAAATTTATTTATGAAAGGTTTATTAAATATTAAATGTTTTTTGTAATTTTTTTTGTATTTTATAAAAAAAAAAAATTTAAAATATATAATTTAAATTTTTTTTACTAGTAAAATTTTTAAAAAATTATTTTTAAATTTAAAAAAATTTTAAAAAACTAGTTATTAAATAAAAATATTTAAAATAATTTTTAAAATTATTAATAAAATAACTATATATTAATGAATTATTAATAATTTTATTAATAATTTAAATTAGTAAATTAATTTTTTTTTTATTAAATTTTAATTAATTAATATATTTATACTAATTAATTATATTTATAACAATTAAAATAAATATTTTTATAATTAATTTATTATTATTAAGCATTAGTATTAAAAAAAATATTTTTAAATTTTATTATTTTTAAACATTAGTATTAATAAAAATATTATTAATTTTTTCTTAAAATTAGATTTATTATTGAAATTTTGATTTATTAAAAAAATTATTTAAATAAATTTTTTAAAAATTATTTAAATAAATTTTTTAAAAAATTATTTAAATAAATTTATAAAAATTATTTAAATAAATTTTTGAAATTAAATAAATTTATTTAAAAGGACTTATTAAATATTTTAAAAAATTTTAAAATATGATTTAATAAATAAAAAAAAAATTTTTTTTTATTATATTAATTATAAATTAATTAATTTTAAAAATTTAAAAATATATTGTATAAATTTTTTTTATATTATATTTTAATTTTTTTTTATAGTATTTTTTTTGTATTTCACATTAAAAACTATTTGAACAATTTTTTGTAAAATATCTTTTAAATATTTATTATTTTTTTATTTAATAAATATTATTTATTAATATAAAATAGATTTATAAAATAAATAAAATTTTTTATATAATAAAAAGAAATTTTTATTTTATAAAATACAAAAAAATTAAAAATATCTTTTAATATTTAATAAATTTTCATAAATAAATTTATTTAATTTAAAAAAATTAAATGAATTGGAAAAAAGTTGATCGGGGGGAAACGAACCCCTAACCTCCAGCATAAAAAAGAGACGATTTACTCAAGGGTACGAACTCGTTGCGGAAAATTAAAAAATTTTAAATTTTATAAAAAACTTAGCATGAATTTCGAAGGCTGATTTCTCCGAATTGACTGGCCATTGAGGGAAATTTCATTGAGGGGTAACACCCTAAAAAAGTACTACTATTACACCCAAATCTCGATCCGAAATGAATTTCCTTAGTCGTGCCCTCTCCTTGTAAGTAGGAATTAATTTAATTTTTTTTTTATTACTGTTTTTTAAATAAAACAAAACAAAAAAAGACAAAAAAGAATTGGTGGGGAAGGTAATAAAGAATTCGTTTAATTTAGAAAATAAGCAACTTATATTAATTCCACCCGTACCTCAAGCAAGTACATCTCTATGGTACATTTTAAATGATTGGTGCATTTGTATATTAGCTGCCAAAAAATCATTTTTTCATTTCTCGTGTCTATCTTATCACTTTTGAAAGCTTGCAAATTACGTGCTTACAAAACTTCTCAATGCTCGGTAACTAGATCTTTTTTTTTTATTTCAATCACAACCTCCCCACCCCTCATAATTCTTTTTATTTATTTATTTTTTTTTTTTTGCAAGACATAAAAGAAAAACGTCCTCATCAAAATGAATGATTCGTTAAGTAAGATTTTGCCTTTTTGGGGGGACCATTTTAAATTTTTTTCTATTTTTACTTTTCCCAATTCACCGAAAAAAAAACAAAAATCAGTGTGCAAATATGATTTATTGAGTTGGTGGTTTCATTAGGCAATCATAAATCATCGGTTCTGTCAATGAAAAATCCAGATATTTTTTAATCTTTTAAAATAATCTTGAGACTTTTTTTTTTTAAAATCAAGAATTCTGTATATAGGTGGATTGAACTTTAAAGCCTTCATCAACATGAAATAAATTGCCTAAAGTTATTACCTTAAAAAAAAGAGAGAGCACCGCGTATGTATTTAAATTATTTATAAAAAATATGGGCGATATATGCTAATAAAAAGAAGAATTTTACTTTTTTCATATACATATATTGAATTGCTTTTTATTTTGTTATTTATGAATTATACATTAAATATTGAAGATTTTTGTCACCCATCCGGTATAGTGGTTAGTGAAGCTGACTGCAGTGCAGTACAGTATGGGTTATAATCCCGGGTAAGACATGAATGTTTATATTTATCCTTCTTTCTTTGTAAGGGCGTGTTTAAATTTTTACTTTTTTAAACCCCCTCATATAATATATATATATATATATGTATGTATGTATTGAAGATTTATAGTGTAGCAAATATTTCTGCGAGGGAATGAGCATTATATTTAATGATACACAAAGGCTATTTAAGGATGGATAAAACAGGTTTAAACCCCCTTTTTTTAACCTTACACCATAATATGAAGAGTTTCAGAGCCTAACGAGCATTAGCCTCTCAGCATGGGATATCTTCATAAGCAACAGGAATCGAACCCATGACTCGAACACGCCTGTTACAATTTCGAAATCTTGGCAATGCCTTTAACTGA
This sequence comes from Trichonephila inaurata madagascariensis, assembly GCA_019973955.1. Lineage (NCBI taxonomy): Eukaryota > Metazoa > Arthropoda > Arachnida > Araneae > Nephilidae > Trichonephila > Trichonephila inaurata. The sequence goes on along the minus strand of BMAV01023401.1, from coordinate 28,971 downwards.
GTAAATAAAGGACTGTATTTATCAAAACCAATGTGAAAGGAATTGCTACCATCAGAATATTTTTTTTAATTGAAAAATTTAAACAAATATTTATCATCTCATATAGGCTGTCTCTTCAAAAAATTATTTTGGAGGAAATTCACTATGTAATGTGAACACAATTTTATAAATTTCATTTTAATAAAATCAAAAATTTGAAAATTTCTCTTTTGCATTCTTTGTTATTTTAATGTTAAGTTTTGTGTGACATTTTTAAGGATTTTTTTAAACATTTTTGTGTGGATCTATTTTCATAGAATATTATTTAGTTTTGGTGGAAAAATGCAAAAGAAAGGTATATATGCATGCTAAAAAAGTATTTAATTTATTATCAAATGAGTTTTTAATTTTGCTTAATACATTTTGTATAACACACAGAAAAGAATGGATTTGATTGGTGAAAATTTTTAGAAAGAATAACCTTTAAATGTACTGTTGAATGGAAAAAAACAGAGAAAAACCTTTTCAAAGTTTATAACTCTATATATATATATATATATATATATATATATATATATATATATATATATGCTTCAAAAAACTTAAAATGATATTTGCTTAAATGCTCTCATTGCCAAAAGAATTTTGATTTAATTTCTTTGCATAATTTTGATAACTGATCTCTTTTTAGGGAGGATTACTTGACTAACAAGGAGAAAATGATAGAAAACGCTAAAAAATATTTAAATAACACCACTTTTATTTCTTTCATCTCATGATGCCAAAATATTATATTCATAAGGAAAATACTATTGACACAAAGAAGATAAATTACGAAATTATTATTAATAATTTCCTTAATATAAATTTTGTACAAGCTCAAATTTTACAAAAATTTACATTATTGTAATAACTCAAAAGTATTTTGCTCTGCATGTGTATTTTTTGTGTTTTTATTGATATTTTTTTTAAATCAATTTTTTAAGAACTTTCCCGTAGTTACTTTTTGTTCTTTCCTCTAATTCTTAAAAGTTTTACTGCTCATACAAAGAGAATTATTTCAACATTTTCGAAAATCCTCAACAATAAAAATTGAAAATACACATAAAAAATCAACAACTTAAAAACAATAATAATCAAACACAGTTTTCGAAAATACTGGCTTTTTCATTACATAAAACTTTATTAGAATTAACGCGATAACTGCTGAACGAACAAACCATGGTACATTATCAATAAATAACATAATAAAAGGGATAAGTAATAATAAGAAGAGAGTAGATTAAGATTGTGAAGCAATCATGATTAAAAAAAAAATAGTTTTTGAAAAAAATTGTTAATTAAAAAATAATGTGAAATTAAAATATCGGTAAAAAGGAAGCTCAGTGAAATCCGTCAAAAATTTTAATTAGCATTTTTCAAATAAACTTCTCAATCTTTAAGAAGTGATATATCAATAATAAGATAATATTTTTAAAAAAATATAATTAAATCAAATAAAAAATAAATTTTTTGACCATTTTCAGTTTACCAAGTGTCCTATACACTGGAGAAAATAAATGTTTAATTAAAGTTTGGGATGTGTGTTTATACATATCTAAAAGTAATTGCAGTTGAAATACATTATGTTTTTCAAATAATTGAAACCTGTAAGAAACAAAGTATATAGATTTTAAAATAACAAAATTAGTTTAAAATGCAATATAATTAGACAAATTATAATTTTTTTAATGCACATATCACATTCATATAACTTTCAATAATTATCATTCGAAAAAAATGTTTTTTTGTTCTCAAAAATATCAAAAAAGAAACGAAAAGGCTAATTATCAAAATTATGAAATCAGAATGCGGCAATTATCTACATTTGTACTCATTTTATCATCCTCAATTTAATATTTATCAAAGTTGAAATCAATACTTTCTCTTTTTAATTGGTAAATTACAGAAACTAACTTGATAGACGCAGCTTAATAAAACATTGTTCTTACACATTTAGTTTAAAAAAAAGTATTTAACGCTTTCGAGATGGGAAATTGCACACATTACCATAAACGCTATCTTTCCTCAATATATGTATAAAAAAAAGTCGAAACAGACGTTACTTCAAAATTATCATTTTTACCTTCGTCAAAACCGAAATCTTACTTGGAATTTCCAATATTTTCATTACGTTTTCTAACTAAGTAATCGGCAGTTATTCTACCATAATATTTTCGAATCAAGAAATAAAAGCATGAAATCAAGTTTAAGCGTCATGAAGTCTCGTTTGATGAGAATTCTACGACAGTAATTAGAATATAATTCAGCAATTTAAAACGATACTTCCTTAGCTTCGTTCCGAAATGACCTGCCATCACGCCATGCTCGAGTTGCAAATGGAAATTTCTTTAAATTAGATGAAGCGTGCGGGAGTAATTTGTGGTGAAGTTTTTAGAATAGCACGATATTTGCGAGGTATTAAATACGCTGGAAAATTCAATAGAATTCTTAACTTAATTAGGCTAAACATAGAAAGTGCGTTTTGGGAAAAAAATGTTTCGTTTATTTCCCATTAAGTATTGTTTTTAACAGTTTGAAAATGGTTTCTTCTTTTCAGTATTACTGATTTGAGTATTAAAATAATTTAGAGAAAGTAATAAATTTTTTAAAATTTATTTTTGACTATTGGAAAAGCGAATAATTAAAATGTTTGCTAAGATACTTACTGTCCCTGTTTTGATTGCAGATTACTCTCAGTGAAATAGTTAATTTCATAAAGAAACATTTTTTTAAAAAGATATTCATACTCAAAAATTCTTTTATGCACACAGTGATTTTTGTTTTTGACTTTCAACTTTTTTTAAAATTTTTGTTAGTTTTTGCACTTAAAAGTTTGTAAAAGTATGAACAATAGTTTTTAACATGTGTTAACTTTAGTTAAAAACTTGTTTTTTTCCATTTGGTTACATCAGTTAAAAATACATATTTTGTATCGAATCATACAACGATTGGATTTAATTTTGACGTAAATTAAGTGAATAAATAAAATGTTTGCTAAGATACTTACTGTCCCTGTTTTGATTGCAGATTACTCTCAGTGAAATAGTTAATTTTAAAAAGAAACATTTTTTTTTTTTAAAAAATTTCATAAAAAATCTTTTTTTGCAAAAAGGATTTTTTTTTTTTTTCAATTTTTTTAAAGTTTTTGTTAGTTTTTGCACTTAAAAGTTTCTAAAAGTAAGAAAAAATTTTTTTAACAGTGTTAACCTTTAAATTTAAAAATTTTTTTTTTCCTTTTGGGTTTACATATTTAAAAAATACATTTTTTGATCGAATATACAACGTTTGGGTTTTTTAAGTTTGACATAAATGGTCCACTTGATATAAATCAAAACACTTGATTAAGGGACATTCTAAAGGTGAAGAAATGGATTCCCATGGCTATATACCCACCAAAAAGAGTAAATCCCCAAAAAGGAAGAAAAAATTTATTCCACTAACCCCAGGTGATGATTTTGCCCTTTTCATTCAAAAACCTTTTGAAATTTTTCTTTTTCTTTTATATTGTCACACAGACCCACAATGCATACAATATAAAAGTAATATTTTAAGTTATTTTAATTACAAGAAGTTCATTTTAAGTTATCAAATTGCAAGGGGATGTAGAACCATCTTTTATGAGAAAGCAAGCAGAATTCCTATGATTCAATCTCAGTCCGGATAATGTGTTGAGGTATGGAAGCCCATATGTTTTATCATATGGGTTTCCATAATTCCATAGCAGCATAGTTCATCCTGTAATTGAAGCTGGTACAGATTAAAGAAAGGAGTGACAATCACATTCTGTATATGCTCGATTTGTGATAGATCAGGATTCAGGATCAGAATAATAAGTTTTAACACAAAAAGATCCATCTATTAATTACTGATTTGGGCAGGCACGCATTTTTTTGAGGGGATATTTAATTTAGCAGCCATTGAATTTAAGACAGAAAAAGAGGAGTATCATAGTGTTGTATGTACCTCTAATGAGTAATGAAGTTGATCTGTTATCCGGTCTGATGGCATCCAAGCCCATTATCTTTAAATTATGAATTTCGACACATAGGTTCGGATTTAGTTCCAATTCTATAGCTCCTCTAACTTTCCAATGGGTGACTATCAGGACACAAAGGACTCCGATTTGTCATTAAACAACGCATTTCATCAGCTAAGTAGCTGTTTGATACCTTGGAATCTTTCATATCGGTGGGTTGGCATTAATGGGACCTTATCTGCAGATCACATTCAGTGTGAAGAAGTTCTTAGACATTACATCATCAAAATGTCTTCATGCATTCCTCATAGCGACAGGAGCTAGTTGTGGACATAACATTCCCATTTACGTGCTTATATAGTGAGATCTGAGAACTAGCTTTTAACGAAGATTTACAGTATGTTCGTCCTCGATCAATCTCGCCCAAATTCAACACACAATAGATGCAACAGCTTAAGCGTGAGTTACAACATGACGGTAAGATCAACTGGTTTTATGTAACCCTATTTGAAATCTAGATTTTCCAGAATACAGAAAATAGCTTTTATTGGTAGATTCGCAAGTTCCTCCTGTGTCATCCCGCACTATAATGATGTGTACAGCTTCTATTGCAAACATATGCTTAACATGTTTAGCCATATTATCCTCAAAAGCAATTTACATGGACAACACTTCATGGTACAACAATTTCTGTGCCGGGCATTGTAATTAGGAATTTCATCCATTTTTACTCCCCATTAAGAAGTAAGCGAAATTTTATCGTGAGTTATTGCAAATTATTTTCCATATATGATATAATACTTTTAAACCTAAAATTTGATTTTTCTTTTTTTTTTCTACATTCTTTAATGATAAATTTCAAGATAAAAAATATTAAAATGCCTGAAAAATAAATAACTTTATGTATTTCACCAATTGATATTATTTTTATTTAAAATTTATTCATTATTAAACGTAATTACTTCAAACTTTAAGAGATTAAAATATAACCAGCTTATAAATTTTTAGTATGTATGGAAGATTGTTATAACATTGTTAAGTTTTTATTATTAGTGAATAATTGCTGAAATATCTAGATAAGGTTTATTATGAATATTAATTTATCCTTACTTATATACATAATGCAGTAAGTTGTATGTATAAATATTGATTTGCTTGATTTTAAAAAAATCGTAGGTTCAATTAAATTCAAAAAGACTTCAAATTATTTAAACTATTTAGGCCACAAGTACCGTATCTTATTTACTAATCACAATTTACTCAGATGCTTTTCCATGATATATATATTTTATATCTTTCACAAATATTGACGATCTTCAGAATCTGGAAGTAGGTGTTTTGAAGAAACTGGTGGATTTGACAAGTGAGCGAACGTCAGATATCATTAAATATGACAACTTTGGAAATATTTAAAATGCAGTAAAACTTTCAATTCCAAACTTATCTTAAATTTAGTGTCACGATATAACTTTTCACAGTTCTGCTGACCATTAAAAGCTATTTCAAGCCCGACTCTTCCAAACTGTGCATTTCATGAAATTTTCATTACTATATACTTGCACACAAATATATATATATATATATTGTGTGTGTGTGTGTTTGTGTGTGTAATAATCAAGGTAGATTTTCGTTTGAGAGGTTTTATTTCATATATTGAGCACCTTAAAACTTGATTAATAATTAATTTCTAATTTATCCGCTTAAGGTATCCGACTACGTTCGGAACCGTGATTTTGCAAAAGCGTGTAAATAGATAATATTTATGATATTTAGTGTCACTTAGGTTAGAATATATGTATAAAATTGTTTTAAGGACATTATAAGAAAAAAAAAATATTTCAATACAATATTTTGGCAAAAAATTAACTTAGAATAATCTTTTTTCCAAATGTTCTCCTTTTGTAAAAAATGCTTCTAATGTATTAATATTTTGCCTGCTTTCAGCTGCTCAGACCTCTGTACAGAGGCTCAAACTAGAATTTTTGAAACGAATAACTTGGAAGTCAGTTTATCCATGTTTTACGAAAACAGAAGGGCGAAATTTTAAGGAAATACGCCGATAATTATTTCAAATGGTTGTAACTTAAAAAATAATTTGAATTTTTCAAAAATCATTGTTGAGCCTATGTAGAGAGATCTGAGCTATATACAGGCAAAATATTAATACAATAGAAGCAATTTTACAAAAGAAGAACATTTGGAAATAAAGTTTATTATAAGTTAATTGTTTGCCAAAATATTGTATTTAAATAAATGTTTTTTGTCATAATGTCCTTAAAACAATTTTATATATGTATTCTAATCGAAGTGACACTAAATATCATGAAAATTATACATTTATGAGCTTTTTTAAAATCATGGTTCCGAACGTAGTCGGATACCTTAACACGACAAAATAGATTTCATCTCCCCAAGACATAACTTACGTTTTTAAGACAGGAAAATGCAATCTTGCATCTCCTTCGTATATGAACCAATCAGAAAAGATTTAACCGGATGTCATATGATTTTAATAGCTTCCAGTTGAATATATCTATAAAAAGACATATATTTTATTTAAATTATTCAGAACTAGCAATGGCTGCTGTGGTGAATATCATGTAAAACGCGCGTATTATTGCCTTGCTTTCTATTGCCTTTTTTTTCTATGTTTATGTTGCTTTTTTTACGTTACTAAATATATTTGGTCTTCTAATTAACACAATGTGTGCACTTCAATTGTTCCCCGACAGTCTCCAGAAATAAAACCTTAATAACAAAATTCTCTAACAGTCTCGTATTACACCAGGTATATATATATATATATATATATTTACACACACATACATATGTATGCATGCACACTAGCAATGAAATACAGTTATCCTATTATTATTTTTTATATATATTGCACCTCTTAACTTTAAACTGTTTGATGTACGAAACACTTCCAGCTATCTCTTTCTGCCCTACCGACATATCAGATAACCATTTCATTTTTTTTAAATTTGGAATGCAATTAGACAAATATATTGAGAATAAAATAATTTTTGATCTATACTCCCTTCGTCCACAATACACAAGCTTGAAGATTTTTTAACCAAAAAGATAAGTACTTGTGCACTCTGTGTAGAACAGGTCTTTATTATTTCTACTCCAAATACAAGGCATGATCTTTTTTAAGGTTGAAATTTATATTTTATATAAGGTTCTTTATTTTATCATCTGATTTTGATTACAGAGACCATCGTAGCTTAGTGATCAAAGTCACAGAATCTTGGCTGCAATTTCATGAGTTTGAGCCTTTTATCGCTGAAGACCAGCCGTGTAGAGGAGGCTGTTACAGGTTAAATCAACCGAGACTCAAACGTCGTTCTGGTGACATAGCATGGAAGTCAAGAAAGGGGAATACCAGCTCAAGTGACTTCCTCGTCACTTCATTACGGTTCACAAAGTCGCTAATAGCCCTCGTAAGCTGTATAGTGCGACGTCAATATAACACTCTCTAATTTGGATTGCAATGCGATCATAGTAACCTTGTGTTCATGGACTCATGGCCAGTTTATCATAAACTCAAGCCCTAATGTCAGTGAAGACCTCACTGAGGGGCAGATATGCTTTAAATATGTGTGGTGGCTCAAAGACCTCACACTAGGGTGTTGAGTAATTTAAAAGAGTGAGGTGCAAGTTCAGATGTTGTGTTCGTCACTGGACCTTGGTTAGCAATTATGAATTCCATCACCAGAATCTTTCATACTGTTTTATAATACAATTTCAATATACACACATTCCCTCACTTGGAATGTAATACCCTAACAGGATTTTGATACGCATTTCAAACCATTTGTAATGTAACAAAGATTTAAATCAGATTTCTGATAAATGGTTGTGTTATAAAAAGTCATGTAATGTAATATTTAAAAAAAAAATGCAACTTTTATAAAATTTTATGAAGACGATTAACAATTTCTCTACCATAAATATATCATTTAATAATAAAAATATTATATTGAAATTCTTATTAAAATTTTAGTCTTAAGTGTGTTTTTTAGCATATAAATGTATAATTACAAGCATTTTATTTATGGAAACCACGACAAAATACTTTTGATAATCTTTAGCTAGTAATTTTAAAATCTCATAAAGTAACTTCTTATACTCTGCAATTTAAATTCATCAAGTATTTAGAATACTGAGCATGAATCTTTACAGAACATGAATTTTACAGAACCTTTCACTGAAAGTGTATACTTTCCTACCAAGCGTAGAATAAAATTTTCTATAAAACATTTATAATTTAATTCCTTATAACTAAATTGTTATTCCAAATAAAGTCTTACGTTGTAGTTTTAAGCGGAAAATCTCCAAATTCCCCGTATTTCACTATTCTCAAATCTCTATTAATATTATGCTAGCAGTTTGTTAGAATTCATTAATTGTAATTTTAACTATGCTTACATTTATTGTCTCTTTAATCCCTTAAATTTTCTAATTACATTAGTCAGTACTAGTTAAAATAACCCATGAAAATATATAAATTTGTGTTTGTGTGTGTGTAAGAAAAATGTTTTATTTTAATGAATTTAATGTTAAGTCAGTTCTAAAGAAAAGAAAACAGTTTTTAAAGACAGATGCAATTCATTGAAGAAAATAGTCCTTAAAATATAGGATTAACATGTGTAAAACTCGTACAAAAAATGCAAAAATATCTACACGTTCTACTTAAATCAAGCACAAATATCGGTGTCAAAAACTACAGACACGTAACAATAAAGATTATCCGCAAATAAAAACTCTGTTGCAGGCAAGTGAACACTTTAATAGTTGAATACTAAGTCAATTTCAGCTAGCGATCGCTATTTATAGCAGTGATCCGCAACCCCCGGTCCGCGGACCGTCACCGGGCCGTGGATCAAATGGTGCCGGGCCACCTAAAGAACATTAAACTATTGCCATTTTATTTAAAGTGGTGCATTTCTCTCGGATTCTCACAACTTTCCACGGAAATCACTTTATATTCCACGTTAAATTACTTTTATTCATTTTTGGTGTAACTATATTTTATTCTGAAGGTATATTTAAATGTAACTAAATTAAAATTGTGAAATCAAAACAATCTAAAATATAAACAATCAACGTGTCCCACCCTCAGCGGGCCGTGGTAAAATTGTCAAATGTTGACCGCTCCGCAACGATAAAAAGGTTGCGGGACACTGATTTATAGTATGCGTGGCTACCTTCTAACTCTTTCTCAAACAATCCGGTTACATTATAGATCGTGACCTGGTATCCATCTCTAGTAATTTCGAGAAGTATTTATATGGTCATCATATCTCTAAAATGGTGCCAATTTTGTTGTATTGCCAATATTTCGCCAGTTCCATTCAAATGACCATATAATATAAGGAACGTCGTTGCTTGAAAATATTATGTTTTTTTTCATCATAAATATATGCAATAGAAAGTAATATTAACTTATTAAACATGCTGATATATACTATTTACACTATTTTAAGATAAAATTATGCCCTGATTACTCAAAATTCTTAACAATATGTAACTGTATGAAACAGATGCATTTTTTTTTATTCTAAAGTACTAATGCACTTGTATGGTTGGTGTTATTTTCAATGTAATCTGTCTGGCAGTGTCAGATCGAAGATCGAGATTCATAAAATTCATCGTGGCTAAGAGCTAGTTTCTTACGCTTGTCGTTATCCTTAGCTTCGAACGCCTTACAGGGGACACTACTAACACATATACAGACGAAGTTCATCGACAATAGTCTTCGTATAGCTTAGAAAAGGTGACTTAATAAATATACAACAATTGAGAGCTAAGTAATAGATTACCAAGTGAATTATTAGTTGTTTTTCTGTTTTGGAATATGTAATTACTTTTACAAATATACTTTTTTGCAAAAGTTCCTGAAAATAAATTGCAGAACTACTTTTTTTATTGATTTTGCTGATTTTATGAACTTTTCTTTGCTTAGCATTCTTTTAAATTTCGTTAATAAATAATGGATATTTTTTTGAAAACTGAAACTTAACATAATACTTCATAAAAATATGAAAAACCTTAAAAAAGAAAAAAAATCATTATTTGACTGATTTATGAGTTTTGAGAAAGTGCAGATGTAAAAGCAAACAGTTTGCAGTCTTATCTATGTAAATATAAAAATATTAGTTTAACTTACGTCACCTTTTCTTTTAAAGACCTTGTTGGTGAAAATAAGAGAAAATTGTACTCGATTGAATACGGCAATATGTTTTTCTCACTACATAGATTTTCAAAAACTGTCATTCAGAAAATATATACGAATTCCTCATATTGTTGATAAAATTATAATCCAGTGCCTTACAAACTTGGGGACACGCCTCCTTAGAGGGGTACGAGCAAATTAAATAGTCGAAAATAAAACATTTAAATAAGTATAAATTTTCAAAAGTAAGCAAAACAAAATACATTTTGTCACAATAAATATTAAATGTATATTTTCTCTGGTATAATATACTTTCAAATGTATCAGAACTATAAAAAGTTTTCGATAATTAGTCTAGCGATACTAAAATAAACGCAAGTTTAATAGCTAGAAATTTTCATGGGATCGTTATTTACAAAATTTAATACTTATCTTGATAGTTTGTTGGTTTATAATTAAAGTCGTATTCAGCTTTAAGTTAAAGTGCTTCTTTATTCCATTCAATACATTGTCGTTGTATGAGAGGGGGAGAGGTGAATAAAATTACTATTGCAAATTGGGTAACAAATATTGAAAGTTTGAAATACACTGTTATAAGATAAATTTGTTATGCAGAATATTATCGTCAGTCGAGTATTTATGAAACAAAACTGCAGCCCTTTTACATGTGAGGGAAGAATTTTCCTACATTTAAAAATTGGTGATTGTGGTTTTTAATTATAACTTTATATACCTTATTTATATATAATAAAAAGAGTGTATGTAGAACGAAATTACGAAAAAGAGAAATGTTTAGGGGAGAAAAGAACTGTCAAATCAATTTATGCCAATGAAAAAAACATTTATTTTTATTCTTATTACTTATTTCAGTTCATTGTGTTCTGTAATAGAATAGTGGCTTGTGTTTTCACATGTTTTGTTTTATTTGGTAAGTATAATTTTATTGAATAATAAAGTATATCTCACCAACTGAAATAAAATGTCCGATAAAACTATACACTAATCCAAAACACTGCACACTGCTATGTGTTTCTCTTATGATTTTAATTTATTTTACATCTAAATAATCAAAAATAAAGTTACACAATAATATTCAATCTTATCAACTTGATGGTCCTGGAGGGGTTAATTTCCTAAATTCACTCTAGGTACTTTACGAAGCAAAATTCATACATTTCCTGAATAGTTTTAGCTACACCATATTATTTGCGTATGATCTCTGTTCTATCTTCACCTAGTTGGTTTAACTTAACCATGGTCTTGATTCAGGAGACAAAAGATCTTTGTATTTTTAAAATTAATGGTACTCTGACATGGGATAGGAAAGGTCACTAACAAGTGTAATTCGTCCTCCTTGCCCACTTTTAGAAAATCCTAACAGCCATTAATTTTATGGCTTCATCCTGCGGTTCTAAAACTTGCCTTTGGATTAAAATCTACCATTCAAGAGTGTGAACATGCAATTTTATGGTAGTTAAGAAGGTAAACGCTCTTGTGGGAGCCTCTCTCTCTTCTGCTTATTATTAATAATATCTTGAGATAGAAAAGTTTATTATGTGAGAAATGATTCCAAGTGCTATGTCTTTATGCATGACTTAGTTTTTGTACTTTCTTTTATAAGGAATGAATGTATCAGAGTCAAATGTGCTTTCAGGTTGAACATTTTGCTGTAAAATAAGTTAAATGAAAAATATAAGGAAAGTTACTTAAGTTTGTAATTCGTATCGCAAGCTGAGCAAATGTTATAACACACTTATTAGCCATAAGTCGTTTAAATATGAAAAAGAAATGTTAATCTAATTGCTTTATGAATAAAATTTTTTATTTACGGAAGAATCTTCTTGCAAAAATCCTTCCATCTTAAAATTAAAATCTAATTTTGAAATTTTATAATATTCAGCTGAAAAGCTTTTCAAATTTTAATTTTTTAAAAATGTTTCCCATATGCTTCAATGAATACCACAAATATGTGATAATAAAAAAATTATTTACGTTATTCTTTCCAAAGATGTTCTCTACAATCGATAGATAATTGCTTTCAGCAAATTTTAAAGCTCAAGAAATTCAATAAATACTTATTGGTACTGAACTATGAATTATCAAACACAAGAAATTGTGTGTGTGTGTGTAACGATTTTTATTTTTAATACACATAAATTTGTGTTCATCTGGATTGAGCAATCAATAATTTTAATATTATTTGAACAATTACCGTAAATTTTTTACGACAGGGTATATAATATTTAATATTTAAATTCAATTTTATGAAAAGAAAACGAGAAAGATTAAAACGGCGTATACAACAAGCTCTAATTCTTGATCATAATTTGCATTCACCGCATATTAACAGAGATTAATTTAGGCTTCATTTTGAAGTAAGGGCAGAAATTTTATGATCTACATTTAATATTTTAAAAGACTAAAATAAAAGTTAAATTATTAAAACCGAACACTGAAAAAGAAATTTGATAAATGTTAATAATCGGAAAGTAAGAAAAAAAACGTTCTACCGATAATATTTTTGTTCAAAGTACATTAATAATTGGTCCATGACGATGATATACATTTTTTCGTTATTATTTATTAAACAAATAATTATAATTCGAATAAAATGCGTAATATATAAGTTATTCGCAGACTTTTTTTATTTTTTATTCTAGTCTAAAAATGATTCCGTAGTGCGAAAAATGTTTTCTGTGTAAGATAATTAATTGTATAACTAAGTGAATCAGAATATTATATCTTTTTAAATATAATTTAGTTAAAAACGATGGTATAAATTTTATTCAGCACATAAATCATACAAAAATTTATAAAATAAGAAATGTTTTTAAATTGTTTCATTTTTCGAAAATACTTTAGACTGGCAGACGATTTTCTGTATAACATATCAATTCTGTATCCTTATAGATGATTTTCCGTGTAGCTGCTTTGTAAAATAGTTAAAACAACTCATTTTTCGGAAGGAAAATTTATTGGAAAAACTTAACATAACTTTCAGAATTTTGCTTTTTTGTCTTATCTCTATTTTTCATCGAATACAGAAATTACACACCGATTCTAAAGTTCTCAATTTCGTGAATTCATCGAAGAACTAATTGAGGAAAAATATCTAAGAAACACTACTTCGCAGATGGACAGGTAATGCAGATGTTAAAGACAATACTCAACCATATAAAAAATTATTTTAATTTTAAAATATTTATGCTTTTTTGTACTTAATTTTCAAATATTTTGGGCAATGGTAAATTTTAAACAAAATTTTTAAATATTGGGGAATAAATTTATTGTTTTTTTGAATCTTTGAATCAGAATTTAAAATTCGTTTTTTCGATTTATAAAAAAAAAAAAAACCAGAAAAAAACGAATGAAAAAAATGGAAGGGGAAAAAATAAATTGTCGGGTTGCGTAGATAATTTTTATAATGCAATATAAATTTTAAAAGGTTTTTAAAATTTATTTTAATCCTTTTTTAAATTTTTAACAAAATTAAAAAATTCTTATTCTTAACAACAAAAAACCATAGATGATTTTTTGAAATTTTACTTTTGACAAAACAAATAAAAATATTTAATTATTTTTTTTAATTTTTTAATTTAAAATAAAAAAAAAAAAATTTTTAATGTACATGAAATATAAATAATATTTATGAAATATAATAAAAAAATAATATATATTTTAATATTTTAAATTAATAAAAAATATAATAATATATATGGTGTTTTTGTGTGTGTGTGTGGTTTGAATTCGGCAAAATGTGCATTGAAGTATAAGTAATGTATTACTTTCAAATAAAGCAACACCTATGAAGTTTTGGTTGATATTGATAGCAAGATATATATATATATATATATTCAAGACTTGAAATGCCCAAATCTTTAAGTAGTTTATTTAAATTCTTGAAAGATCGGGAATAAAAAAAAATAATATATTGAGGGATTTGTTTAATCTGACTCTCTCAGAATAACAATAATAAAAAAAATCTAGTTATCTTGAGAACACCACATTTAAAGAGAAGTCTAATAAACGAGATTATTCGAAATTTATAACACACAAATAGTTCATTTCAATCTTTTTTGCAAATCGTCTTACCACTAAGTTAACATCTGTAGTGTTCCTATTACTCCTTCTGAATTATCGATCTCATTCACTACGACTCTTATTAAATAATAAGATTACTTTGCTTATATCACTGTGTTGTTTTTGTAATACAAGGTTTTCATTTTAAACAACATACGAAGGCACCTTCAGACGATAGTTAAGGGAAATACATGTGAGAGTACGTGTTACTACGAGAAAAAATGTTAACTATACTCTCTATCATTAAGAATACCACACCTTTAGACTTGAGTTTTTTGTCATCAAGAATATATATATATATATATATATATATATATAATGACATTTCTCAAAAATTTGTTTTTTACTTGTTTAAAAGAAATACATAAATCGGTTTTTCCCTTTTTAAACTCCATTTAATATTTTTCTTAAGTGTTAAAAAAATTATTTTTATAGAGTTATTAGTGACACTTTATTCACAGCATTAGAACTTTTTTTTTAAATTTATTGGTGATTACAAGTAATATAAAGGAATAATGGGTTTACACGTTCCTTACTAACCGGTTTAAAATTTTAACTAAAACAATGATATAGTTTTCATAAATAACTTTTATACATTCACTAGAACACGTTGTTATGCTTTTTTATATTACGTTTTCGCTGTTCTTTTTTCAATATTTTAATGTAAAACTTCAATAATTCCTTATCTTGTATTTTTTTTCTTCAACGAAAAGATTTCTCAAAATAACTTGTTGGATGTATAAATATAAAAGATGATTGGATTATAACACCGAAGTTTTGAATAGCCACGATTGCATCTTTGTATGTAACAACATGAATATAACCTCAGCGATAGATTTAAAAAAAAATTAACACTGAAATACTTTTTAATGAAAATTACTTCCAATAAGTTTGGAACAGCAGCCATTGTGCGTGCCTTAATATATGCAAGACAAGTACAATAAAAAATTTATGATTACATGCTGTAATGATTCAGTATAAATTTTTAAACAATAAAAATGATTTTCTAAAATATCTTTTTTTTAATTTTATTAAATATCTTTTTAAAAATTTTTTTTAAAAAAAAATTTTTTGAAAAAGTTTTTTTAAAAAAAAAAAAAAAATCAATTTATACTGTTTTGTGGTGGGTCGTTTTCAAAATATGGGAAGGTCTTACGTGAATAACATGTATTTTCTATAGAAGTGAAAGGTATTTATTCTGAAAATATGCAGGAATTACAAAAAATTTAATTGAAAAAAACAAACAATTAACACAAAATTCCACAATAATATAAATTCAAATTCATAAAACTTCATATAATACTCTTGATTATTCTTTTCATCTTCCTCAGATAGGAGGAAAACAATCTTGTTCGGAGTTCTAGAATTTTCTCGAGAAAAATCAACCTAGATGAAATGTGCAGTTTAAATCAATTTTCTCTTTTTAAAAAGAAGTTATAAATAATTTTGACTCTTGAAATGAATTCATTTTCATAACTAGAGCAGAGTTCATACAGTTACAAAATATATATTGTATTACATTTTATATAAAATTTTTAGTCACAATTTTTAGAAAAAATCTGCTAAATTAGAGCTTTATTTTATTTTCCATTCGACCTCGAAATAATACTTTTGTTTTTCAAATCTAGTTGTTTTCTGTTCTTATAAAAAAGTCTAGTCTCTTCGAAACACTGGGCAAAACAATGAAATTTCTTTGTAATTAACGAACAAAAGGAAGAATTCTCAGAAGCACCGATTAAATGACACCGACTACCGATAGAAAAATCGAATTAAATCAAAATTCCGTTTTCCCATCATTTACGCATTATAAGGAAAACCACTTTTTCTTTTCACTGCCGTCACATTCTCATTTCATTGTGTGAAACAGCATTTATTAGAATATGTGATGTTAATTCAATGAATATTATTCATAAATTTGTTTAATCGTATTCCTTAATACATCTATTGTTGAAAAATTCTGTAAATATACGGATTCACATTCTGGATTATTAAATGATAAACACACATTCATAAAATGCTTAACATTTCATGAAATGCTATTTTAAAGGATAAACTTTCATTTTAAGAGATATTGTTTGGAATATAAAATGTGTATATAATATAAATGAATATATTCTTACGAATTTAAAATACATTATAATTAATTTTTGGAATTTCATTGTTGGATAAAGTAATATTTCCTTAAAATATTTAGGTTACTTTAAAAAAGTTAAGAAACTCGTATGAGTTCTTTTTTTCCAAAATTTTATACTTCGTTAATATATTGGTGTTATATACGTACATTAAAATTATTTTTAGTTTAATCCTAGCATTCTAAAAACAGAATTAGTTTTGTTGTTATACGCTTTTTTTCAATTTAAATGTGCTTCTCTTGAGCTTTAGTTTTGTAGGTATGAATCTATTCTATTCTAAATTGAAAATATTTTCATGTCTCTCGTGATATCATTTCATATGATTCCCGGTCTATCTTTAAAAGCCACAAAATATTCCTCATGTAAATTTTGGAGATTACTATATAATTATATATATCATGTTTTTGCCAACTGTAGCACAGTTAAAAAACTTCTTTGGAATAAGTTAAACTCCATTTTTACAAAACTTATTAAGTAAATTTATCCAATTATGTTGTATAATATATACTGTAAATATATGAAAATATATAAACATGTATATAAATAAACATGTATAAAATATACAAACTCTGTACAGCCAGATACCTCGCTAGAAGTATATAAAAATGCCCAAAGAACTGAACCTGTGCGATCCATAGCTTAATAGAAAAATACGTAAAACAAAGTAAGACGATACAATGAGAAAAACACAGCAATTGAACACATCAACAGCAGTATTTGCAAATATTTATAAAGGCAAATGTTCATGCAAATCTAGGTAAGCTTGAGGTGCTGTAAAACAGATGAGTGCGCACTTTACAGCAGTTCGGTGTCACCGAAGTACAATCAGCATGCAGGCGAGAACTTAAGTACGTTTGTGAAGTCGCTACCTCTCCATCACCAGTTCCTTGAGAAGGTCCCATAGGAAAAAATCCAACAGAGTGAGATCTTGTTATGATGGTGACCATTAAACTGGACCAACATATCTGTGATCCGCTGGCAGGGCCTCAGGGCGTCATGAACCATCATGCATTGTCATTCCCTCATCATTTCAGTGGCGTAACGTTCACCATCGCATCGAGGGGGCAGGACTCTAGGGGCCCAAAGTCTGACTGACATTAAGTACAAATTTGGACTTGAGGCACAAAGTCGGATTTTACGGGGGGGGCAAGTATTCCCCTTTACCCACTACCACATTTACAGTATTTTTTGTTATTGTTAGCTGTGTATCGCACAAGTACAGTTCTTTGGGCACTTTATAACGTATTCCCCAACTAGAAATCTGTCTCTGTAAAGTTTGAGGCGCTATTTTTTGGAACATCTTGTACAAATAAGCACAAACACACACATCCGCCTACCCCACGTATATATATATATGTGTATGTGTGTGGTGTATGTTTGTGAGTGTGTTAATCTTTTAAATCCAAGTGTAAAAAATTCCAAATTTTGTTGTTGTTCGCTATGGATCGTCGTACAATTACAGTTCTTTGGTAATTTTAATGTGTTCCCAACGAGAAATCTGGCTCTGTAGAGTCTGGGTGCTATTTTTTGGAACATCTTGTATAAATACACACCCACACAAACATATATATATATATATATATATATATATATATATATATATATATTATATATATTAATAATATATATATATATATATATATATATATATATATATATATCTATATTATATATAATATGTACAGTTCTGTTGTGTAATGTTTATGTGTTTGTGCGTGTGTTAATCTTTTAGATTGAAGTCTAAAACTGTTCCAATTTTTTTTGTAATTATTATGAAAAACTTTAATGAAGTGCTGTGAAGTTTGAATAACCTTAAACATATCCTTATTGAAAGCAATATGAAAGTGTAAGCATTTAAATTATGTTATGCTTAAATGTATGTGTTTGAAGAATAATTCTTTTTAAAGCTCATCTCATTGAGGATGAAATTGTCTAAGATAAGACACATATTTTGCAATTTTTTTTTATTGGGTAATACTAATAATAAGATGCATATTACATAAGAGACACAATTTTTCATCCACATATTACATATCAAACATTTGAGAAAATTGATATATTAGTTTTAAAACTATGTTATAAAAACTTTTATATATATGCCTTTTTTAATAATGAAGTTTAATTTAATACAATACATACAAGATAATTAATAAATTAATTAGTTGTTTTTTAATAGAACGACAATAATTTGAGGATTATAAGAACATGGATTATTTTTCTTATAATAATAAAATTCCAAAAAGGTTAAGAAAAATCAACTTTAAAGATTTGTGATTCAATGAATTTTGAAGATAAATTAATCCACACATTTGTAAGAGTAAAACATAGATTTATATATATTTTAATACATTAAAACTCAAAAATATCCCATATATTTACAAAAATTCACTATTTATTTTTTTGTAAAATTTTTACGTGTTTTAGTCGTAATCATATTTTTATAGCAATAACTTTTACTAAGGAAAATGATTATTGTATATTAATCAAAATATAAATACCTGCTAAAAGTATTGATACAAATAGAAATATAATGCTGACTTGAAATTAAAGATTTCCAAAATAATTTCAATACTTCATGAAAAACGCGTTTCCCTTTCATCAAATAATCTCTAAAATTAATTTGAAATAAAAAAATACTTCCTGAAACTGAGATAATTTTTACTATTATATTTCTTTCACTTACTTATCATTTTTTATCTTTTGCGAGCCATCATTTAACCATTAATGTGACTAAGTAAGACAATGGTACTTTTAATTTTTAATAGACTAAACGAGGATTTTTTTGAACTTTCACTACAAAATAGCATTATTTAAAAAGAACAGCTAATGGCATAAATGGTCGATTTAAATTAATATTTTCATCATTTAACCATTAACTCTCCATATGTTCTCTGTTTGAACATTTCCTTCTGAAGTTAGTGATAAAATCTTTTATTAGATTTTGAATAACTTGGGAAAAAAAGTAAGAGCAAAAGAGTTTCATACTTAATTTAAATAATCATTACTGTAACATTCTATTTTAAAATACGTATCGTAAAAGAAAATAGAAATGATAGAACAATAAATTTTAAAAAATTATGATAATGAACTATTTTTATTTTTGTAAGCATTTATTTTCAAATTTGACTATTTCCTAAGTTATAACTTACAAAATCATCTTATCATTAAATATTTTTTAAGAATTCTATCAGAAGTTCATTAATATTGCAGTTTTATCAACATATCTTAAAGTAACATATGCATTTTTTATAAAGGAAATTCGCCCCGAATTATTACATTTTACTCTTAGACATTAAATTGTAGAATGAATCTGCAAAAAATTAAAGCTTTTTAAAGAAATTATTGAATACGCGTTCCAGTAAATATATTCTCGTATATCACTGAACATCTTTAAGAATTATTCTTTGGTTCGAATTTGAAAGTACGTTTTTTTCAACTCTCACACGAATCCACTGCTTTTGCTGAATACTCATAATAATTACTGTTATTCTTTGCACTGTGTAATACACATGTTTAATTTTGAATATTCATGAGTCTAATAAAGAAAACAGAAATGCACACTTTTTTGTTTGCATCCTTTTTTACAAAAGTAGGGAGTCAGAAACTAGCTTTTGAGACACAAAGATTTTTCATCTGAACATACACCAATGTTCAAAATTATAAAAAATTGTGTATTTTGCGAACTTGCTATGAGGGCTGAATGAAAGATAAAGCCAAAGCTTACAAATATGGACGAAAATTTTAATTTAGATTAAATAAACGAGCATGTGAATGCTTGATGTTTAAACGAAAAGGCGTAGTAAGTGCTCGTGCTAATTTCCGAACATCGTTCGAATATCTCGATGCCTTTCATGTTCTCTCTTTGCAATAAAGATTTAGGTAGGGTAAACCAAATGCGCGGAGAAATCAAGATTTTTTATCCACTACAATCAAGTGCAACAAAAGGGCAAGAGCTTCATTGAACTCTAAATTATTTTTGTGGCCACAGGAGTTAATGTATAAGTGTTATTGTCCCTATTACATTGTTTCTCAAACTGCAGGGTGCGCCCCCTTAGGGGGCGTGTAACCCTACGAGGGAAGCGAGATTTTTAAAAAGTCGAAATCAAAAAATATTTAAAACAATTTTAAATTTACAGAAAGTAAAGAAACAAAATACATTCTGACATAATGAAAAAAAAATCACACATTTACACTGATATAATATACTTATAAATGCATCAGTTCTACTTAAAGTATTTTATAATTAATCTCTAACAATACAAAGTAATCCTAACCGAGTTAAGAATAATTTAATACTTACCAATGAGAGAGAGAGACCACATGGGCTTGTCATATAGCAGAAAATTTTACACAAAAGTTACTTTTATAATTTGTACTGGTTTATAAATAACCCCTTAACTGTACTTCCCAATGAATCCGTTTTCCACGTAGGTTCGCTTATGTAATGCATTGGGAGGAGGGGAGGTATAAATAAGTACTCTCTCATATAAGTAAATCCTTCGCAAACACTTCCAGTTTCTTTTATTGCATTCCAAAGCCTTAGGAATAATTTTACGGATAGCCTTGCACAGAAAAGATCGTTTTTGGAAAGTCGTATACATATATGTCAGGACGTTTAATGCTCCGGTTGATGTCTGTTAGCTAGAACATCTGCTTTTTTCCTAAGTTAATGCAAATTAAGGAAGGGACTACTTAACAAAATGCATAGAGAAGGATTTCTCAAACTGTGGGGCGCGCCCCCCCAGAGGGGGCGTGATAACCCTACAAGGGGGCGCAGTATATCAAAAGTCGAAAACAAAAAAATATTTAAAAAATTATTAATTTACTGAAAATAAGCGTAACAAAATACATTCTGACATAAAAAATAAAATACACATTTACATTGATATAATACGCTTAAAAATGTATCAGTATTACACAATGTGTTTCATAATTAATTTAACAGTACTTAGTTAAGAACAAGTTTAATAATTACCTGTGGTCCTATGGGCATGTTAAAATTATATATGAGATTTAATACTTATCTTGATACTTTGTACGGTTTATAATTGAAGCCGGATTGCAGCTTTCGAGTCAAAGTATGTTATTATTGTTTTCATTACATTATTGTATAAGGGGGCGATAAAAATTATGACTAAAAATTGGGTCGCGAATACTGAAAGTTTTAGAAGCACTGGCATAGAGAATTGATATTGATGCAGAGAGCTGTGGCAGAGCGTTGTATCCCCTGACGAATCCAGATTCTTACAAACCATATTTTCTCGATATACTTTCACCTAGAGCGAACCAAGGTTCCTTTAAGGTATCCGACTACGTTTGGAACCGTGATTTTAAAAAAGTGCATAAATGGATAATTTACATGATATTTAGTGTCACTTAGATTAGACTACATGTATAAAATTGTTTTTAAGGACATTTTGACAAAAAAAATTATTTAAATACAATATTTTTGCAAAAATTAACTTAGAATAATCTTTTTTCAAAATGTTCTTTTTTGTGAAAAATGATTGTATCATAATAATATTTTGCCTGTATATAGTTCAGACCCCTTTATAGAGACTCAACTATGATTTTTGAAATATTCACATTATTTTCAGAGTTACCTTAACTGAAATAATTATCGGCGCTTTTTTCTTAAAATTGCTCCCCTTTGTTGTCGTAAAATATGGATAAACCCACTTCTAAGTTATATATTTCAAAAGTTCTAGTTGAACCTCTGTAGAAAGGTCTCAGCTATATACAGGCAAAATATTATTATAATAGAAACAGTTTCTCAGGAAAATTTTGAAAAAAATTGTTCTAAGTTAATTTTGCCAAAACATTTGTATTTAAATAATTTTTTCAAAATTGTTCTAACCTAACAATCATACATGATTAATCGAACCATAGAATTATCCATTTATTCGTTTGCAAAATCACGGTTCGAGACGTAGTCGGATACCTTAAATTTCGGAAAAAAACCGATTTGCTGAGTCGGAAATTCATCATGTGAATCCATCCACAAACGACACATCTCCAACAGAGATTTGTTACTGCTGTGACATCAAGGTTTGACAATTCATAGTCTTATGTTTGTCATTTTAGTGATGCAGTTAACTTTGGGATTATGCACATTCGTTCATTCAAAATTTCTCTAAATGACGAAATTAAGAAAAGTTAGAATATTTGGGGCGGTTGAATTGACCAACCAGATTCGTAGACCGTATTTATGTGGGTCGTATATGGGATTTCAGATGCTCTTGGGAGGCCAACTCATAATCATACTCTCCTTTATATATTATTGCATGGCTTTAAAATCATATCGTATAAAAGTAATCCATGCGTCAAAAAATATCTTAAACTATTTAATCTTCATATCGTCAGCCTAATTATTAGACTGCGTAACTCCACCGGTGTTACTGATTTGATACAGAAGTGCAACACGCCAAGCGCTTTTTGGCGGGATTCCTTAATCCTTTTGTTTTGTCTACGCCATGCCTCAGTGAGCGCTCCGCTTTTAATTTATTCCTTGATAAGTGTAATCATTACTTTTTTTTATTTCATATTAAAACTAGATTTAGAAGGGAGAGGTGCTGGCAAGATTTAAACATAAAATAAATACAAAAGAAAGTAATATTAATGTATTACACTTCCAGATATACATTATGTACACTATTTTAAGCGTTCATTACACAAAATTTGTAATAATGTGTTACTTTTGATGAGCAGAAATCCCGCGGGAAAAAAAACTAATACTAATATATGTTACCCATATGACAACCACATTATCGCACGATAAAAATATCAAAGTTAACCATATTTTAATATTATCGCCTATCTTGGCGAACATAAACAACAACTTGGCGCCAAGCCCTACTGTCTCAAATTAGCATCCCAGATGGAGTTACGCAGTCTGATAATTAAACCGATGATATGTAATTTGAATTTTCATTGTGTTTTGAAAAATATTTCGCCGTAATAGGTGTCTATATTTTATATTAGCTTGAATTATGTACGTAATAAATAATAAGTTGTGAGCCACCGTACTCATGATTTTGAGAATGAGTACAGTAGCTTTCGTAGAGCATGTTCATATTTAATTTTATTAGAATGTGTCATGTACATCTGAATAAAAATAATCACACACACACAAAAGGGATTTTTTATTAAAAAAATAACTAACATTAGTGTATATAAAATGGAAATATATATTTCAATTCCTTTTCTCTAAATTTTTCTCTATTAGATAGATTTGATAAAAATACATTTCCAGTTAACAGTATCATGAGGGAGAGTTTTGAACTATTATATGTCTTCTGTATGTGTAAATCCTTCAGTAACATTAAAATATGTAGTGAAAAGTTAGATGCAATATGTAATGCATGCAATAAACACGTGTTATACATGCATGCTGTATAATTTGTTGAAGCATGCATTCAAAGACATATTTAACTTTCAGCAGCATACTGGTTCCTTCTTAATTTGAAACGATTAGAGAGCTCATAACGAAGAGTTCACTAGAATTGCATTTTAGCATACTTCAAATTTCGTTAAATTCCAACACCAGGGACTTTCTGAATCTGCATTTCATTTAGCTCTGAGTTACGTTAAATTATATTAAAGTATTTGTTAAATAGTGCTGTGTCCTTATCTCAAATGTCCTTCAGGATAATGAGTGCAATCCTATGAGACTTAAGTATGTCTATTTTTCCACTTAATGAGACACTGTCTTAGGAGAATTATCGTAGCTTCACATGATTCTTTGTATCCCTCTAGTCTTAGAGAATTGTA
Source organism: Trichonephila inaurata madagascariensis (assembly GCA_019973955.1). Lineage (NCBI taxonomy): Eukaryota > Metazoa > Arthropoda > Arachnida > Araneae > Nephilidae > Trichonephila > Trichonephila inaurata. Next base: position 4,808 of record BMAV01023401.1, on the reverse strand, counting down.
TGGACTATTAATTACTTGCTATTTCTCGAAATAGTGGCATTAATCTTGACATAAAATAAAAGACTCAAACATTTAAGGAGACCAATTCATGGCAATATCTCTGTATTATTGATCTTTATAGTTGGTTTTGAATACATTTGAAGTATTCAGAAAAAAATGAATAAATTAAAATAGAGAGATATCTTCTTTATTCACAATTTTTGTTATGAATTTTCATAAATATTTATCAATGTAGACATCTCTAAGTTTTGTGATAATTCTTTTCTTGTTTTTTTCGTATCTTGTATTATGTACTAATTTTCATTCAATATGACAAAATAAGCATGCAGTTGCACGAATAGCAGTTATATACACAGACGGAAAAAATTCTCAGTATCAAGAAAATATTATTGAAAAGTAATGAAATTTGCGCAATGCAATTGTCTAGTTAACACTTTAATTGTGTGATTAAATTTTTAAAATCATATGTTAATTTAAACTCAATAAAATGCATTTCAAATATAAAATCCTGTTACATTAATAGCCGATGTAACCTCTAGAATTTTGAATGCAAGACTGCAAACGTGCATGAGATGTGTCATACAGGTGCCGAATGTCACTTTATGGTATACAGTTTCATGCTTGTTGTACTTGCTGTGTCAATACTGGGGCGGTCAGTGCTGGCTGTGGTAGATGCAGGAGTTGTCGTCCAATGATTCAATTGGAGATAGATCTGGTGATTTCGCCGGCTAAGGTAACATATCAACATTCTGTAGATCACGTTATGGTACAAAAGTGGTGTGAGGGTGAGCATTATCCTGTTGGAATACTCCCCCTTGAATGTTGCTCATGAATATCAGTACCAAAGCTTGAATTACTAGTCTGACGTTCAAATTTGCCGTTAGTGTGTTTGGAATAACCACGAGAGTTCACCTGCTGTCATAGGAAATTGCTCTCTGGAACATGGCTCCAGGTGTAGGTCCAGTATGTCAAGGTCACAGACAGTTTGGTTCCAAGAGTTCCCCTGGACTCCTTTGACTAACACACGGCCATCACTTAGCACCAAGGCAGAAATTACTTTCATCAAAAAACGCTACAGATCTCCACTTTGTCCTCTAAAAAGCTTTCGTTTTGCACCACTTCTCTCACAAAAGGCAATGGCTTGGAGTCAGTGGAATACACGCTACAGAGCATCTGGCTTGGAATTGTTCTTGAAGTAACCAGATTTTTATAAAAAAGAATTCTATAAGGAAATTAAAGTGCTGATTTAATGATTCAGATACTGAAAGGTACATTTTATTTTTCGTATTAACTTTTACAAATTCATCACATTTATTACTACACCATCTTCAAGGAACATATTTCATGTGTTTCGAATATACGTTTAATAACTAAAGAAGATGTTTACTCGAATAAAATAATTAAAAATAGTTATTTTTCCCGTTCGTTCACGTTGAATCTCATCTAAATTTCTAACTTTTTTTTCTATTTATTTCATATAATCTCTCAAAAACGTACTAGATGTGATAGGTATATGTTGATTTCCTTCGAGATCAACAGTAAACAAGCTTATTTTGTAATATTTTCTTGTATATATATATTAATGTGAGAAAAGATGCTGCTCTATTTCATATCATATTTTCGGTTATGCTCAGATTCTTTAAAAATGCAAAAGAAATTTTTGATATAGTAATACATGGAAGGAAACAAACTAGTATCATTAGAATGTTTTTCTGAATTTTTCAAGATCTGATCCTACATAATAGAAACATATAAATTTGTTTTTAAAGTGCGCTAAATCAAAGATGTGTATTGGATGTATTCTTTTAGAGATTCACTCATGAAATCTTTAAATGCAACGAAAATAACAGAATCTTGAAATCATTTCGTGGAAGTAATTTGTCTAGACTGGTTCTCAATAGAAAAGTGCATTAAATACGTATGTGAATAACTAGGTATTGTTTTATATTATGAGATAGAAAAAAGTATGACAAAAATTTAGAATCAGCATACATTTTAATTAAGTTGTTGTTACGAACAATATATTTAATTTAGACCTTTTAAAGTAATAGAAGGAAATGTATGATTTTTTGAAGTAATTTCTATTTATTATATAAGTTATTAGCACATAATATCACTTATCTCAGCTAAATAAAATTTAATGGAAGTACTGAAGAACACAAATTAGCAAACAAATTTAAAATATTTCTAAGACATTTTTACTGTTTTTGACTTCAAGTGTTAATCGTGATTAAAATATTTTCCTTCATTCGATCAAAATAATGCTTTGAATGTATCAGAGAAGCTTGCTAGCATTACTTTCTTTTCTTTTCCTCTTAAAGTTTAACTGATGTCTTTTCTTTAAAGACATTTACGACTCTTTCCTTTCTATTCTTGAAATATTTGATAAATAGAAACTGAAAAGGTATTTACTAAATTGATATAATGAGAAGAAAGTATTTCAAAGAAATGGTTCTTTGAATAAGTGAAAGCGAACCTTTTGAAAAACCATTTTATGAATTTTGAGTATTTTGCATTTTATAAATTTATGTTATTTATAAGCAAGAAAGCTTTCATATATCATTTTGCAGGTATATACACTGCTGGCCACCATAAATGCAACACCCTGAAGGAAGCATGCAAATAATATGAAATTTACAACATGCATTAGCGGAGCTGAGATATGCAAATGATTAGAATTTCAGCGCAGAAACACATCTTGCGCATCTGCGGCGCCACCTCAAAGCGCTATTTAAGTCTTGGAGATTTCAACGATTTCAAGTTCGGCAATTGTGTTTTTCTTGTGGTTTTTTCAAAAACCGATCAGTTATGTCTCGTAGAAAACAGCGATGAGATTTTGATCAAGCATCTAAGTTCGACAGAGGAAGGATAGTGGCCTACCGAGATTGTGGAATATCATTCAGGGAAATCGGTAGTCGTGTTGGACGAAACCAAACAACTGTAATGCGAATATGTGACCATTGGCTTCAGGAGGGTACGAAGGACCGACGTGGTCGATCGCATCCACCTCAGTTCACCACTTCACGTGAGGACAGCAAATTCTGCTCATGGCAGTGACGGATCGCTCAGTCACATCACGAACCATAGCACAGCAGATTGAGTCTGTAACGCATCATTCAGTGTCAACGCGTACCATTCGACGCCGTTTACAGCAGAGTGGTCTGTCCACAAGACGCCCATTGCCTGGTCTACCCTTGACGCAGACCCACAGAAGTCTCCGCTACCAATGGTGCGATGAAAGAAGGATGTTGGTGGCAGAATGGAATGAATTTGTCTTTACTGACGAGTTAAGCATCTGTCTGCAACACCACGATGGTCGGATTCGAGTCTGGAGACACCGTGGAGAGAGGATGCTGAACAGCTGCGTTATGCACCACCACACTGGTCCTGCATCGGGTATTATGGTATGGGGTGATATTGGATATCACTCTCGCACTTCTCTAGTACGCATTGCCGGTACGTTAAACAGCCAGCGGTACATCTACGAGGTTTTGGAACCAGTTGTCCTTCCTTACCGTCAGGACTTGGCCACAGCCATATTTCAAGAGGATAATGCACGACCACGCGTGGAACGCATTGTCCAAATGTTCTTCGTCATTGAGCTCTTATTAGGTATATATTCTTACTAAATAAAGGTTTGCAATGAAAAAGGATTTTTATATTCATGTAAATTTAATAAACTAATAATAGTTGAATTTATTTTAAAGTAATATATTTTAAATACATTTTTAATAAAAAAAATAATGACTTTTGAATAAAAAACATTTTTAAAATCTATAGATATGCTTGGAAAAGTGTGCAGATGAACAATGATATTGCTAAATCAGTTAATGTAATATTTGGAGTTTTAACTTATCTAAATGAGAATAGTGTTTTATGAAGTAAAGATTTGGGTGAGTTCCTTTTTTTGTCCTTCAACATTTGTTTGTTTCACAATTTTTCTTTCGCCAACAATATGTACCGTAAAATCTGTCGCATAACGTGCACTCCCTTTTTTACGAAGAAACCTGCTATGTGCGTACAAAATACTCTTATGTTTAGAAGTTTTTTATTCAGGAATTACCCGAAGCTTTAGAATAAAATACTATATTTCTAGAACTACAGCTTTTATGTTCATAAGGAATGTCATTTCTTTAAAATAAATAGTATTTTGATGTATGTAGCAGTCTATTTTTTTTCTATGCCCATTCTTTTTTATTTTTAAAGCTTTCATTTTTATACCCGGCGTATAACGCGCACCCCTAAATTTCGATCTTATTTTTGTGTTAAAAAAGCGCGTTATACGCCGGCTTTTACGGTAAATAAATATGTATTCACCAATCATTAGAAGCAAGAACTGAAAATATATACATTCAATCTTAGACTAAGAAAAATTGAATAAAAAAATAATTTTATTAGTGAAAATTTCAGATATTGAGACATTTTTTTCATATACTATTGCATCAAATATTTCAACAAAAACTTATCTTGTGACTGTCATAACTTATTAGGTACAAATATTAATATTGATAAGTAGAATATTCAATATTTACATTATTTCATTACTTTGGATTTCGAAAAAAAGGCACTATATATACCAAGAACATTTATAAGCTTTTAGGGTAATTTATAAGAGCAACGTGTTTTATTTACTTGCAAGAGAAAAACTGAACTCTTTTCATTCAATTATGTTCTTACAGTACTTTACAAAAAACGCATTGTTTTTCTTTTAAATGGGGCTGCGTATTGGTAATTATCATTATACACATAGTGCATTCCTGGGACAAGCTGGTATCCTTTTTTGTACCGTATTGGTGGATACCAACTAC